>JAPZDV010000001.1:24355681-24467799 GCA_029814665.1 Acanthurus lineatus
TGGAAAAATATTCCACACTGTGCCCTTTTTTTATTCGAATCAAAGGATATTTTTTAAAATACTTTTAACTTGAGTACAGTCAATTCAGGCAATTCCAGGGCAGAAAGATAAGCAGGATATCTGTGACCAAAGGGTCTAAATTTGCCAGTCCCAAATGTGTTCCCAGGCTCAGCTGGGTAAAATTAGGGTTTATGTTCAATGGAAAAGGTTATAGTTCGAGAGCAATGCAAGGTAGTTCGGCGTTGGAGAAAGGTGGGTGTTGGAGATTTTTCTTCCCCTCAGGTAGCATCAAATTTCCTGGCACAGGGAGTGAAGAAAGAATTTTTTTTTTTTTGTCAAGAAGTTGATTTAATCTTTAAAAGTGCCGATGGAAACATGGCACACGTGTTTCAAGCAAAGGATATTCCCCTGTGGAGTGTCTTGTGGAGTTTGTTGCCATTGGCGAGTTTTTCTGAAACCTCATTGATAGACAGGATATCGCTGCGGAGCAAAACAGGAATCCGGTGCAGGTTTGGTGCAGCAGGTTCAAAGCTTTACCTCACACTGACATGACCTCTGCATGTTCGACTGCAGGGGAAAGTCAGCGCCATTCTCCTCCACCGTACGTCTGCATGACTAATGAAGTAAACCAAGAAGGCTGAGGCACGACTCGTTGAGAAAGATTAAGAAAAGAAGACAAAAAGGCTCCTTTTCTGAGGGGGGAAATCTTACTCTTGTTCAATCTGCCCACATTACCTTACGCTGTTATCCGATATAAAGAGACACACAATGCCGGTCAGTGTTGATGTGGCGGCACACACAGAGAGAGGGAGAAAGGGCAGCAGTCTGCAAAGAGGAGAGGAGGTGGAGTGAGGAGGTTGTGATTGAGCCACTCAGTCACACTGGTTGTGATTGTCTCCAAAACACCCTGATTAAAAACTGATGAATTGAGTACCATCATTAACTGGAGAGAGGATCCCATATTACATTCAATGTTGATTAAAAAATTAGAGGGATGGTTGCAAATTTTTTTTTTTTACTTACTTACCCATTAGCAAGAAACTGAAGTATCTATATCTAAACAAAGAGTTAATGTGTTACTGAGGCCTGTTTAGCAATTCATAATGACACATTTAGAGGTTTATGCTGACTCTTTCAAACTGTTTGAACTACGGTTTTGGATGCAGGCTAAAATTACACGTTTAGTCGCTTCATTTGAACGACTTGTTGTAAAGTCAGGATTGTGTCTTTGTAATGGATTTTAAATGAGGTCACATGTAACCACAGAGCCATTTCAAAGCAAGGTTCCTCAAAAATGCAATTTAAACACGCACGCATACACACAGTACAGTTATTAATTTATTTAATATAAGAGTGAATTTCAAAAGTTGTTTTTTTCTGTAATATTAATTTCTATATTTATTCACTCAAAATAATTAGAATTTACTCAGGATGCCACTCAGCGTCCTTTTTTCAACATACAGACATTCAGTGCTTTAAAACTTAACCTGAAATCTTTTTCTGCCTTAAAGCAAAAAAAAAAAAACTACCTAAGATCCTTTTTCATTCTTTCAGTTTGAAAGGGGTTTAAAATAATGATAGAAAAAATCCTTTTCTGAGGCAGTGCTTTATAGAGAAACTCGACAAGAACTCAATCTTACTTCACATATTTTATATCTGCTCGGTCAGAGCAGCATTCAGGAGTTAAGGGCCATAGTGGTTGGTATTCAGGCGACTCATGTTTTCTCCTCCTTGTGGTATTTTTGCTGTCTTTTTTTGTACACAGACTTTTTATGGAACCTTACTTAAAGGTGCATATTATTCATCAGTGTAAAAGACGTTGACTATATACAGATTAATGATTATCTGAATAAATGTTTTAGGATTATTCTCCTTATTTCAGTTTCTCAGGCTTAACTTAAATGCCATTTTTAAAAGCTTGCATTTTTAAAGAATGATTGAATATTGAGATGAGTTTATGAATTGTGAAGAGCCACACAATCCTCATCATCAAACGTGATTAATTCAAATCTCAGTGTTTCTAAAGTGATCAGCACTTCAAGTGTCTGTCAGTCAACACATTCAGATGAAAGATTATCAGACAGAGCACTTCATCAAAATGTTGATTTTTTAACTGTTTAGTTGTCTTTATGTTGTGTTCATCAGGCAGCATGTGTAAAATGCACTGAGAAGTCATTCTTTGTTTCTGTTCAACCAACAAAATGATCTGCCTCCGTCACTTTAATGTGACAGCGGACCAGAAGTAGATGTGGTTTCTACTAACTTCACTTTCTTCACTGTTCACACTTCATGTTGTAACCAGTCCAGTTAACTTCTCTGTAACACGAATCCTCTCAACCTCTCCGTCTCATCAACTGTGCTACTCAAAGTTTTCAAACTATCCGAGCTGAGAGAAACTCTGCTGGCCAGACAAGGTGGAAACTGTCCAGAAACAGTGCAAAGGCTTCACAAGTTTCACTGAATGTCGAAGTGTGTATGCAGCTCAACAAATGCAGAAGTCACAAATGGAGGATCAGCTGCATTTCAGTCTTTTTGTCGCATGAACTTTGTTATTTGATTTGTGTCACTTGGCGTGCTAAACAGGTTGTGCATCGAAAGTGATAAATGAAGGCAGATGCAACATTTTTCCATTAACTATGATATCAATAGATATGAAAAAAACATCAAAACATAACAGCTGGGTAATTACTGAGACAGAGGTGACTTTTTTTCCCCAAAAATAATAACAGGCTACTTCAGATACTCATCACGCATGAAAAATAACAGATGATGCAGCATAAAAAGCTAGAAGCAAACATTTATGGGTGGAGATTAAAAATGATGGATGTGTGTTTTTTTTTTTATTAACATGAGAATAAAGTTTTGTCATATGATGACAATCGCCTGACAAAATATCAACTCCCCTGAGAAGTTATTAGGAAGTTTTTTTGCATCACCTGAACACAAAACTGGACTTTGGCTTAAGCACTGCAGTTTGAAAAAGCAAAGCTGTGTTTTTCTTTCACAGATTGATGACACTGTGTTGCCAAAGGAAATGTTGCTGAATATTTTTTTTTTAATTAATTTTCTTTCTACCCTTGTTTTTAGTACATTTTCACACTGAATCATAAATAATGGAAGAAGGAAATAAGTCAGTATCTTAGCTACAGTTTGGTATCGCAGGCGATAAAAGCTCCTGTAACTATCATTGAATAATTTTTTCCAGATGATATTTTAGCTAAACTCTGCTGTGTCTGAAAAGGCTTAACGGGGTTGAAATTGGTCTTTTGACATCATAAAGACACTTTATATGCTGATAACAGCCAATGAAAGCAATGACCCATCAAAATTGAACATTTCTTTCTTTTTTTATTCAGGACTCTGTGAATATTTGACCTCTTTAACCTCTGGAAGCCTGAAAAATAAGCATACATATTGACTCTCCAGGGAGATGAAAAGAAACACTATTATGCACATATGCACGACCATATGCTGGATGTGTGGGCTTTTTTTTCCTAATGCACATAAGCACAGAGTTCACAGACGCGTGTATATGTTGAAGACAGAGTGCCCCACTTCCTCTCCTGCTCTCATGTGGTACACAAGAAAATGGCCAGCAGAATTGGTAGTCTGCTCACAAACTCAATATTCCTCTCATATATCTTTCGGTCTCTTAATAGAGACAAAGTGCAAGTGTGCATCTGGGTCGAAATTCCGTTGAAGGGGTGGGAAGTTTGTTTTCCTTTGCCCCCTCAGATGCACTCCTAGTTGGGGGAATCAATTTATCTTGCAAGCAAATAATCCTTTTTCTTCCCTCTTCTGTCTCACGGTGGAACAGTAAATCGAAAATTGTTGTGCGGGTTTTGACATACATTGTAAATAACAGACTTGGGATAAGAGATTCTTTCGCAGTGCATGAAGCAGTGGGAGTTTCCATCCTGTGCTGAGTGGAGCTGCTTCCTCTGCTGTTACCGCTTGGCTGCAGAGTGAAGGCGGATCGGGGACTGTTGTTCTGATTCAAGAGAAGGCAGGAGAAAGCTTTCTCCTCTCGAGTGCTGTGTTTGGTAAGATACTCCCTCAACTCCCACACAAATAAATGAATAGCCTTTCCCTTTCCCTTTCGTATTTTTTCTTTTTTTTCCTTTTTTACTAGTGTGCCAAACACTGACTCTTCGCTGAATTGTCCTGCTGATCATCCTCCTCCAGACATCCCACGGTGAGAAAAATAGATAGATCTGACATACTTCCATGCATTGAAGAACACAAATTCCACTTTGACGTGCATTTATTTTTATTTTTTTTTTCCCACTAACCACTCTTGTCATTCAGATTATCCTGCATTCCACACATTTTTTTCTTTTTTTTCTGTTTTGTAGCCACTGCAAATCAAAACAACCTGTCCCATAAGTCAGTGCAGCTCAAGGAGAGGGTGGATGTGATTTATCTCCGGTGATTAACACAGAAAAGGAAAGGTGTGCTAAAAGAGAGGACAGGAGGAAGACGAGGCCTTTTTGAATGTGACATTCCAGACATGGTTCACTGGTTTAACCGAAGCCGCATAACAGCTCTCATATAACCTTTTCTTTTTTACTGTATCACTATGGTGACTGCTGAGGTAAGCAGTTGCTCTCATTTAAAACAGGAGCTTAGGCTGAAAACAGTTTGGGAGTTGTCCTTGAGAAACAGACGCAGCAGCCTTGGATTGCTAGCACAAGTCTCATGACAAAAGGACGGCTTTTTGGCAATTTCAGCTTTTTATTCAACAAACCTTCAAGGGTTTTTTTTTTTTTTGTCCCGCTTAATTAGCATGATAATAAGATTCGGGAGGATAGCATACGATGTGGCAGGACCTTGATACCCAGCAAGATGAGCATGCAGCCCAGATTTCCTTTTGTAAGCTCCTGAAATTATTTGCATGCTGGTTTAAGGCCAGGTGTCAGAAATCTGAAATGCTTTGATTCTAGTAGGAATATAATGGCTGATATTTAACAAAGTAACACAGGAAACAACACAGTGTGCTTTCATCCAGTGTGCTGAAGGCTTTTATCACATTTTCACAACGATAATAAAGGATGAATCAGTACATGTTTCAGTAAACTTTTAGATTAAAAATGATGTGTACATGATATTAAAATATTAATATATCATAAGTCATAAACCCCCAAAACCCTCATCCATTAACTGGAATCATTGATATTGTTGTGAAAACATCACACTTTTAGCAGTTGAATGAGGTTGTGTTTTCTCACATGGCAGCACTTTTTTTCCAGGAGGAGGTTGATATTTTGAACTCTGCAAAATACTTGATGTTAAAAGGAAATTATGTGTTATCCTGCACTATATGACCTTAACTGATTGTAGTAGTTTAAAGGCTAAAAATGTCAATGGATGACTCGCTAAAGAACTGAAACCAGACTTGTAAAGCTTTTGATTCTGTGCTTTAGAAATAGATGAAAGTGGAGAATGTAGTAAATGGAAACAATGGAAACAAAGGATGAAGATGTAAAGAGACAGTTAAGTAGCATCCTGTGAAATTTTTAAAAGAAGTTCTGATAAAAATATGTCAGGTTTTTCTATTTCCTCAACATCAATGAAACAAACCTTTTCTTTTTTCCAAGTTGCAGCACTTTTTTATAAATACTGCCCATGTGAATATGTTTTCTTACTTTGCATGTGTTTTGATTGTTTACATGTGTTTTCCTCAGCCGCAGTGCGTCAAGCTCTCGAGGCCACCTGCACAGCACAGGACAACTCTACAATCTACATGTTAATCAGAGCTTAATGAGACCACAGGCAGGTGAAGTTTCAGCATAAAGTATTTCCCAGAGTTGCGGAGTGCACGCTGCATTCTTCATATTAATGCATTCAGGTATTTGCATTCACTGTGAAACGAATTCCCACCCCAACCCCTGTTGTGTACGTGGTAACAACCACGGATGCTGCAGCTTGTGTTTACTCCGGGGCTGCTGGCGTTTTCCCCACCTGAGCTTTAACTGCTGTGGCAGAATTTTATCAAAGATGGCTGTCATGGTCAGGGTCATCTCCCCACGGGAAAGTGAGGAAGGTAATCCTGTTAGAGGTGTTATTATCACCTCTGACAGCTACACACATACCGTGACCATCTCAACTGCAACCATGTCAGCTGAGCCACTGAGTTCTGTATTTTTGCTAAAGTGTTTTTTTTTTTTCTCAAATCGAGTTGAGCGTTGCAAACACCATCCTCTGACATTTACAAATACCAAATGTCATCAGAAGATGCTAACCATATGTCTGCTGCCCAGTACTCTAAATTCAATAAACATGTCTGGACAAAGTATTCACATGAGACTATCTATCAGGTAAGCATCAGGATGCAGTCGCTTCTCCCACTCTGGATTTAGTGGCAGTTTGTTTGGCAAAACAGGGTGAATTTATCTGAATGATCACTACAAGAAAAAAAAAAGATTTCAGTATTTTTCTGCACAGACTGGAGCTGGTGTGTTTTTTAACAACTCATCTGAATAGTAATTATGTTGACAGACAGCTCACTGCAGTGGATGGATGCCATGGAGACCTCATCAGCTTTGCACAAGAGTTGTTTATATAACTGCACATAATGCTTCAGATACCTTCTAGAAATAAAAAGCTTGTCTGCAATCACAGCTTAAAGCTACCTTCACAGTATCAACCTCCCGGGATTTTTAACACAGCCTACTCATTTAATGTTGATGACAAATCAGGAGCAAAGTAAATTTGTCATTTTCCTGCAATCTCATGAGCGCTGAAATCAGAACTAAATACATTTTACTGACTCAGGGTTTTCAAAATGACTCAAGGCATTTTTTTCTTTTTTGGATGACTGAGAATTGTAAATATTTAGTTCTTGAGTTTTAGTGGAGTGCCAGCATTTTAAAAGAAAGTGTGTTAATACACAAAACAGAATTTTACGTTTAATCATTTTAATGATCTCAGTCTGTCAGAGGTTTCTCGTCATCTACAGTGCAGTTGGTACACGAAGTTCAGGTGACAGCTTTTGCTCGAGCTGCAAGAGAATACGCCCGACTATAAATAATGAATTGATCCATGACAAGTGCTGCACCTCTCTCACACATACACACATACACACACAACCTCACGTTTTACATAGATCCTGTGTCTAGGCAGGAGGTTGATATTTTGAACTCTGCAAAATACTTGATGTTAAAAGGAAATTATGTGTTATCCTGCACTATATGACCTTAACTGATTGTAGTAGTTTAAAGGCTAAAAATGTCAATGGATGACTCGCTAAAGAACTGAAACCAGACTTGTAAAGCTTTTGATTCTGTGCTTTAGAAATAGATGAAAGTGGAGAATGTAGTAAATGGAAACAATGGAAACAATGGATGGAGATGTAAAAAGACAGTTAAGTAGCATCCTGTGAAATTTTTAAAAAGAAGTTGTGGTGAAAATATGTCAGGTTTTCCAATTTCCTCAACATCAATGGAACATACTGTTGTAACCCCTGCGCCCTTTTTCAAATCTCCTGAATCTATCATTGACCCTCCTCTTAGTCAACAAGCTAAAGCCTCTTCATGTTTTGTGAACAATGTCTGTCCTTCACAAACCATATAATTTAATTAAATCCCAGCTATGTCAGCCATGATTCCGCTCCACACTGCCACTCTCATGCTAGTATTTATTCATTTTAAGGACCTTCACCATGAAATTTAAAGAGCACAGTTTTCAAGCTAAAGCCTTGATCATGTTCTTTTTAAATGTAATCCATTGTAAACAGTTTCACACCCAGTGGTTGTGGTTTCTTCTGCACCTCTAAAGAAACTCTTAGACCTTTAGAATTGTAAACTTCTTTCTAAAATCAAATTTTGCAAAAGTTTTTGGAGAGTGTTGATTGTTTGCAGATTTCTCTTATGAGTGATCATAATATCTTTGATAAATGTCATTATATTTAGATCGTTTCACTACAAATTGCAGACAGTGCGGTTGGAAACACTGACAGCTTCCTATTACTGCACCTAATAATTTTTTGTATTTTGTTGTTTTTGATAGGAGAATATGGAAAGGGGGGGGGGGCATGCGTAAGCCTTGTCATTGCTCTCCCTTGCTCCAAGCCCTTTCCAAGGTCACGATGAAAGCATCACACCCTACTTGTGTAACCTGCTGCTGTGAGAGAACAAGGACAATAATTGCGCACCATGAAGTCCCCAAAATAACTCACAAGGTGTAAAAAGAGGAGGAGATCGCATGATGCATTAGTGCAAAACAAGTGCACTTACACACGGTGAACATATGATGGAGAGCCAGAGGGAAGGTCATTCCACACTGTGTCACTACAAAAAACTTGAACATATAAGTTAGAGGAGAGCCTGAGCACTCGGCAGCTTGCAGTGCTTGAATCAGCTCTCTGCACTGACGACTGTGTGTCTGTGATGTACTTGAAGCCGTCAGTGTGTTGCTGTTACTCGAGCTTGTTCAGTACTGGATGAGGTGAGGGAAACTCTAACGTATCACACAAATACAACAAACAAAGGTCCAGGGTGAGTCCATGATGCTGTGGTACAGATGACTTTCATCCCTCTGAGGAGAGACATGGAGAAGTATAAGTCTGTAGTAAAGTAAAAACAACCTTTTTTTATCAAAGGCTTCCCCTTAAATGCACAATTCCAAATGAAAATAGTTCAAAATAACTGTGTCTTTACAATGTATTTTGTTGAATTCTCTACTTATAGGACCCCAAACGACCTTATGTAAGTCTGCAGATTCATTCTAAATATTTTGCTGACTATTTTTAACTTCTGGGTTAAAATCAGTCAGAGAGAGAGAAAATATGACCAAAGATTACGTGAATAAGACTTTAATAAATTACTTCATGAACTTTTGTGCCTTAGTCAGCCTGCAGTTTCAACAGTGATATTAAAAATTCCCATGATTCCATGCTACCTAACGATGTCATAAAACAACGATCTTTTGCTTTCATTGTTTTTATGGAAAAACCTATTGGCAGAAGTTACATAACTGGTGTTTGAATGAGGCTTTTATTATTTAATATTTTTATTGCATCAAACTTTTGGTAATAATACAGTATGCTACAGTATGCTACAATATGCTACAATATGCAGTATACTCCTATTAAATGCATATTTTATGTCACTGTTAAAATACATTCATAAATGAAATTGGACCATTGTCTTCGGTGTATTTTTCGCCTCTCAAATAAAAGTGAGCAGACTGTCTCCAGCCTGTGAGGAGAGATTATATTGATGCTCACTGTTTTTTTTACAGTGCAGTCGGGGAATTTTCTTGGCAGCTGAACTTCCAGTGAACTGGAACTGTTTCAGCACTGGGACAGCCCAGAATATGTCCAACTCCCCCAGGCTGTTTCACCACCTACTGAACTAGTTTTAGACACACCTATGTGACTTTTTGTGACTATAAAGACACATAGACAATGGACAGAAGGACTTAAGCTGTTGCCTGACATCTTAAAGAGCCGCAGGCGAGTTTGGATGAGCCCTGTGTCTTCCAGCAGGTCACATCAACAGCCAGTCCACACATTGCCTCACCTGCAACCTCACAACCTCATATCACAGTGATTTTCTCTGGACCCCCCTGTGTGGCATGTGGGGAAATTGACCAGGAGACAACAGTGACAGGGCTGAATGGAAGAGGAGAGTGAAAGAGGGAGGCAGGGAACAACAGGGAAGATTTCGCTGATAGAAAAGAGGCGGTCAGGTGCATGTTGAAAATAGAGAAGATATCAGGGGGAGGGAGCTGTGTTTGCATAGTAATCCAATAGAGCTAGAAACGTGGCTCAGCTCAGAAATCCTCTGTCTCCTCTGTTGGAGATTGCTGCAGGCCAGGCAAGCTACCAACAAGGCTGTTGGAGATAAAAAAAATGTGAGTGTGTGCACATGTGCAAGCCCATGTTTTATACATACGCAATACCCAGTTACTGTAAGTGTATGTGCATGCTCTTCGGTACGTTTTGTGTGTTTTCTGCCTCTGTGTGTGTGTGTGTGTGTGCGTAAGAGACTCCATCCAGACAGGAAATTGTTGCTCATATCAGTGGCCGGCCAGTAGCTTTTGGTTAAGCAGGGGGGGACTGGGTGAGGGAGGGAGGCGATGCACGACTGCCTCGCCGTCCCCTCAGCCCTGAGTTTTGGCAGCCCATCAGAGGCGAACAGATAAGGCCTCACACATGCTTCATGTTTGGTGAACTGGCAGTAGGCTGTTCAGAGACAGATGCTGTGGCCCGGTGGGAGGAGTGGACATCGCACTTTCCATCTCCTGTCTTTCTCCATTTCCTTCAACTGGATGCTGATTTACACTAGAGCAGCAGCATCTAATTTATATGAATAATGCATCTCCCCCCTCTTTTCCTATCGCCACCCTCCCTCTCTGTCCCTCTAACAAATACTAGACAGGAAGGGAAATCAAGCTCTAACAACAGCAGTGACACACATGCAGTGCAAGAGTAGAAAATGGATGAATGCCAGACTCTCTGCCATTAAAGCTAATGACTTTAATTACTTACTTTTAATAGCCGGAGTGTAGTGCCATCCATTTTGTAACAAATGCCAAAATGAGCAAGAGGAAATAAATAAATAAAAAATCCAATGTAGTAGAACATTCTGTAATTTAAAAAAAAAAAAAATCAAACTTGATCTCGCTGAAAAGAATCACAACCTTTTTGATTTCACGCTGTGCTCTCAAGATAATATTCACACACCAATTATAACGAGATAAAAAATTGTGCTCTGTTCCATTATTCAAAAAGTCACCCTTTCATCTTTAAATGTCACACATTACATTTCAGAAGGTGCCCCCCCACCAACACTCCACCCACCCTCGATTTCTTCTCCTCCATTTTGTGGTGTTCAAGCCGGAGTTGAAAGTGGAATGGATTTTTTAATCACAGATCTTCACTTCTTTTTTTTTTTTATTTCCCACCGTAACGCAAAATTGGATATTCAATTTACAAAGTACAAAGAACGAAAGGTTGAAATGTTGCGTGTCAACCCACAGTCAGTCCTTCTTTTTGTCAGTGACCCTTGAGTTACAGCAAAGGTGCTTTCCATTTTGAACAATCCGTAAAATCATCAATAGATACTTTTAAACGATGAGTGTGACAAATCTGCAGGGAAGAGAATCTTTGAATCCGCATAAATCAAGCTCACATTGAGATGCAGCAGAGTGAACGCACAGGCAGGAGGCAGAGTAGTTGTTTTAAATGTATAATCTTTTTATTTTCACTTTAAAATGTATAAAACTGACTGACTCTTTAATATATTTTTAGTTAAGGTGGACCTGTCTTATATCAAATGTTTCTGAAAATGTTCAACCAAAAGAATTCCTGATTCTGTTCAAGCTAATGTTGCGTCACTTTTTTGCCTTTGGCTCAAGTTTCAGAGTTTTCAGAGCCTCAAATCAGACAGTGAGGAAGGATGAGGGCAAATGTAACTAAATGTAACTTGAATAAAACTTAATTACTTATTACTTCATCTGTCGACCATTTCTGCCTGAGTAGGTAGAAGGATTTTCATCATTTTTTATCTAATTAGACTTGCAAAAATATATTTAAATTATGTATGAAAAAAACTTGTTTTCATGTAAAAAAAAAGCTGCCTGATATCTTTTATAAATATATGTCAAATACAAAAAATGTGTTTAAGTGTCTGCAAACAGAGAGCAATGCAAAACAGACAGAAGACATAAGAGAAGAAACAAATCTGCCAAAACAGGCAAAGAGGACTAAATTGCAGGTCATGTGACCACAAAGATGTCACCAAACACCAAATACATTTAGAGTGTTTAAAGAATGTTGGGGAGCTCATTTTCCACAATTTATGGCAGCGGGTGATTTCAAAGTCCATGTCTGGACCTGCATTTTTAATACATGTGTGCAAAATGAATAAGTAGCAGTAAATTCTAAATTAAAATCGCAATGAAAGTACAGGAGAGCTGCATTAAATTGGTTATTAGCTGATGTTTTCAAAGGAGGTTCTTTATCTGAACATAACTGAATCATGAAGCTCTGTGTGTTTAGATGTAAAGGACACTATTGCACAAGGTCCAATATCAGATTTTATGATTCTCTGTCAAGCAAAACATGAGTTATATTTGATAATATTGGGTGGGGGCTGAGAATGATGGGGAAACAGTTTGAGAACCACTGAATGATCCCAACAATTCCAGTGTACACTAATGTTGGTGGGTGGGAAGCCAGTGGGAGACTTTTTTTCCTTGTTTCTGCCCTCGTAAGTCCTGTTGTGAAGCCTGAAGTGAAGCTCCTTGCTGGCAGTTGAAATGAAGCAGCTGACAACAAACTGATGCAAACTGTGTGTACCAGAGGATACACACTGTTTGCATCAGTAAAAAGTGCTCTTCAAGCCAAAACTGGAGTGAACCACTGACAACTGACTGTACATATCATGTTGCATCTAAATTAGGACGAATGGGAAAATAAAATAAATAATAATGAATTGAATGGACACCCATTTTTGTCTTTATAAAGCATCAACATCATGAGTCTCCCAATGAGATGTGCTTTTATGGTTTAACAGATTCAATTTAGCTGTCAACTACAAGTATTTAGTGCAAAATTTTTAACCTATCATATTCGTACACCAGCATAAAACTGACATTTTCTCCTTTGGAGAAGTGAAAAACACATATTGTTCTTCACTACAGCTTCAATGCCAGATCGCAGTTTGTGGGCCCTGCAGTAAATATAGCAGAGACTGTATTTGAGCTGTCCGTTCCCATAACAGTTCCACCTTTATGTTACAATATGTTGTTTTTTTTTCCTCTCAGTTTCTTCTCAGTGTGCTGTTACCATCTGGACAGCTGCATGAGCAGAATATCTAAAGGGACACACAGCAGAATTTAACGCCAAGTTTAGATCAGAAATGGTGATTAATGATGACTAATTTGGTCCGGTTCTTTTACTCTTTGCAAACACTGCTCAGCTGCAGACAAGCCTGCAGTCTTACGACAACAAAATTAAAAGCTATTGACGTTTCCTGTGTCTTCTGTCAAATACTATAAAGAGAACACTTCCTTGTATTGATTGGATATTGATTTTGCTTTAATTTTCGAGGTATCAATGCACCTGCTTACATCTCCTCCTATTAGGATGCATTCTAAGGAGCTGAGACAACATTGAGGAGATCATTAAATTTTTTATTCTAAATACTACAAGTGATCAATATTTTACAGTAGTACAGTAGTTGATATCATTTTTTTCAGTATCTTAGTGATAAAGACCTTTCTGTTTCCTGCTTGTTTTTAAACAAAGAAATTGTCCTCGTCATGCTGTGATGAGATGTTATAATATCCCTTTTCCCTCGACATTTCATTGTGGAATATGATAACTTTTCAGTGACTCATACTCACAAAAATGCTCACAAATTAGCGCTTATTCTTAGACTTATGCACCATGAAGTCACTCAGTTCATTCCAGTTTTACAAACTCAAAAAAAATGTTTGTATGAGATATAATAACCCAGATGAATGCTGCTGTATCTCCGAGGAGCAGAGAATTGATTAGCTGCAAAAGAAATGTCAAGAGCTAAAATGGATGTTGACTGATGAAAATGTCCTTGACATTATTCTGATCCCCGTGTTATTTCCTACAAAGTAGCTTCCAACCTATTAAAAATCAGGAGGCTAATTTGGGCCAATGTCAGTTTTACTGCCCCGTCATTGTTTGTGGTTCAGCCAGCAGTCATTGCTGTCGCTGTGACACTTCATTACTGCCTAATTAGTATTCTGGATTAATTGGCCATCTTGTTAACTGTAACCTCTAAATATTATGATAAAGCTGCTGAGCAATTAAATGAGGTGGGTTAGAGGCTGTGCAGCTACAAAGGGAAGAAGAGTAGACTGAATTCTGTCCTCAGTGGAGGGGGGGAGGATGGTGGATTTATCAGGTTCAAACTGGAACATCAACTATTATCTTGCTACCTCTGCGATGCAAAGCCTGGTGCACACCAGAGGATTTTCAAATCATAACAAGGTTTTACGTGAGAGCAGGGAGACCACAGGCATCACGACAGATTTGACTGATTATTAATATTTTAATCTAAAGAACGCACTGATCCCTTAAGACACAGAACCAGACACTAGTTTGCACCAAATAAGTTTGGAGTGGTGATTTCACGGCTGTGGGAGCTTAACGGGAACACGCATGATTAAACTTTATCGACAAACAAAACATGGAGGTGACTTGTCACTGTCGATCTGTTGTACCTGTGTGAAAAGAAAAAGGGAAAAATAACATGGTCACGATGCAAACGGAGTCTTGGTGCAATCGGCATGTTTAGTGAACTGAAGAAAAGAAGAAAAAAGCTCATGTGGTTTAAAATGGGGTTTGTGCATGCTAATGCTACAAGCTAAAGAGTGTCATTATGTAGAAAACATCCCTATTTTCAAACTGTTTGCTTTTGCATGTGGCTCCATTTTTTAATATTTGTCATAAGCAGCAGTTAAGAAATTCCACTACACTGTATATTTCAATACCTGCTTTTCTATTTCTATACATACTGAAAGGTTCATATAGAAATGTCTTACCATAATTTATTATTCACTGTGTTTTATTCTGTTATTGCAGTTTTTTTGGCTCAACTATTTCTACTTACAGATATGACGAATCTAGAAGAAAATGACACATGATGGCATAATAGCTTTTTTCCCCGCTATTACGGAGTTAATTTATTGATTTTTGAGAATTTTGGATGTTTATGTCATTTATTCTTGTGTACAATTTAAGCCTCCAAACGTCAGGAGAGGATTTAGACCTCTTGTTTTGGCACAGTTTACTGTGACCCAGATCTTAGAAGATAGGAGTTGATTAATCTCACTGAGCAAAGGAGGCAATTTAATGTTTACTGATTATATGTGATTTAGAGCAGGGTTTTTCCTGCTTATTTATTTATTTATTTATTTATTCATTCATTCATTCATTCATTCATTCATTCATTCATTCATTCATTTGAAAGGACAGCCAGAAATAATTTTCCCACAACATTCTTCTGTGCAATTTTCTTCTGTGTTCACGTCCCGACAGGTGCTTGCAACTTCCTGCCCGTCACTGTCTCTGTGACGCTCTAAATCCATCCGCTGAAGGTCAGATTTACCAGTCTGATTTGGATAACAAGAGGCAGTGGGTCAGTAAATCAGGTCAATGGACGTAATCCAATATAATCCATTCTAATCTCACAGAATACCCATGGCAAGAGACCTTGGTCATTCATTTTAATTGCTATGTTAAAATCCTGATTTGGCTGCATATGATTTATAAAAATAAAATGAAAGGACTGGGATGTGTCCTGAATTGCAGCAGCAGTCATGTGAGTTTGGTCATTAATAGTCCAAAGTCATTTGATAATTTCCAACATGGTTTTCTTTAAAAATAAAAAAGTCCTATCTAAAAATTGTAACCAGTCAAAACCAGGAACAACATTTACTGGGCCAACATTTACAGTCTACTGCACAGTTATATTGCTTAATTGGTTGGCTCTAATTGCATTTGAATATGTATAATTTCAAGTAAAAGTATTAACTGGAAGCAATTCCATCAAAATGAGACTGAAATAAGCTTTTAATCCCAAACAGAGAATAGTCACTAATCTTACCAAACACACAACAAAACAAAAGGTTTCAGACTGAAGTGTGTTCACAATCCTCAGAGTCTTCCATCAGTTACAGAGACACGAAGGTACAGTCATGGAAAGTACAAAAAAAGGAATAATTATCTCTTTTATGGTCAAACACCAACACAGAATTTTGAATCTGCAGGGCTTCTGTTGCCAAAATCACAAACATTCAATTTATAAATGGCTAAAAAATCTAAAACTGTGAGTCGACTGTATGGGTCATCAGTGTAGCAACAAGCCTCACCTATGAGATGGGAATCGATGGTTTCAAAGGCCGAAGGTGTTCTCTCTTTTATGCTGGGGGAGACTGAACAACTGTGACATAAATTCACATGTTCTTAGCAGACTTGAACTCCAAACATTCACATTCATGATGACACACATTCATATTCTTTGTGTGTGCCAACTCTCTTGGCTGGTACGAATCTGAGCCAAGTTTTGCAACACAGCAGCATTGTTGCATGAGGTCTTGCACACAGACTTTGGCTCCTTCCATTGCAGCTGGAATCAAGCCTGCTTTTTTTTTTTTTTTTTTAATTACCTCGGGGTGAAGTTCCACTTTGGCCGATGATTTGTGTTCCTCTAACAGAGAATGATATGATTTTATTCTTGTAGCACAAACTTTCCATGATAGGACAGGAAATGTAGCTCAAGGGAGCAGTAAGGATCTTGGTATTAGTTTTTCTAGTTTCGCTTTTTTCATCATTCAAAGTTATAAAAAAGGTGATTATGGACTCCAGGGTAAAATAATTGGCTCACAGTGGGCCTACTTTACAGGTTACACTAAGGACAAAAAAAAGGGTAACAGCCAGGACTCCATGAGGTTATTATGCTCATGCTTTTAGAGAGACAACATGTTAATTTCCACAACCAGGGTATCTTGCTCAATTATTTTAAATTAATATTGGATCAGTTGAACACACAAAGGTTTTGGTATTAGAGATACATCATAGACTGAGCAGTCAGTGCCAATGTATTTGCATCTTTTGGACTGTATTTCACATGAGGTGCAATAACCAACCTGAAACTGAGGAACAGAGAGATTTCTTTGTGTTTTAGCACTGAGGGGAAGTCGGACGGGGTGGGGTCTTCCTCCTGTAGCCTGTGTTCTTGATGAACTGATGGGTGAGTCCCTGTTGAGATAGGAAGGCGTGATGATAGCAGTGGGCGGCAGGTTGACTCTGGAGAAGTCAATCCAAATCACAGGTTGGATGCAGGTGTTACAGGTCTTCAAAGCTTTAACCCGCTGCTGAATGGAAAGGGTTTGCAGGGGAAGCTGGACACCCGGATGACCGCAGGTTGCATCTACAGGCAGCAGGGACACTTGGATTGCTTGACTTTGCAGCCTTTGAGAATCTTCTATCACCATCTCATGAGTGTCTACTTTCCTTGTGTTTTAAAAAATGCCAGTGAACCGTGATTTGTCCTTCTCTGTGTTGAACTTGTACAGACTGAGCAGGTTCGGTTTACATCTGCATACAGGGCTAAAACAGCTTGTCTTCTTCCCTCCATACCACGTTGATTTTTGGTGAGAGGTCAGTGTTCAGTCACCTTCTTTAATGAAAAAGTTTCTGCAGGAAGTGAAGTTGCAAAAGCTCACTGTTTCCCCATCTGCCTCACAGTGGGTGCTTCTGCAGTGCTTCAAGTGCTTTCCCATGATCCATATGCATTAATGTCTCTCTCTCTCTCTCTCTCTCTCTTCCCCTAAACAAGCACAGGGAATAAAGAGAAATAGTCGAGCTTAAGTGAAGTGTGTTAGTAGTCTACATATATGCTCAGTTGGTTCACCTTTCTTTATTTGAAAGATTTCCTTTTGCTGTTTCCTTATTTAAAGACTTGCAGCAGCACCATGTTTCAGACCAACCT
The DNA here is from genome assembly GCA_029814665.1 of Acanthurus lineatus. Lineage (NCBI taxonomy): Eukaryota > Metazoa > Chordata > Actinopteri > Acanthuriformes > Acanthuridae > Acanthurus > Acanthurus lineatus. Next base: position 24,373,162 of record JAPZDV010000001.1, read on the forward strand.
GTCATGTAAAACCAAGAACATCTCACATTAAAGTCCAGAGAGGGGAAGGTATATGCATCTCATCTCTCGCTTATGCAGGGAGGAGAGTTTCGCAACTGTCTGCTGTCTATAGAGTGATTCCTCTTGGTTAAAGGTTAAACATATTGTACAGCAAACTTTAGTCAGCTTATATTTGATAAAGCTTGCTTTTTGTTTCTTTTATCCTTCAAGTCATTTTGCATTTGAGTCCCTGTTTGTAATCCGGACACCTACATGGCACTGCATCATGTTTTCTCCAGGGGCACCAGAGGAGAGGGCACCTTGGAGGGCATTTAACCGTGTTTTATCACCTACTGGGCCACAACAGAGGGCACTTGATGTTTTATCTGACACAAACATTGAAAGAGGGACCTCTTACTGCACTTTTCTTAAACACCTATTGACACCCAGAACCCAAGACAATGCCTATTGAACTTTAACGACAATCTAAGTGGTGGACTTCCAAGGGCTGACAACTAGCAATCAATTCGGTTTGTTTGGAGCAGAGCATGAACTAATCACTACAATTTGACTCTGAAATCTCTGCAGAGAAGCTTTGGTTAATCAGTGCTGAATTTGATGTTTCATTAGAAGAAAACCTGGTTTCATCTCTCTCATTTCAAGAGTTTAAAAGTACAGATTACCAGACTTTACAAGGAAATGTATCATAGATGCTCTTGATTAGTTCATAAATGTTGACAGAACAGAGAGAGAATAAGAAATGCTCCATGTGTTAGTGGAAAGGAATATTGATGAAGTGTAAGAGGAATCACGTGGGCACAAAACACGAGGAGGAGTAATTTAAATTTTTAGCACTTTGTTGCTATTAAAGTATAACACAGTGCACCTACGCACTGCTGATTTCTGGGTAATATTTTTCACTTGCCAACTAATTTTCGGAAAAGCATCACTTATGAGTACACTCTTACTTCAGATTTGAATAGATGTTTAAAATGGATTCACCTGAAGAGGTGATTATGACTTGATGAGTCATTTAGTCCCCACACTCACTCACAAAATCAACAGAAGTCCCGATTGCCAAAAGCTCATTTAATTAGTCAATCTGAGTTCATTACCTCAGAAACGTGTCCCACTTCTCTCAAGGCGATGATGTTACTATATGAACGCTCGTCGTAATATCTCTGCCCACCTGAGTGATTTTGCAGCATGAACTGCTGTCCCCCCTCGGGTGCTGAGGTACGTGTGGTGCAAAATGGAGACCTAATTGGAAATGATCGCTGACAGCAGCTTGAGCCACAAGGTCCCTTAATGATCCAGGCAGCACTTGGATCAGAGTGAGCCCCCCCTCACTACCTGTGAAAGGCATTTAGAGCGGATGACAGCAGTGCAAGCCCTGTTGAGGGACTGTGGGGGTTACAGCCACATATGTTGTGCTCAAAATGTTGCAGGGTGGGCGAAAGAGGGATGGAGGGAAAAGAGGAAAAAAGCAGAAGAACAGGAGCCTCTCTGAAAGATGAAAGCAGACTGGAAATTGGACGAGTGGTGGCTCAGATATCATGAGAGAAAATGTTGCGTAGTTTTGAAGTGTGACTTTTTGAATGAATCTCCTTGTAAAAGCCTCAAACAGTCGTGTTCATGTGCTGGTTACGTGTTTTTAAATGCACCATTTTTAAAAATATGTGCAAATATCTTCTCTTGTTTACAAGTTTGAAGCTGTGAACCACAAAAAATATTTGTTTTTCTGAGTCAGTCCTTTATAGAATTATTGTTTTAGCACTTTCCAAGTGTCATTGTAAATATATTTTGCTGTCAAAGATAAATAAAACAAACCAAATTGTCGACATTTTTCATAGGAAACAAGTATCCAGCAACTACAGTTTATTCTAATTATTGCCCAACAAATTCTCACCCTCTTACTCTCATTTACTGGTTAAACTATTCTTTTATGATATGAAATGTTTCCAGTTTGGTTCCAGTTTTGTTAAAATTAGGCAACTTGGTTAAGTTAAAGAAAAAATAACTGTCTTTTTTTAAAACATAGATTAAAAAAATGCTGGTATTCTGGCTGAAAAACTTGTTTATGAACCACCGCTCTGCCTGACCTCCAGCCATCTTGGCATTTTTTTTTTTTTTTTGCTTTCTACATCGCTGAGTGGAGTCCTTGCTTTGAGCGTCCAGCATGGCCGCGGATGGGTTGACCATGGAGTTAGCTCAAAAGCCTAAAGCTTTATCCCCCGCTTTAAAAAGTGACGCCAGAGGATCCTGACCAAGCTGTCGAATGTGATGAATTGGGAGCGAGAGCGGGTTGGCTCAGGACATTACACTCGCAGTATGTGTGTGACAGCTACAGTGAAATCAGAGTGAAAATGATGCCCAATTTATCTGGGAGGGAAATTCAGAAAGGTCCTCTACTGTAAATAGCACCAGCAAATATGTTAACAACTATTTATTCTGTAGGAATCTCATGGATTCTTCTTTGTTGTTCAGGTGTCTTTTCCTCTTCATGAAAAAGGAAAAAAAGAGTGACAAGTGTTTGGATTTCTGCCATTTCAATTGGATTTTATGATACAGCTGATTTTTCTATGTATATAAAGACAAATAAGTTATAGGGTATATTGATTTTTTTCTTCATTCACTAACAACAATAGTCAGTAAAATATAACACTTGAAAACAGAGAAGCTGCTGAGAAATACTTGATACTTTTGCTTCATTTTGAAAAGAAATGTCCTGTCATCACAACACTGACCCTTTTCAAACATGTTATCTGTCTTATATCCACAAAGGAGACTGAAATGACACACCGGGGATTCATTTCCTTAACCATCTTAACTTATTGTCAAAAGACTAAGGAAGACCTTGTCAAGTTGGATGCTGACCCAGGCCTTTGATATCATTCCGCATGCCACCAGAGAAATTTTGACAGATAAGCCCTGGGGACCGAGTTACCAAGGACAGGCTTGTCTAACCAGTGTCATTTCCTTGTCGCCTCGGGTCTGAGGATGCTCGAGCTTCAAAATGTCCTCCTGTCTACGGTGCCAGGCGAAGTCGAACAATGCGGAGTCAATACAGCCATCAATCATGTGCAGTTAAGTGACAAGGTGACACTTTAATGAAACGATTGAAAGTTCCCCGGGCTCTTTAGTTGTCGAATGATGATGAGTGACGCTCTGATGGCACATTTTTATCGTAAAGCAGCTGAAGTCTGAAGTCTTGTGTCTTCTTATTATGTTGCACAAAAGCTTTAGATACAATTAATGTTAAGATGAAAGGACGAAGAATTATTGTCAGGAATTTTAAACATCTGACATGAAGCTGTATTAGTGGATAGAAGAACTATTTGACAGGAACTGTTTTTAACATTGATTCATTCATTTGATAGATGAATATGAGATTAAATACCAATACTTTTAACAGTTGTGTTTTCTTATCATGAAGTCCCTTGCATTCTTGTCCCATTGTATGTTTAAAAGTGCTTTAATGCTGTGATTTTGAAGTGAGTTCTGGATGTGATGCAAGAAAAATATGCAGTGCAAAGGTACATTTTATCTGTCCAATCATTTTAGCTCTGTCTTTTGAGATTCTGTGTCACGTAAAGCACTTTGTATGATGATACAGTCCAGTTTTTTTTTCTTGAAATAAGTGTCCCAATAAGAATAACACTGCAGCTAGGGAGTGGGACAGAGTTGTTCTGTTATTTTAATGTGTTGCATCACACCAATTAAGCCAAGCAGGTTAAACAGATGGAAGTGCTAAATCATCTGCTGCAAATTAGGACACTTACTACCTTCCTTCAGGAGTCTCATATTAAAGTTTCACAAGGCCATATTGAAGAGAAATGGGTCATAGAAGCCTCAAGGGAAATCTACAGGGATTTTTGGTTTTAATAAGTTTATCAGTTCTCATGATGTGATTGACCTTGATGTGCTAAACTGTGGCTGTTGCTTTGTAATATGTTGTAATCCCGATCAGAGTTCATGAATTCTTGGAAAAGTCCATCATGAGTTGAGATAAAGTCCAGCGATTCCTGAGAATTTGTTGTGCAAAAAGAAAGATGTGATCTGAGAGTATTTGCAGAGTCACACTTGTTATTTGATGGGTTGAATATGATTTTTTGTATTTCATTATTTTTTGGCAAAACTGTCTAATTTTTGTCTTCTCTTCTGATTCCCCATTTGTTTTTAAATCTACTTGTGCTGGTCATGTTTTCCATCTGATGGTAGGTTACACTATTGACTGACTAGTGTTTTGTAATCATGGTGGATCAATAGTGCTGTGAGCCCATTATAACTTTCCCTGCAGAGGCAATAAAGTATTGTATGTAAATCTGTCACATTATGCAGATCACAAAACAACATGGCAGGTCCTGAGAAAGATTTGTTTCTTAAATCCAATGTGCACAATAATTATTGGATAAATATGTAAGTTTAAAGAAGCGTTGCAGTCCTTCACACATGTAATTTGCATCACAGATATACACAGGCTCTTTATGTGATGAAATATTAAGCTTTCAAAATGCACTTTAAAGCAGCATAAACTTCCTCAAGCTCACGCAATTTAAATCACATTAGCTTTTAAGTGGTGATAAGAAGTCATTAACAGCAACCATCTGTCCAAGTTATTGCATTTTTGAAATAAAAGAATCTAATGTCAATGTTGCTTCTTCATCTTTTCTGGGGGGTTTTTTTCTCCCAAACATACATGCAGATGGGGTTGGCTACAAGCTCCCAGCACAACATGCAACTAATGAGGCTGTTAAACACTGTTCAGACTCCTTATGCATGTGAGTCTAATTACATAAAATCATCAGAATAATTTTTATTAGACAGCATTTTAACCAGCAACACAAATATCACATTATTGTTTTAATGAATTTAGTTAAATACATCATCAGATATGGCGTCATTTAAAAATTGAACCCTGCTAATGAAGCACTACAAGTATTAAATATTGGATCAATTATTGTATTATAGTGGCCATAAATCCCTAAAAGCAGCTGATCTCGAGGCGGAGAGTGCTCCTCTGTATCAAGTGTTTTAGACAAATCAATAAACACGAAACAGAAACAGCATGGCAATTCTCCTTCCTATCCAGGGAAAGCCATTTAATAGATAAATGAGTGGTGTGCAGAGTCATTTTTCATCTAAGGTACAAGCACACAGTCAGTAGTTTAGTGTCAGTAATCAATAAACAATGCATTTATCCAAAATGTACTGAGTGTGTCAGGGTTTTTTTTATGTCAGGATTCGTTTTGTTGAGCATGCACTCAGGTTTTTACACTAAAACTGTCTCTGTCTCTGCATCACTAGCTTCTATCTTTGCAGCTCACACTTAATTTATTAAATGTAAATGTTAAGCTGTAAGCTCTCAGGCATGGAACTGATCCATCATGCCATCTGTCCTCTCCCAAAACAGAATGACTGCACGACGCAGCCAATATTATGCCATGATGCAGCGTCGCCTTAAAATTTGAAAAGTTGAAAATGACCTCTTTCTAAGGGCAAAAACAAACAACTTAATAAACTGATTAAAAGCGGGACATGCTTGGTTTGATGCCAGTTGCATGCCATAGATGAACTTTGCATACCAGGCTTCTTACGGTGTGTGTGGATTAATGAGTTTGCAACCCTTTAGACTTGTGGTATGAACAGTAATTGTTTTAAATTCAGCCATGCCCCCTGAAACAGCATTGCTACTGATAACTTCTTTTTTTTTGAAAATGAACTTCAAGGTTGTGCATTTCTAAGCCATATTTGTTTTACACGCAGACGCGAGAGCCAATTCCAGACTCCATTTGTTATCAGGAGGTCCTTTGATTGGTTTATTACACAGACCTGAGCCTCTGGAGAGTGGCTTTTGCTAAATTTCCGGAGCCAACAGGCCAGCGTTCCTCTGAGTGCTGCCGTGCTGGGTTTGATTAGAGGGGTCACCTTCAGCTTAGATGAGGATAACTACAAAGGACTCCTCCTGTAACCTGCCTCATTAACAGTATTAATTCCCTTTGCAGCTCCAAATTTGCTGTTAGTACATCTCCGAGGGGTCTGGAAATAGTTCAGACGGCAATTTGTTTTCTTGTTAGGCTTCAGAAGCCAAGCAGACTCTCTCTCCTCTTTCTCTGTCTGAAGCTTTTTCCTCATGATTTGTCGAGGTTTGTCTGTGTTTATCACAAAGGATGTCATATCTTTATACCTAAGTGACAAGAAAATGAGAAAACATTCATTATGCATACATGTAGAAATAAATGTATAATGATGGACTACCTTCCTTTGTTGACACTGTTGAAAAAACAAAATGGTAGTGACTAATCATGAACAGATTAACAGTAATGGTTACGTAGCTGCTCTGCTAAATAAGATATGATGTGTGGGTGTGTAAAACAAAACTGGAAAACAATCTAATTCCCTCTTTTACCCGACTGAAGCTAAATAAACTGAAGCTAAACGGCAGAGTAAAAGCTTCATTTTAAATGGCATTAATGGAACGTTGTGGTAATGATGTCTCACATTAGGAGACGCATTTTATTTTTATCTTTGTTTTTACCTTTTATACCACATGTTCTCACAGCCAAACAACAGAATTGGTTATTATTAGCACCTTTTATAACAAAATATGACATAGCTCCAATAATAACATATATGAGCACTTTTAGATCACACAGATATTAATCATAACTAAAATAACTTTATTGGTGGTGTGAGATTAAACTTAGTTTGACCTGCGTTATCATGATCAGCCCCTCTCGTTGGGGGGTTTGGGCTCTCATACAGGGGCCTGTGGTACCCTTTAGCATCTGTGTGCAACACACAGTGGCTTTCTGCCCCAAAGCCTTTTTAAACATGTGGATAACATGCAGAGGTTTGAAGTTTGGTCAAGTGCAGGCAAGGAAACTACTTGGTTAGATTGAGGAAAAGTAGTTTCGATCCTACACAGGCATCCACCCCTTCTGGGACTCCTTCTACTACAACAGGTGGAGCTATAGCTAATGGGTTAAATTTAAATGTGTTGTTAGCAAAGTGCGGCTCATACAGACACTAAGCGGTACCTTGTGCACCTGTTTGACATGTCATAGTGTGTGACATGGTGTAATTAAGTAAATAAGTGAGCTATGAAACAAGGCTGCCGTTTCAGCAACATAACAGTGTCGTGCCACTGTTGGCTTTGCAAACACAGAAGTTATCTTTCACATGAACACAATCTGCTCGCCTCACAAATCTCTACGTCTGAGCAAAGAATAGGTTTGTCATTGCTCTCCAATAGTGTGTTTTCTGACCAGTTTCTAGTCAAAACAACCCATTTTGAGTGTTAGACAAACGATTAAGATAACTGTTTCTGATCTTGTGGCTAAAATGGCTGATGTTTGTTGAAGTTGAGCCAAATAAAACTAATTAGTTGAAGATAGAGAAAGACTCTCATCATAGTTAAAAGAAGCCAGTTTTGTGTTGAGACAAACTGCAGAATCAGAGAATTTGTACGCTGAACTATTTAACCGAGCCTCCTCTCTAAAATGGTTTGTGGCAATGCAACACCACCCACCTGCATTATATTCACCTTTGCTTCTGACAGAAGCACATTAATCATGAAACCACAGGTCACCTGTTAGTGAGCACAAACAACGATTTTTACAAGTATTTGGACAAATGACAAATGGAGCAGAATGGTATCAGGTGGACACAGTTGCCTTAAATCTTTTGTTTTCCTGGCCCATCATTCACATATATTATTATTTCATATTAATATTTGTCTACTACACTTTGCTAGAATTAAATCTTCATGGTACCGTGCATATACATAATAATGTACATTTTTCATTTTGCATCTGTTTCTCTGTTTAAGATCCGACTATAATGAAAAATACAGTTTGTTGTTATGTGTCTGAGAAAAACAACTTTCTTGTTTGATGTGTTTTTAGCAAAACATGTGCAAATTAGAACCAACGAGCTATTTCAATTACTGTGTTTTTCTCCAGTGAGTGCAATGACTTTAAAAAATAATAAAGAAAAAACAGCAAAGAAAAAATGACTAATTGAGACAATATCCTACCTAAACAAATAAATACAACCACTGTTTTTTTTTTTTTTTCAAACAGACATCCGAATATAAATCAGTGTCTCTGATTGTTAAAAAAAATATCACCAGGCACCATTTCTGCTCACTTTAGCTCAACAGTGTGTTTGTTTACGGAGGGAAACAAGGTTCTGGATAATTTGCTGCTTTTTATCATGAGGCCTCACTGTTAATGAATTATGGGAGTTTTATGAAATTGCAACGGGTTGACCTTCAGCTGATGGAGAGGCCGGTTGGAGCTGTGCCACAGAAGCTGGCCAGGCTCACCCCTGGTGTCTGATTGTTCCCGGGAGATTCGCTTTGTTGACTCATTTAACTTTGTTTTTGTTTCGTTCAGAATAGCTGAACAAACTGTCGTAATGTCATTGTGAGGTGATGTAGCTCTGCCGGATGAGTCGCTCCATCCATCCTCCACCTAAGTCCTCCGGAGTGTTACGTGATGGATTGACCCAAAGGCACAAACTTCCTATTATATACATATTCTAAATGACGATGCAAGAGAGCAGCTAAACCGCCTGAGACTGCAGGGTCAAATCAAAGGGAAAAATATCCTTTAAAAAGGTCAGTCACTGTTGTAACAAGCAGGCCTCCAGAGTTTGACTCAGACTTCAGTCCCCAGTAATGATTTCTGTGACCCTGAACTCGCCTCAGATCCAATAAAGCTTTGATTATGCATTCAATTTTAAACAGGAAGCTTCTTTCCCATTAAGGGCTGGAAACAAGAAACCCAAAAGCTGCATTAATTTGGGTTCTAACTCAGGATGTCAGGCTTGTTTTTGTTTTTTGTTTTTTTTTTAACTACACTTTTGTGACTCAACTTGGGATAAAATTAGCTTCCCACACAATCAGTCAGCTGTAAATTTAAGTTACTGTTGCAAGACTCTTTTAAAGGATTTTCTGCATGACTTTGGATCAGTCACTGAGCATCAGTCACTGCAACTAACAATTATCCTCACCATCAATTAATATGCAGATTATTTTCAAAATTAAAAATGAAGCCATCAAAAAATGTTGTCATTAGAAAACATGATGCTGTTTTATTTTAACTCTTCTTTTTTCTCAAGTATGTTTGAATGTCCTTTTAAACTGGTAATCTATTACAAATCCTGGAGCAGTTTGACTTGAATTGCAGTGACCCAAACACTTTGTTTTTTAAAAACTGTCAGAGGCAATAAACTGGATTTGAGTGTAACAAAATTATTTTTAAATTACACAGAAAGGTGTGCAGACAGAAAATATAACCTGCACCCACAGAGAGACAATTAATACACTCATATCAAGGGTGGCATCACCCACAAAAACATAAGGATTAACCTGCTTTTATAAAGAAAAACCTACATCACCAGATTTTCTCTTGTGGAAAGTGACATCTTGATAGAGTGTGACTGCAATAGGCCACGACGGGGAAGATGAAGAGGAAACAGAGGTGGGGGACGAGGGTTGGGAAATGGTACAAATGTCACATGACATGATTACTCAGCTCTCTTTCCCTCCCCTGTGACGTTGATTGTAATTGTTTTTTCGTATGTTGCTCCGTGTTGTTCATTTGTAACTCTTCTGCTGTGCTGGATGTTGCTCTCTTCGACCGATCACCCCCCTGAAACAGATCAGATCAATGACCTCAGCGGGACATCTTCCTTAACAAACACACTAATGAGCAGAGCAAATAAATAAATAAGTGTGACATGCAGTCGTGCCATTGCCCTTAAAGGTCTGGGCTGCTGGCCTGAAGAGACGTGAGGCTGAGGATGTTGATCAAACCTTCAAAAGATTCGCAGTGACAGCACATCAGTGCCAGCCTCTCCTCTGACATCCCCCCTCATTACCACACTGTCACTCTCTAAATGTGCAGACATGCATGCAAGTACACACACACACACACACACACACACACACACACACACACACACATCCGTGCATTCAACAAAGAGCATGCACATGCACACACTAGCAGCTAGCAGTTCTTTATGGAGATTGACTATGTAGGGCAGACTCCTTTACTGTGTGCGGCAGTGACACTGACACATGGTAAAAGAGGAGATTCATTTCCACACAGCTTTGTTTCAGGCTTAATTTCAGGCCCAGGAGTTTCATGGAGCGGATCAGATCACTGCCAACTCTTCAAGTGGGTGAAGGTGTGTGGTTTTGGCCAGTGTGTATGCATGTATTTTACATCTTTTTAACTCTTAATGCACAACTGAGGCATTGCACAGCAAAATCAGACCCCTTTTTTCACTGAATGTTGCAGATTTCTGGTGGCTGCAGGTGACATTTAACTTAAATTTAGATTTTCTCACCAGTTTCTAAAACTAATTATTGTTTGTGCAGAGAGGAACTACAAGCAAACCATGACTTTTTCTTAATGTGAATAAATATAGGCTAAAACAACAGCTGACTCATCTTTAATATCACATTTCATTTTTTGTATCACCCCAAGCATTTAGGGAACTATAGAGGTTGAACCATAAATATTTATGAAAAATTAAAAAAGAAACCTGAAATAAGTGTTGAAAGAAAAGTTATAAACTATTTTTTGTGTGTATCTTGTTTGCTAAACATTACTAGTATGAATTGGCCTTCCTGTGTGGATGCTACATGTTTTTTTTTTATGTTGTTCGACATGAGTTTCCTCCGGTGGCATTGGCTTACGCCCACAGTCCAAACTCGTAAGGGTTTCATTAGTTGGTGACTGTGAATTTTTCATAGGTGAATGTGAAAGTGAATGGCTGTTTGTCTCCATGTGTCACCCCTGTGATAAACTGGAAACCTGTCCAGGATGCACTCTGCACATTTGGCCCAAAATCAGTTAGAATTTGGCCTCCAAAGGAAAGAATTTTCTCTAATAACACTGATGGATTTGCAGTGCATTATATGACAAAGTGAAGGTTCATTAGCATGGCTCTTTTAGCCCTCTCAGTTGATTTGTGCTCATAACCTTTACTGACAAAAATGTAAACAATTGAAAATGCACATGTATTTTTGTATAATGTCCTGAAACATGTCTACCTCTTGTGTGCAAAACTTAGCTGTACATGAATGCATACCATCAGAAAAACATGCAATCATCATCCTTAAAGTGAAAAAAAAGGAGTGAAACAAAGGGGTAACATAAAACTCATATTATAGCGTGTCCTGTTGACATCCCATTTTCTACATGTTCATTTAATTTGAATCAATCTTGCAATCTTGGCTTTGTTTTTTTTGGTTTCATTTTAATTAGCATCAGTACTTTATCAAGTAAACAGCTCATACACAGATGTCTTGGAAAAGCTATTCAGAATTAATGAAAGGAAGGGTGGGAGAGCTCTTCATATGCATTCTGTGTTATTTCGGTTAAAATACTTGATCATACTTAAACTAAAAAAAACTGCTATGAACTGACAGATCCTGATAATAGTTTAAACACTGCTTTTTAAGGACCGAGGAAAACTGCACACAGAGTTATTGTCTCAACTTCTGCTCTGTTCTCACTGTGGAAGCTTACTTTAGCTCTGTGTGGGTGATGGTAGTGAGAGAAAGAGTGTGTATTTGAGGGCTGTGCTTCTGGCAAACTGCAGACATAAAAAGCTCTACAGTGGAGTGACAAATACTGAAAAACAGACAGTTCTCATTATGGAAAAAACATGGGGAAATAAGGACATCAGTGAAGGTAATCTGCATTATCCTGAAATATCCTTTAAAACCATCCAATTTCTCTTTGTGACCTTTATTCTAAGACATCGCAGGGTTGTTGATGACCACTTTCACTCTCTCCTATTCCCTTTGCGTTACTTCAAACTGCTCCGCAACAATAAAAAAATCAGAATAGCAAATGTGGTAATTGTCTCAATGGTGATGGGTATGAAATATGTGTTTTTGCAGATTCAAACAGCAGTACACCTCTAATAGCCCGGTGCTCAGCTGTCCTCAGGGATCCTCCTGCTCAGTCTCATCAATAATGTTCCCATACAGGCTGACTCACAAAACAACAGCAACAAATTAGATTCTCACAAAGCACAGCATAGATCATTATTGACTTGGCACAGTCAGTGCAGCGCGGCACATCACACTGTCCATATCATAAGCATTTAGCTCTATAGGAGAAAAAAACAGTACTGAGTGATATTGATATCATCAGAAATTTTGACCACTTTTCATCAAATGCAGACTTTTTGTCAAGTCAGTTGGTTTCTCATACAGATGCATAAGGTTCCCTTTAGCATCTGTATAGCATGCTTACGAACATAAAGCACATGAGGTCATTTTTTTCGTCACCTTGTCTGAGCTTTGTCTGCAGTAAGTGGGTTCACACCGGAGTTAGTTAAAAAGCCAGGTGCATCTAATAAAGACATTAAAAAGTATCACGAGGGTCTTTTAGAATCACTAAGGGGCTTAACAAAACATTAGTATTTAACGACCTGGAAACGAGAATGGTCAAAGCCAGAGGTACAAAATGCACCAAAGCTCCACAAAGACGCAGCGCGACAGCACGGCAGTGGCAATTTTGTATTTATTAAGTGGTGTTTTACCCTGGGCTGGTCTGCGGCTTTGGATGTGCCATTTGGTTTAGCAGCCGGAAACAGAAAAACATTTATCAAGACAGATTATATAATAACAAGGCTTTTTAAAAGAATGAGGCAAAAGAAGTGAATACAGTCCAGCATTTTGAGTTAACATGTTTTTATTCATTACTTATGCTGCATGTGCAGTAGAGATATAGGTTGATCCAAAACTAATTGCCAGATTGCACACTGGTAAATAAGAAACAAGTCCATAAACTGTAAATAAAGGTAAGAAAAAAATAAACAGCAACAACAAACACACAATTTTACAAGTTTGTGTGTGCTCTGTGTTATCTGACTATTAGTGGTCGGAGAATAAATTGAAAAATCTAAGTTCATGGTCACCTGAACCATCATTATCCAAACAAGCGATGAGTGTCTTTTTAAATTTAAATAAAGACATAAGAACCTTTAAAAAGCAGAAATTTTGACATGTAGGAAAACCACAGATGCATTCAATAACATTAATGATGACTGTGATCCTCTGAAGTGAAGTCCTTGTTTCCTGTGTGCGAGTGTGTTAGTGTGTATTATAGAGGAAATGGAACAGAAGTGAGTCATTATAAGCCTATATATTTTTTAGGCTTGCGTGTGTTTTCTCTGCCAGAACGAGTCAAGATGTCTGCACTGAAAAAGGTCTATTGATATCTTTGCAACAATCATTGTTTATTTATTAAATAATTCAGTACATTTTAGCCTTAAAAGTATTTTTAGCCGCCTAAGCTTGAATCAGTCTCCAACTGATGTGTCTTCATACAGGCAGAGGCAGCCGGTGGAGAGCTCACATGGGTGGTAATTTTCAGACAAAGCTGCAAAATAGACACTGTGACTTTAAAGCATTACATGTAGAATATGAGGAAAGGTGACAGCTGCTCTCATTGACACTCGGTGTGAGGAGTGAAAGGAAGTAGTACAGTTAAGAAAAAAGTAAAACTTCCAAAATGAAGAAAGAGAAGATTAGATCGTTATTTAAGAACTTGTACTAAAATCTATAGATGCTTAAAAAGGGAATAATCTGGAAAGAGAAGGCGTATTTGATAAACTAGTTATAATGTCAGCACAATATTTTCTTAGATCTTTTTAGTCCTATGAAATTCAAAAGTTTAAGTATGAAAAACTGCTGCAAAGAGCCAGAGAAAGAAAGAGAGAGAAAGAGCGGAAACAACAAGCTTTAGAGAGCCCATGAATTTAAGACTGAGTATGTATAATGGATTGCAGCAAACACCGGAAAAAAAAAAGTGTTGCAAAAAGCAGAAAGATGAGCACAAGGGCGTTCCCAGTCGAGTATATAAAAGGGCACTACAGTAGACAGACATCTTGAGATTTTTCTGGAATGTTATAAATGTTGCATGGCAGAGGCAATTAATCCCCATTTTGGAGGAAGAAAAAAAAAAGGGCTGCTATAAAAAGGTTTAGTGCTTGTAAGTGCGTTACTTTGGCCCAGAGTCCTCTGTTTCTCTGTTTAGAGGAAGAGATATTTATTAAAACTGGAGAGTTAAAAAAAAAACTTCTGAGGAAGAAAGAAATTTTCTTTGCCTTCACTTAGTTGGGAAGATTGTAGAAATCTGTGCAAAATGTTATTTACTGCTGAGTAAAACTATGAAACTCTTCCCTGAAACCTGTCAAGGTATGTGATTAATGCATGAATTCACCAAAGTGGATTAGATATCGAGATAATCACTGATGTCAGACTTTGCTATCAACCTGTTTTAGTCTGTATGGATTGCATTACATCTACAGTATCAGAGGCAGACTCCCCGAAAAACCAGGGCTGCCTGCTCAGTCAAATGAGAAACAAAATTGCATTAGGATGAAAGTAGTGCAGCGTGAGCAGAGTGATTGTCCTTCAGTGTGAAGGTCTAAACCCAAATAATCCCTGTGGCAGCAAACATTCACCCGACAGAAGTGTCCTTGAAAAAAAAAAAAGAAGAAAAAGATCCCAGCGGCACTGTACTGTAGCAGAATTTCTCCTTTGGGGATTACTAGAGTATCACAAAACTAAAATTAAACCGTGTAGATCAACAGAGTTGTCTGTTGTGAAAGGGGAAGCCATCACAGAGAGGAATTGTACTGGAGAGACCTGTCAAAGGTTTCGGAAGGTTGTTTCATGCAATATGTGCACACAAAGACAGATTTAACTCTAAATGTGAATAGAAAAGTGTTATGGTTACGTTTTGTTCGTTCTGTTTTAGTTCTGTTCTTACATATCTCTCTCCTCCTCAGGGTGGTGCAGGAAGGCCGAGCTGCTCGAGAGCAGTTCCTAATCAACCTCACCTGAATGTGATGAGCAATCAGCCGGCTTCTTAAGCCGGCTCCAAACATTTCTCTGTTGTCAGACGATTCGCTAGAATTCCTGTCTCATACGTGTTTCCCTGCTCTCGAGTAGATCTCGCCGTCTCTTGTTTTGTTTGAGTAACTGTTGTTAGTGTATTCTTGTTTTAATTCTAGTGAGTTTTTTCCCTCCTAGACACTTTTGGTTTTCCCCTCGTGGCACTTTTATGTTTGTTTTTTCTGAGTGAGTATTTTTTTTCCCGTAGTGGTGATTTTGAGTTTCCTAATATCCTGCAAGGCGCTTTTTGTTATTTCATTTTGTATAAAATAAAACTTCATTTTCTACAATTCTGCACTTGGGTCCTGGCTTCTTCGTTCAAACCGTAACAGAAAAGTACTTTTTTTTCCACCCAGTTGGGCTAAAACTGTAATATCTACAGTTCAGTTTCTTTTGCCACTGGTGTGTGAATCTTTGCAGTGTATTATCCCTCGTAGAATGAAAACCATTACTAACAGAGAGTAAAAAAAAAAAAAACATAACAGAATGAAGTGTGTAACCTGCTTTGGCAACTGGGCAGCTGAAAGTGCTGAAGAAGCAATTAGGAACATATCATTTGAGCCTTTACATGGAGTTATTGTCTACACGAGCAAACCTGCAATGAACAAGGTAACAGCGTTAGAGAAAAGGAAATTGCAAGGAGTGGAAACATGTTCCCTGGAGGAAGTGGAAACAGGTGCCAGAGAAGCTGAAAGAGGGTCAGTTATTGAACAAGAAAACTGTTAGTCTTAAAATAAAAATAATAATAAAAAAAAAAAAACACCAAACTTCTGGGCTTAATGTCTTACAGCATGTTTGTACCACAGAACCCCAATGATGGCAAAGTGAAAACAATGTTAGCAATGCTGGGAAATATCCCATCAGGATATACCGTTGTTATTTCCCAAGGTCAGTTTACAAAGTGTAAAACCAATTCTCTGAGTCCCTGATATCAGCAAATCAGAGTAAACAAACTGAAATGAATTCATTAAAAATGCAATATATCACAGAGGAAATGTACTATGTATGGATCAAGAGTTGTTTTTTTTTTAAAATGGCTATACCTTAAAGGCAACAAGAGGAACATTTTTGACTAATAAAGCAATTCATTCTCCCTCCAGCTTTATGAAACGCAGCCTGTTACTGAGCCTCGTTGCTCAGGGGTCTGTTTAGTCTATACACCGCACTGCATTATGGGAAATAACATATAAGCTCAGTTGCAGCTATGCTCAACAGCAAAGGACTAGATTTGCAGCCGCCTTTAACTGCGTTTGTCCTCAAAGATTTAGGTTAATAAATTATATCAGGCCACAAAAGTAACATCTGAAGTGTTAGCGAGAGAAGGCAGCGGTCTTTGGAAAGGAAACCGTAAAAATGAGTTAATGTGCCATAAGGGAGTAGCTATGGCACTAATAGCAGATAGCCGTACATCACCCTCTGCCCCCTCGAATCGACATTTGCAAAGAGTGACAAGTGTAAAGTGGCGATACCGCCTGGCTACTGAGCCGGCGAATGGGATGCTCCGAATAAACAAGGTCACCTGTCTGTTAAAGGAAAAAACACAGAAGAAATATATATATATATATATATACAGTGTGAGAATAACATCTAAACAGAAAAAAATATAAGCACTCTTTTCAAAAATGTTGACATTAAGGTGGGACTCGGACAATTTAATTGGCACTGATCCCTTTGAAGAGTGAAACATCAGCGTTGATGCCATCGATAATGGCAGAGTCAGACAATAAACACGAATCAGCAGCCTCCTCCTCTCTTGTCGGAGGCAGCGATCACAAGTATCATAAGTAACCTGCTTTTTAACACCCCCCCCCCACACACACACACACACACACACACTTCTTTGAGATGTGTTAGGCTTGATGAAAAAGAAATCTGACTGAATCTGTCTTCCACCAATTTTTATAAAAATCATTTCAGAAAAGTTGGAGGCAGCGCAAGGCCTCAGATTCAGCTTTTTCCCAGAACAGTCGTCGTCAAAGCTGCTGTGTAAATTACAGCAGGCCCGTAAGTTGTTTGTTTTTCATTTTATTCATGTCCATCAAGTCTATCATGCCCATCATTTCTGTTCTTTCATCTATTTTAAAATACAGGCACACTAGCAGATGGGCAGAAGACATTTTTTTTTTTCTTGGGCTTTTATATTATTGATTTTCAGAGATAGAAAGGCTCAGACAGTCAAAGACATGGTGTTCTTTCTTTTTATTCAGACTGAATTAGAGTCGAAACATGGTAGTTTCACGACATAAACTCATGGAGATTTGTCAGGTTTGGCTTATTTTATAACATGCATAAAGTCTTAATCCAAAAAAAGAGATGGATCAGACCATTGTTGATGCTTTTACCTCATATGTTACCTCTGATTTCCAAATATTCCAACACTGAGTTGGGAGGATATTTAGGGGAATTTGGAGACGTTATTTGACACTTCTAGCACAAATCAGGGAAGGTAGCTCATTGTTAGTGCCCTTTCTTTGTCACATTTTCATACTTAAAGTTGCTGTTGCATTTTATTTTAGCGGTATGAATCAAAACAGCAATGCTTATATGAAAAACTTAAGCACTAACATATAAAAAAGGAATACTGCAACACCATAATAACAGCTAATCTCAAGGAGAAGTAAATATTTGAGATGTCCTGAGTCTATCCTTACGATCCATAATATTGTCATGGATCACGTTAACTAAGAAAAGTCAAACAGAATTTAATCCTTTCTTTGCTAACCTCTAATGTTTTGCCACCTCAGCCTGCAGGTGTTGCAGCACTGCTCCTTCTTAATGACAGCAAGGCTGAAACCTGCAAACATTTCTGTACATGAAAATAGAAATATAAGTGTCTGAATGTCAAATGCACTGATGATTGACTCCGTTCTAACATTTATAAGCTCAAACGGTAACAAATGTGTTATTGCTTCTTTCTCTTTTCATTAGCAAAGAACTGAGAACAAAACATTCAGGGAGCAGCTTGTCATTTAAACCAGTGCTGACTGTCGCTAAATGACAAATGTCACCGGCAGCGGGCCATATCAACTGCCACTAATTAACATTAATTCTGTGAGTAATTTGATGGCGAGCCAAAATAAAACTTGGCTGCTTCAGGGTTTTGTGTGCTCTCTCTGCCAAAGCTTGTTCAGAAGGTAAAAAAGAAGGATCACTGTTAAAATCACTGTGCCGCCTCAGCTGGACTGATTGTTTCTGCACTTCCATCCAACAGTGTGATGTATCTTCATTTTAACTTTACAGGTTTTAATTTCAAGAGTCTCATGTCCGTGATTTAACTTGTGACCTTAACCTATCTTATGAAATGAGGAAGGCAGTGGGATTTTGAGTTTATATTGAAGTCTTTCTTTCCTGAGATCAAGGTTCGCCTTTAAACTGGTTCTTTTTTGTGAGATTTTGCCTCCTTTAACTTCTTCCTTTTACTCTCCCACAACACCAGATTACTCAAATCCTGTCTGGGTCTTCAACTATCGAACCATTCAGATATCCACTTATTCGATCACGTTACAGGAAGATCAAACTGAGGCAGTAATAAATTCGAAAAACTCCGTCAGTGCCGTATAGTGAGAGATGAGGTCAAAGTCTAAGTGAGGTGTGGTATTTGAGAAAAGTAGATTTGCTAAATTGGATGTGATACTGCGAAATTAGTTATTCTCCACGTCCAACCCAATGACATCCTCCTCCGGTCGTAAACACACCCAAATGACTCTCAAATCCAATTGGCTCTACAGTATAACATTACTGCCTCTACATGAATTTTAATTTCCCTGCACCACTTTAGATATCACACACACCAAGACGGTATAATGGACGTCATAAAATTATTCATCATGCATGGTCATCTGTGCACACACTCACACACACACACCTCTGAGTTCCAGTTTTACATTAAATGGGAGTATCTTTATTAATTTCACCTCCCCTGAAATCCAATTACAGACTGTATGGATTTTTGCCTTGAACAAAAAAAAAAAAGTGAACTGATCACAGCAGGTTAGAAATCTGTTGATGCTTTTCATTTTGTTCAACAATGTTACGCTTGTCTCAGTGTTGTAAAGCAACACATTTAATTGTGCTGCCTCTCTTCATCTATTTTGACCAGAATTTTGTTGCAGGCAGAAAATAAAAGAACAGAATTTCAGAGCAAATAATGGCTGTCAATTGGGAGCAAGTAAGCTAAATAGTTATTTGAGCACTGTGCTGTGTCTAATCAAGCTGGAGTTGTACTTCAAGATTTTTTTTTAATCTGCAGTTAAGTCTATAAACAGAACAAATTGGTAACTAAAATATGTGTACAACAGACAATCGAGCTGTTGGGTCAGAAAGCTTGTTATTTAAAAAAAAGAAAAATGAGATTGGAACTATAAAAAACAGTGTAAATTAGTTTGCTATTGCGGCACTAAATGAAGCCAGACTTTTTTAAAAAAAAGAAGTTTTACTCACCAAAACTGCTCAAATGTTTAGTTTGTTTACTGCAGCTGATGGACTGAGGATGAAGGAGGCGTCTGAATCTTTGATTTAACACAGTCAAACTCCTGCGGATGCGGTTGTGCAGTTCTGAGCTAAATGACTGAACCACAGCTAGATAATAAATGCTTACTCTTATGTTAAAATGTGTTTATATCTTTTTTGAAAGAGGCCAAAACATAAAGAAAAAAACTAAATATGTAACATATGCGTGAGTCTGAGCTCAGCTTTGCTTTAAGATGACTGACTCAAAGGGAAATAAAGACAGGCAAACTTTTCCTCTTTGAGTTAGCTGCTAAGTTCTGCCGAATGCATGCCGAGCACATTATCCCCCGCAATCCCCCATTCCACCTTAATACCTTAAATGCAGAAGAGTCGGGCAGAATATTCCCGCCTTGAACAGCTTGTTTAAAGGGACTGTGAATCTTTTCAGGGTGCCCTTCCCCCTCCACCCGACACTGTTCAGAAACACTGATGCTATATTGCCACCAGAACTACAATGACTCGCTCCATCCTGCTCTATTAGCAGTAGACCAGCTGTTTTCTGATAAATTAAAATGTATTGAGAGAAGACTTCTGAGATAATGCAGTCAGCTACATCTAATGTTTGTCTTTCCAAATGGATTTGAGTTTAAACTGTTTTGCATCAAAAAGTTTTCACTTGTTCCATATTCATTCAAACTAATGCAAAGATGTAATTATGATTTTGTTTCAGTTCACACTGCTGCATGACAGTAGGAGAACAAACCACATTTTGCTTTAATCAATTGAGGAACGTGACAGTTTGCTTTTGATTACAGGATAATGAGGGGACGGCTACTGTCAGCTAGCAAACTCCCAACATGTGCAGAGGACAGGATGCTAACATCTTCTGTCAGACAGCTTAACAAAGCTGACAGCAGCGCTGCCAGATGTTCTTATGCACCAACACAGTCCTTTATGTACAAGGCTCGCAAATCTGGACCCGTTCCTGCAGTCCAAGTCCAACCAATCAGCAGCTGCTAGCTTTGCTTAATTATAGTTCTGATTTTTTTAAGTCTCAGGTTATTTAATGTGTCATCAGAAAGTCATGGAAAGAAATCAGATTTTGGAAATCTTAATGGAAAAAGGCTTACATTTTAGGGTAGATGAGATTACACACTGATATGGGAAACAGATCTCCCCCAAAACACACACACACACCAGCATGAGTGGATAATGTATACAAATCCTGTCAAATCCTTTTATTGAAGACAACCTAAATAATCTCCACAAGCTCAAAAAACAGAATGTCACCTTCAACACCTTCAGTTTACCTACTGAGGGAGAGAAAAGAGCCCTGTGGTTTCAAGGGAAGGTGTTAAAAAATAACGTTAATTTAGAATTTTCGGTTATTAAGTAGTTACTTTCTTGTTTTTTTCTACAAATCTTGTGAACAGGGGACATTGAAGGACTTTTTGAAAATGTCAGGGAACATTTTTTTTATGAACTTTAAAACTTTTATAGCAACCACACCAACATCTTGCTCAGCAACTTTCTCAAGGGCATTTTTGCCATCCAACCCGAACAAGAACTTTAAACCAACCGCTGGCCGACATAAAATTTCACTTTGGGGACCTGAAGTGGGTCACAGAGAGCAGAGGAAGGCTTTTTTCATAAAAAACCTTAGTCATATGGAACCAGTATGGACTGCAGGATGTTTACAGTAACGATCTGTCACATAACTTTGGAAACTGAAGCTCTCACAATGTCACACAATGTTCTCTTAGCATTTTTATAACATCACAACAAAGCAAAGGTTTAACATGGTGAACATACAGTATATTTTTACAAGAACAGTTTATAGCCACGACCTCCAACTCATCCAGCACCTTATGTCCCTTACAGACTGAAGGTTCAAGCACAACAGTGTTTAGAAATAACTGAGAATGACCACTTACCACTGAGTCACCTTGAATGGTGTGATCTCCTTTGAGAAACATCTTCAGATTGAAAACGTTAGATACTGGATGTTTCCTGCAGAATGTTTCTAAACACTCAGGAGAGATAGGGGTTATTATACAATGTCCCAGATGTGTAGACATTATGTGAGGTTTTGAAGTTTTTTCAGAGTTTATAATTTGATATGAGGCACCAGACTTGAGTGCCTCAAATCTGATTTATTTAAAGCTCCTGTGTTTGGCTTAAATTTGATTAGGTGACATCTTCTCTTTGCTGAGACAAAGTAAAAGAAAGATGGTTTGAATGTACCGAAAAACAGATTTAGCTGCTGGTCTAAATAAGCCACAACCAAAATGTACTTTGGCTGATAAATAAATTGAGTTACTTAAGCAAGATTTTCCAGTCAAAACACCAATTAGAAGCAGCACTTGAGTGTTGACCTCGTATGGAAAATACTGTTATCTCTGATTCCTTAGTTTTTTTCCTCCCTAAGAAGTAAAAAAAAAATGCATGAATTTTTAAGAGAATGCTCCTTACGCTGCTCAAGGCTTCAATCAAGGTGTTTGTGTTTTCTTCATCTGCAGTTTCTGCTTTTATATTAACCCGACCAACCATATATCCCACCAACATGTTCTGCTGTGTTTAAGGAGCTGCACATTTTAAACAGCAATCCCCTCAGTGTGCAGAGGCTCTCAGTTTCCTTCTTTGATGGAGGTAAAATTGTATTTGTTTTTCTGCCTCTTGTCTCTCGTCCATAATCATGCACAGCAAAAACTTTAAAAAAAAATCTTTTTTTACCACCTCTGTCAGCTTGTAAATCTACACAGTTTATCGGAGAAACAGATCTACTAATGTTTTTTTGTGCATTTTTAATAATAAGCATTTTTAATCCACATAGAATTGATTTAAAAAGTTCATTTTTTTCTTTCTTTTTTTTACAGCCTCAAAACTACACTTAGAGTGCAGGTGGAAGTGCAATCATGCAGATATCTTTAAAGGTTAAAGACATTATAATCAGACCTCAATCATTTCTTACTTCCCACAGCCTTATGTAATATAGAAAAGATACGCTAAAACAATGTGCATTATGTGATCTGACTGTTTAAAAAGTGAAGTGTCTTTCAGAAGTAAAAGTTGGTCTTAGACAGTTAACTTTTGGCTAAAAACATATTTTCAGTTTCTGTTTTTCATCTTCGGGAATAAATATAGAACTCTAATGCATCTATGCATGTTTCTGTCCTTGGCTGAGGCTTGATTGACATGCTGGGGACGTCGTTCCATTAATCTTTCACAAGAGGCAAACACATGGGTCACTGTTGTGATATGGCATGGGTTGAAAATGCACAGCATGCATGAGTCCATGAAACTTTTATAAACATGTTCTATACTTTCTACTTTCGCTTCCCTCAAGCTTGATACATTTTTTAGATTTGCTGAGTATTTGTGCGGATCATCTGTACGTCCAGTGACCTGAGAAAGAAGGACAACAACAACAAAAACAGCACATTTCAGCAAAAAAGGGCCCAATCTGTGCTGCCAGAAAGACTTACTTTTATTAATTAAATTCCTTCAGCAGCAATGAAACAGCTTTGAGTTTTTATTTGAACTAATAACATCTCTTTTTTTGATAATTTTAACATTCCCTACAAGAAAAGCCATCCAGAACATATTTCCTACAATTCAACAAGCCAGTGCTTAAGTGTGATCCATCTGCATGCATCATCTTAATGGTGAATATAGATTTAAACAAAGACTGCTCTTTGCAGAATTACTACTCACTAGCTTGCTGATAATGTACTCATTTTAAACTAATCGTTTCTAAATTACTCATTTTTCCCCATGGCATAAGTCCATCTCTGAATATGAGTATTTGCCTAAAACCTTAAATTATTCTTATTGTAATGAGCACACCATTTGGTATTTATTTAAATTCTAATCTCAGCCTGTTAATTAAAGACCCCAACAAGCAACAGCAACAGCAGATATCCTTCACCAACCTGATGAGCGGCTTCACTGAACAATAATATAATTATTCCCCTCAGGAGAGGAGCTATGATTTCCTCAAAGGTACATGACAGCAGTAACTGTCTCGGAGTGTCATGTTGTATGCATTGTGCCCTACAATAATAGCCTGAATGTGAGAGGATTGCAGCCAGGAAATGAGAAATGGAAATAAGCCATGAAGAACAGTACTGTAAACATACCAGAGGAGCACTAATATGTTAATATGAATTGCCTGAAGTACAGTATTTGCATTACAATGGTACTAAGGAATGAGGAGAAAATGGTTTGTAATGTGAGTGTACACATGCATGTCTCAGTCTGTGATCGGCTGACAGATGTAGGAAACACAGCAGAGATACACGAGGGATTCAGATAAACATTGGAGGCAAAAAAAGAGATGACACTGTGTTAAACATTAACAGCTGACTGAAGTCCTCCAATATTACACGCCAATAAAGTTCCCATATCAACAGGGGTATTGATCAGTTTGCCACTGTCAACATCCTGTCAGTCATAGTGATCGGGTTGACCCGGAGTTGAAAACTAATAGCCGTAGCTGAGTGTGGCTCAAAAAAATAACACGTCAGTGCCAAAAACGCTCAGCAGCCCACACGGCTACAGTCAGCATGAGCAGCTCATGCAGCAAAAATCCATAAAGATGGAAACCAAACAGACGTAATGAAAAACCATTGATCCTGTCCTCGTGTCAAGAGATGAGAGCTTGACAGCATTAGCATTGCAGCATGTGCAGGTAAGGAGAGTCTGTGGGTTTTTTATGTTAATTATAATGCATCTATTTTGCAGCTTGATCAATCAAAATAATTACGTTTGATGATCATATTTTGCCCCGTGAATAAATACAACAAATGCAGGTAGGACTGTGGTCATTCATGCATTACTGCCTTCAAGTTTGCTTTTTCTTTTCCCTCAGAATCATCTTTTACATAAACGACATTCAGGGAAAAATGCAAAGCAACTCCCTGACACACGATGAGCCCAACAGAAGGAATAGGTTTCAGCATCTTCTCGCATTTGCATTTAATGTTGCTAATTGACCATTCAGCTGCCACTTTGTGGTCATTTTAGTTTCCATTTTATGTCCTTACGAGGTCTGACAGGGATGTATAGCTACACCCTCAGTAAGCCTGTTATTACAGCTCAACAGGTATTAGAAGATCACAGCTTCAAATCCACATTTACAAAAAATTACTATTGCCAGTGAGTGTGACAGGTTGAGCCTTTTTTCACTTACAGCAAGAATCTGAAAGATGTAAAGGAATGCATGACAAGCAGGGAGTGTGTGTGTGTGTGTGCGTGGGTGTGAGTGTGTGTGTAACCTTGTACTTCAGTTTTTTTTCAGAGAACTGCTATAAGTTTCAGACCTTCAGGAAGAAAATGTCTGAAACATGAGGACATTTTGTTCAGTTCTCAGTTCTTCAAAGAGATAACTGAGCAAAAAAGTAAAGATTTAGAGGATGAGATGGGATGTAACGATTTAAGTCTCCAGTATTGGTTAGCCCAATAAAAAAAAAAAACCTGAATCCTTGACTTCCCATACTAAATCCTGCTAGTATCCTGCATTAAATCATGCTTTTTGCTAAATCCACATCTTTCAACATCCACACCCTGTATTATAATGCAGTTTTCTGCTCATATCTAAGTCAGAGACGTTGTGCAATTATTTTCACAGGCTCGTTTGTTTTACCCATGATGGGTTGACAGACCTTGATATGCAAAAGTGGTGTAGTTAAGCCCTTTTTAGGTTAAAGCCACCAGCAAGGGAATGCAGTATATCAATGATGACCTCAATTGTTAACGCATGGGTGTGTGTGTGAGATGTTCAGGTGTTAACTCTGGCCTTGTGAAATGAGAGAGTGTTACTTGTGTCAAGGTGATGATGCCACAGGAGCAGTTTTCATCGCTTTGATCAGAACTCACGGTGAGCACGGCAGCATCCCGAAGCTGCTGACGTGCGGTCTGACAGAAGTCAACAGTTAACACACTGCAGCGCTGCATACTGAGTGTGGATGTGAGTTTGCTGAATCATTATCGTGAACCCAGTTTATTTAAAATACCAGGACCATCACATTTACGCAGGTGTTAAAAATACAAGTGAGTCTTACACGAGTTCAGCTGTACATTTTATCAAATGTAAAATATCATCATTAGCGGTTTTCTCATGTGAAGATGTTGAACGTTTTATCATCACTATCTTTTTGCTGCTGTTTACATGTCAACTGATGCAAATTCAAAGCAAAATAAATTAGATTATTTCTCAAGTGTACACATACAGGTCATGCATATGAATAACTACATTATTCCTCTCTGTTTTTTTTCAGTTTCTTTTGTCAATGTATTATCTGTGTAGTCCTTCATGCTGCTTTTATGTTTGTAACATGAAGGACCACAACTCTCATTACACTGTATAATTGCAGGTTGTCCAAGGA
This sequence comes from Acanthurus lineatus, assembly GCA_029814665.1. Lineage (NCBI taxonomy): Eukaryota > Metazoa > Chordata > Actinopteri > Acanthuriformes > Acanthuridae > Acanthurus > Acanthurus lineatus. Next base: position 24,398,908 of record JAPZDV010000001.1, read on the forward strand.
CAAATAAACTCCTTTTATAATCAAAAGTAGTATTTCTGTCAGTTAATGGGCATTTTTTTCAGTGAGTGTTTTTCTGTTTCTTAGAATTTAAATGCAGTGAAGTAATGAACAAGGCGATGAATTCCTTTCTCAAAATCTGCTATTTAATCAAAAGAAAAACAGTATTTCAAAGCAACTTTATGACACTTGCAGACCAATTTGACACCTCTTTGTCTCGCAAGAAGTGGTTATTCAGGAGAAATCAGTATGCTGTGGAAGTAAAACTCATCTGCAGTTTTTCTGTGATCCATCTGAATTGATTGCTTAAATACTTGATAGATTTGCTGCCTGTGAGCTCACAGTATCACTGTCTGTCAGTAAGTGTTGTAGATTACATAATGGAAAAGTTGTTTTTCTTGCATTGCATTTTTTTTGTTGTTTAATTAGCAACTCCTAAGTTAAGTAAAGTTCTCTTTCTTTTCATCCTCTCTTTTGGTGTCTAGCTGTGACTTTTTTTGGAGACATCTGTGCTCTTTTCCGATGCCATTAGCTCGGCTGTGTGTCAAACTTACTGAAAATTGGATTCTCTGGCTGATTCACCCTTATTTTATTTTGCTTGAGGGTGTGAAAGTGCTTGTCAATCACCTAACTCAAATGAGTATCCAAAAGTGCCTGACAAAAATGACTGTGGCACTCATAGGCTTGAAAAATGTTTAATATTTATTTTCTTTTATGTTTTATATATTTAAAATGCATTTACACAAAGCAGGGTCTGATATGTGTGTACATATTTTTCTGTCAAGTGTTTCAAGGTCCTGCAGGTACTTTGTATAAGCAGAAAACACTGCAGAGGCAGGAGTGATAGTGTCAAGCCAAGCGTTTAATACCAACTGAAGGAGTATTTTACTTTGCAAATGCAAAAAAAAGAAAACTCCCCAGTATACAGCAGACATTCTTTAGCTTTATCATGTCTTAAACATTTTTTCCTTAATGTGTTGTAAGGTATTCTCAATGTTCACCTATTGTCTGAAAAAACTTTTGCAACTAGATTGGACAAGTTAAGACAATACTATCCCTCAATCAAGAGCTAAATGTCCAATTGCACTTGCAGTACCAGGCAGGTAATTGGAAAGGCAATAATGTCGGTGCTGTGGTCGAGCCTGCTGTGCTGCTCGTGTTGAATCTAAAAAAAGAGAAAAAAAAGGAAAATGTGCTTGTGTTGAATCTGAACGGCTCTTTGCGAGTTCTGTCACGACTTCCAGCCTCTAACCATGTCCTCTTACTTCCTGAAATGCAGGTCAGACTCTACACACCATCTGGTTTGGTGCTGTCACACTGAATCTCAAAAGCATCTGCTGCAGCTGCTGACGAGACGTCCCCGCTCATCTGAAGAGGTGAGCTTCCCGGATTTGCAAGTGGACCAGATTCAGTGTCAACATCCATTAGAGTGCTGGTAATTGAAACTGAGTGCTAATAGACTCTTGGGCCCATTGGAAACACACTGCAGCCGTTAAAAGTACAGAGAAGTAATTCACAGATAAAATACTTTAGAAGCACTGGCACACATGCTTTTGCACACTCACATGTGCAAAAAGACTTTTGTGGCACTCATCCAAATTTTTTAGATTCAATTAATTGATTAGCTCCAACCTGCATACAGCTTTATACAGTGTGTCAGTCTGCCTTATCAAACTCAGTGAATGAAGAAAAAAGCGAAGTAGGAGGGCTGATAAAACATATTTTTGCTCTTTCTAATGAGCTTCACTGTCAGTTAACCTCTTCTGAGACTCCAGCTCTTCATCCTGACACAGATCAGGTTGATTTCAGCCTTTAGGTTCACTGGCTGCCATGATGGATGTGTTGCTACATCTTCCTCACTCTAAAGACTTCCTGATATGGATTTTCTCTTATTCTGCTTAAATGGTTGATGTCACCTTGTGGAAATAGGTCCTCAGTGTTTAGCTATTGTTTTATCTTTACTTTTGTACTTTGGTGCATTTAAAATATTTAATTGCAAAGTGTCTTTCTTTCTTAATTAAAGCAATTAAATTAAAAAAAAAAAGCAGAATGAGCAAAATCATAGAAACGAACTTTGATGAATATTTTATGGGCCTCTTGCAGCCTTGTACAGCTTATGGCGCAGCATCTTTTGCAGCTGACCTTTGTTCACCTAAAGCCACTACACTATATTCAAAAGGTCAGCTCTAAAAGGGTGGAGGTGGGAAGGATGGTGCAGAGCCACCAAGTCAGAAATGCACAGTTGTTTTAAAGAACAAACCCTGAAATGACAAAACACCTGAGTCATTTCCCTTCAAAGTAAAATACGTCATTTGTAAATACATTAGGTTATATTTCACTTTCTTTTTGACAGCTTGGATTGGAGGATGGTTTGTAAAAAAAATGCACTCACTCATCAAAATACAGCTGACATCTTTATTTGTTTTTTGTCTGTTTTGTTTCTTTTTCATTGTAATCCCAGCTAATGTTGGATCTAATGTTGCATCCAACAGGTAGAAATGGATGTAAACACAATTCAATCATCTCTGTAAATACAGAGGAGCTTCACTAAAGTCTCACTCACGCTGTGTGAAACTTCTAAAGCATTACTTACTTCAGATGCTGCTCAAACACATTTTTCCTCCACTTCAGACAAATTTAATATGTCTAAATTTAATGTGGCTTGTTGTCCCTTATTATTATTCAAACTTTTACACGATTTTATGTCATATGTACTCATTAACTTGTGTTTCTTGACATATTGGATGAGCAGTGGGAGCCTGAGAAAATCGTTTATTTTTTAATATCTCCTTTATTGCAGTCATTTCACATATGACAAATAAAGACACTGAAGTTGAAAAGTTGATTTAATTTCATAAGGCTTTGTGCGTGACTTGAATCTGATGATGTTAGAAAAAAAACAGCAACAAATGTCTTTTTTTTTGCAAATAATAAATACATAATAAAAGATCATAACATTAATAAAACAAAAAACTAAAAGACTCATTATTGTTGATGTTGTGTTACAAGAAAATGTCTTCAAGTGCAACAAGAAAATGTATTCAAGTGCCATTTTTTTTTATTCAGTTCTGGATAAATAAACACCAATTACACACAATGCATTCTATTAAAAGCAGTTATTATTCCAGGTTGTTTCGTTTGCTTTTGTGCAGCCCTGAAACATGACTCAAATTAATGTTAAGGCTTTGTGAAAATGGAGAGAGGAGCATCCCAAGGGTCTCCGCTTTAAACACAGTGTTTATCTGAACATTTTAAAAGCAGCACCCATTTATTTTTCATGGTGACATTAATAGGAAATTGCAAAAAAAAAAAAAACAAATAAACAACAACAAAAAGTAATTAGGTGCCACACTAAAAGTAAGATGTCTTATTTTAGTTCTGCCTTAAGTCCCAGTGGACTTTCAAGGTAATTGCAGTGATAGCAGTGTATCATTACTTTTTAAGTGGTTACTCACATCAGCATCAATTATACAATGCTTCATAAAACATAATTTTTGCATTACACAGAGAGGAATTAATGCAAAAGCTAACTCACAATAAGAAAAGACCTCAGTGGAAATATTTCGATGTTAGATAACATCTTTTACGTGTTAAATCATAATATTTCAACCTCATTCCCGCAAAAAAACCCCCAAAAAAAACCAAAACAAAACACCACTCCCTGCTCACCTTGCAATGTGCTCTCCATGATAAAAAATGTGTGTGGTGTGAAATAATGGTGTGAAACAGACACTTTTTTCATGTGTGGAGTGGTGGTAGGATTGTTTGTGAGAGCAAAAACAGTAATATGGGAAACGAAAATGACTTTTTGACCTCTGTGGAAGGTGAGCGAGAGCTTTTGCAAATTCTACCATGCAGGCAGGAGAAAAAAACCAGAAAGCAGCAATTTGATTTCACCTACTGGGGATGTAAGGGTCAAAGGTCCACCTGTAAGGATGGAAAACAAGCACTCCCATCTGGAAAACGTAAATTACGTAGCTGCCACTGTGATATTGTCTCAAAATGGAACAGAAGAGTGAAAAACCATTGTAAGACTTAAGAACACAGGTTGTTACAAACTCCCAGTAAAGTATATAGTCCCTGTCAGAGGAACAAGTTATTTTTGAATTTTCAGCTTCAAGCTACATTTGTTTTGTTCATGAAAACCTTCAAAAACATGGAGACGTGGGTGATGAGAGTCGAGTGGTGCGATGTTAAACTACAATAATTAGCAAAAATTATGCTAAAAAAGCTCCATAGAACTAATATCCATCTACTGTATTTATTATTGTTCATTCACTTAAAGCTTTTCTAACTTTGCCTCAGTCTTGCTTGTGTTAACTCATTAAGACAAAAAGATTGTGTAATAGTATCTTTGTTCTTAAATTGTAACTAAAAAAAAGTTAATCAGAATAAATCTGGTGTGAAGGAACATGTTAGCACATTTTAAATTAGTGGGTAATATGTGATGGAGATGCAGTTTATTCCATCAGAAAATAATCGCTCATCATCTTCAACACAAGTTAAGGCCTCATTATTCGATTCTACAGTGCAAAGTTTATGTCAGTGTAGGTTAGGGGTTAAGGATGTGGAGGACTTGGTGATAACTCAGATTATAAGAGATTATAAGGCATCAAAATAGCTTTTTTTTTTGCACATACTTGATCATTACGCAATCTTCTCACAGTGTCTTCTTTTTTTGACTTGGAGCTTTTACCTGCATGAACAGTTCTAATTAGATAAATAAAGAGAGGGAGGGAAAGTGGGCATATGTTTGGCTGCTCAGCTACGACAGACCTTTATTAGTGTGTTTTTACCTTTGTCTTTGAGTGGTGCGCCAGTTTATTTCAAACAGTCTTTTTTCTTCTTTTTAATGGTTTGTTTATCTCAGTAATGATATTTTTTGTCTATAAGTAATTAATAAGCATTCTATTTAGGGATATCAGGTGGCAGTAAAGTATATTCAAGTTTGCAGACATCTGGTTCATTAAAAAAAAAAACAAAAACAAAAACAGAGCTATAAAGACAAATCCCTGCTTTAAATCTTCTCCTGGCATTCAAGCAGAAGGTCTGCTTGCAGCAGATGCAGAAGATGTTATTTTCTTTTTTTTTGGGAAGGGGGGTGGGGACAGATGCAGAATAATTAACATGCTGTTCCCACACTCCAGATTAACTAAATGACTGACGTTTCTAGCCTCAATCGGCCTCATGTTTCCCCCCTCAGAGCTCAGTTCAGGTACAGTCAAGCTTTTTTTTCTGTGCATTGTTCTTTGCCAAAGCTTGGCAAGGTGCTAAAGCCTCCCTGGTTTTTTTGTGGCAGAACAGTTGTGCATCTAAATTTAGCATTTTGAAGAATTTGCTGCTGTGAACCCTGTTCCCTTAATTTATTCACTCATGTTTTATTTTTACAGGAATACATAAAAGCCGAGAACATCAATTGTATAGACGGATGTAACATACTGTGTCATAGCATCAAAAGCTCTAAATGCTGTGTCATAACTGAGCTAATGTGTCACCTGATAAATCTGCTGCCTCTCTGGCATTGAGGAATGTTGGCCTCTCTCTCTGTTTCATCATGGAGAAAACAGCTCCAACACACACACACAAAAAAAGAAAAATCCCTACAGAGTAAAAGGTGAAACAGCTCGGCCATAATTAGAATCAATGTGCAGAAGAGAAATTTAAGAAATGAACCATCACATCAAGATCAGCTGTTTTTTGTGGGTCATGACCTGGCTCAGGTTGTCACAACAAAAAGGGAGAACACACCATGATAATGTTCAAATCATTCTTTATCACATCAAATTTAACCAAATTAGACCAAATTAAATAGCCAAATCAAACATTTAAAGATGAGATGCGTGATGTGATAGTCGGTTGTGTGTGATGTGCGTGAGTTAAAGAGGTGGATGTGTGTGATGGTGTTTACATGGTGTGATGGTGTGTGATAGTATTACAGGTGAGGGACTGAAATGTGGAGAATGAGTCTTGGTTGTTTGTATCACAGTAATGGTGTCACCCAAACTGTGGCAGCTGGAAGGAGATGGTAGATTAGCCGAGATGCCTCAGGAGAAAAAGAAAGTGCCATAATTTGATATTGAAAATGTGAGTCATCTAGGAAAGGCAGTGTAGCGTATGCTTCAATAAAACTCCCCAGATCTGTTTTTTTCACTATTCTGGGTCTTAAGTTTGCAGTTTGGATGGCTGGATGAATGGATAGCATAAAGATGGATGAATTAAAAACCTTGAAATGTTTGATGATTTTAAATTCCATCAATTAAAGAAACCCCAACTGCCTAAAAAATGAAAATTATCATAATAATCAAACAATTGCAACCAACAACAACAACAACAACAAAAACAAACAAAACAAAACAAAATTCATTATTATTCTGGTCAAATCACACTTGAAATGGGGCAAGCAGATTAGTGCAAACACTTTTTCACTCCTGAAAGTTTAGGCGTTCAGTTATAGTGACTGCAGCTGGATCCATCTCTGCCCTCAATGGGATGTGGTCATGAAAAACTTTATCACGCGTCTTAACCGTTATAACTCAGTTCTGCAAAATTAAAAAGTAAAATATTTTTGGCTCTAAGACTTATGAGAAATAAATAGGACAAAAACAAATTATTTTCTTTGAGATATTTAGGCTGCAAATATCTTAACAGACTTAGGGTCAGTGGCTACAATGACAGTCCGTAAGGTTGTAATAGACATCCCATAATAAAAAACAAAACTGCAGGTGGCTATGACGTTGAGGGGGTCTAGCTTTTTCCTGATTCTTCTCTAGCCATAAGAATTTTTTTTTTTTTATGAAAATTAATCAGTATTAATCACATTTTGAAACCAGTCCTTTTTAATTAATGTGGTCTGAAGGTGGCGCCAAGGAGATTTTGTGTTATTTACACAACAAAGCAACCAGATCCAAATGTGTGCTTGGGGACAGCTTTTGGTGAGATTTGGGTCCCATGCAAACATTGGAATTGTCACATGCAAACTTTCATTTTGTAATAACACTAAAGATTCTGTTACAATAGATTAATAACGCAGGTATTCACCAGTAAAGTAAGATTATCAGATACAGAAACACTGAGACAGTCTGAATACGGATGGAACAATATAACAGAAGTCTGTTTTCATTACGTGTGATGCCAGCTGCTCATGCACACATTGCAGACAGCTCAGGTGGTCAAATGAGTTTTGTATTGGAGTGACGTGATGCAAGATTGTCCAAGACTCCGTTCAGGTACATGGAAATGAGCTCCATGCTGTTATCTTCAGCATACCCGAGCTGCTCATTACTGCGTGGCAGCTGAGCGGAAACAAATGCAATCTGTATGGAAATGCATGCTGCTTAGTCACAACACCGTTTGTGGGTAATAATGTGGGGTATCTCCAGTGCTTGTGCCATGTTCACATCATATTTGATGCATCAAAGAAAAAGATGACATCTCATCTGTGTAACTTTGGAAGCATTCATATGTTTAACTTGTTAAAAGGTTCACTTTTAAAATGCTTTGTGTCCCTTGACTGCTTTTGTTTGGTCTGTATTTGTTATGTGTCTCTGGATGAGAAACAATCACAATTTTTTTTTTCCAACAGACATCATTTTACTTTTCTTAAAAAAAAAGACAGGAAGGAATGAGTTTGAACATAATTCAGTAAGCACAGTTATGTATCTGTGAAACAAAAATCCATCTAAAGTCCCACTTGGTCTGGATTTACGTCTTTGGGATGGTTCCACTTTTTTTAAACATTACTTGAGGTTGTAGGCAATTGTAATCCCATCTGGAGTGTGTGTGTATGTTTGTGTATGTTTTCACCACAACACACACAACACAACACTACATAATAGGACACAGATATCCCACGATAACTTACAGCACCCCTCCCAGACAATCACTCCTACATCTGATCACATTTCAGGCAAGGAAATAATATTTATTTCAAGCCCCGGAGATAAGAGGAGACATGACGAAGCGTCACTTGATGTGATGAGCTGAAAATGATTGTGTGTTGTGGATTCTGCAGACGTCGTCCTGAGTTCATATGTGAAAACAGTTTAAGAGGATTTATAAGTGTTTATTTGAGTTGGACCCTGGAGATAATGACATCATGGGAAGTGTAAGTCACACAGAGTGTACTAGTGTGTTTCATGAATGTATGTTTTACTAAGATTTGACTGAGTTTCATAATATCAGGCTTCCAATAACCACTTTCACACAGATGATAGAAGAAATTCACAGTAAACCCAATATGATACAATGCAGCATTAGTGTCTGTGAGCTGGTTTTTTTATGCGCTTTTGTACAAACTGCGGTATTTTTCCGCTCTCTCTTTAGCTGTTATGAGAGCTCTCGTCATTCTTGCTATAATTAAAATGGGATTTCTGTTGGCTTTGGTATCTAAACAAAAGTGTGGAATTTATCAAGAATTTTTCTGAAGAAAGATTTAAAGTCTTCTTGGCTTTATTACCAGTCCACCTGTTAGAGATAAAATTTTCTGCACATATTTGGCTTTTTCTCTTTTTTTTTGTATTTAGACTTGCAGGACTGAAATACATGTGGATATTAAAAAATGAAATGTGATTTTAAGTTTATGGAAAAAATACAATCTCTGTGCACAAATAAAAATGTTTTGATGTTCAAATTTAAGTGTCAGAGGTTTGTTCTGATCTTATGACCATCTTCCTCTCTTTCATAATCTCACAAAGTCCCACTTTCAATTGATAATCCTCTGCTGTGAGTGCATGTAAGAGGTCGTAGGAGTGGATTTATTAGACAAACAAAAACAGTAAACCTCAAGAGAAATTAACATGAAATTGATTTATATAAATCTTATTATCAAGGAGTACATTCTAGCTCTGAGAAAATGCAGAGTGGCGGAAGCAATTTAAATCATCTATCAAGTTGCCAGCAGAAATGCTTTTTTAGCATAACTCAACTATAAGCAGAATGGAATGGAGGCACTAAATAAATGTGCTCTCAGAAAAAATATGAACTGACAATCAAATCAATTTTAATATGCAAGATCAGTAAGAAAAACAGCCATGCTTACAGGGGAATACCTGAAGTTCAGTGTGGCATCTGCACCGCCCTCACACTGAAATCACCAGTGGCTTTTATCACAGGGCAACAGGCTTCCTTTCTCTGTTCCAGACATGCTGACTGCTTGAGCCTCATTATATGAAGGTCATAAAGTGGGATTATATTCCAAATTAGCAGGCATGGATATTTTGCATCAAAACCACAGGAACCTCTTTGTCAAATGTCCCAGTGTCACTACAACCAGAGCCTTTGCCAGCACCTCTGGAAGAAGATCATCATAAAGCAAACCAATGCACACACACAGACACACACACACTTCTGCACACAGTTACAGAGAAATATGGCTGGGAGATGAAGCCAATTAAGGTAAAGCATGAAAGGCATTTGGAGGTTAGGTGGTTGATTTAATGATTTAATGCTTCATTACACATGGTATGGAAAACCGCACACATGCACAGATCTTTTTATAAAATGGAAGGATATTTAACAATCCATGACACCAGTACGCATAAGAAAAATCCATATGTCTCTTGACACTTATGGAAAAGGAATAAAAAACCTTGAAAATAAAGAAAAAAGTTGATGTGATGAGAAAACTGTGATAAGACAGGAAATATGTGGCTTTTTCATACGTTGTTGTTTTTTTTGTATGCACTAGAAAGTAAACTGTATTTAAATATATCACATGATCCATTTCATAACCCACATAGACAAAATCTCCTCATTGATAATTTAATTAATACAGTTTGCCTGCGGCTTTGTTAAACAAATAAATAGCAGATTATTGTTTCATTAGCTTGTGATGTTGACTTTTCCTGCAGTAACCCAGGAAAAAAGGTCACCATGTGCAATATGATCCCATATTGTTTGTACACTCATTAATATGAATATGTGTGTATGGGTGTGTATGTGTGTGTGAGAGATCGAATGTGCTCAGGGTTTGAAAAAAATAAATTACTCTTAATGTGATATAAGGGATGAAAAAAATGCTAATGAGATTATATCAAGGGTGAGCAAACGCTAATTGAAAAAAGAAGCCACAGCTCATGTGTGCAGTTATTTAGCTTTGTATGTGTTTTGTGTGTGTTTGTGTGTGTGTGTGCAAGGATTAAACTCTTTCTGAAGATGAATAAAATATGCAATATTTCACAGTTATTTATTTATTTTTTTAATGAATATCCATGTTGATGTTTTGATGTTTTCTTTCACAAAAAAACCTCAAATAAAATACTAATCGAGAAAAAATGCTCCAAACTTGTGATACAGTGTTCCTTTTTTTTTTCCACTTCCACTTTAGTGCTGCTTATCTACCAGGGCTGATTTCTTTGTATTGTTGTTTTCAGACATGTTGACTCAATCTGGAAGCTGCAGCAGCTAAAATGCCATGAAGAAGAAAGCCTCAGTAAGCCATCCATGCAGAGTTGTGACATGAGGGACCTTCAGGTTCAGTATGAGACCGTTAACAGCAGCAGAAACGCAGCAACAAATAAATGCAGATGATTTGCTTCCAACAAATTGCCTGTGTTCTTCTGTTCCTCCTTTGTTTTTTTTTCTTGGTTTTCACTTTTGATGTGAATGTTTTTGTTGTATTAAATTGATCTGCTGGCTATATGTATTCATTTCACACAAAATTAGTTTCCGACGTTTTATCTTCCCTCCGAACAGCGAGCATATTAACATAATGCATGTTGGACTGTTTCCATAGAAACAACTTTCCCAAACCTTCTTTGGTAACTTAGTTTCACTTTCTCAGTTTTGTAATTTGAACATAAACATGGCTTGTTAACAAAAGTCGTGTGGGGCATTTTGTCAGTATCCAAATCCATAAATATGGCTTGTGCAATGCATCATCTTTTCTGTTTGCAGTTTCTTTGCTTCCCATTATTTTCCTCATAAATCACTTATTTGCTTATTTTGTATGTATTTTTAATGAAGACCCCACAGTAAAGCAAGCATTCATAATACTGCAGAGAAAGGAAGGCAGACCGAACAGAACAGAACAGAACAGAATAGGACAGGACAAAACAGAACAGAACAGAACAGGACAGGACAAAACATGCCACTTAGTTTGTTTTCTTAGGTCTGTATTATACTCCTAGAAATATGGACACAGCTGATCCCAGACCAGAAGGGGTAAAAGTGCAAGTATTAAAACCTATATATCCACTAATTCATCTAAAAAGAAAGAAAGAAAAGGATAGAAAAGTAAAAATGATGCAAGGTCAGGAGTGAGACCACAGAATAATTTCCCTTTAGATACATTTTTGTTGCTGTATACGCGTTAATATATATATATTGCATTCGCCACTATAGATTCGGTTTGTCCTTGAAAACTTAAGCTGCTCTGAGACATGTTATGTAATGTGGAGAAAAGTTCATAGCGAGTTTAATTTATTCAGTGGCAATGCAAAAATTTGCCAAACAGACTTTAAGAGATTCCTTGGCTGGCTCGCACAAGGAAAGAGTTTGAAGGGCTTTAAGACAAATACCCTCCCATGAGGAAATAATCTTACACTGACATTCATCGCTTTAGGTCTCATAAATGCAAAATATTAAACTTATTTTTTCCCCCCTCTGTAAGTGGTGTAGCTTAAAAAAAACTGTAGTCTACAGCTTGATAACTTAATTCAATAAAAGTTAGATCATGACTGCACAGACATGGAAGTTAACAGTTTTATTTTTGGGGGTAAATACTGATCCAGTCTTGGAAAAAAAACACGAGTATTTGGCTGCTCACGATGTAATTCCCCAATGCAAATCCAGACGGGCCAGGGAATATGGACACAACTGATCCCAGACCAGAGGAGGTGAAAGCAGGACATGTTCAACATGCTCTAGCAAATGAAGTAGAATTAAACTCTTTCCCATATTAGACAACATGTAATACACTCTGTCCTCTTGTGCCATACTAAAGTATCTTATGCTTGAAAAGGCTGGTAATAGCAGAAGATGTTTAAGAGAAATTCTGTTTGATATGTGCCTTGGCAAAGATAAGAGAGTTAATGAAGTTGGAGATAAGTAATTTAATTTCTCTGCCACCTCAGTGGGGAGAGATAAGAGCTTAATGGAGAAGAGGAAGCTGTTAGCTGAAACTGAAGGGAAAGGCCAAGCTTTCAGCCCGAGTGAAAAGATTTCTGCTGGTCAATAATTAAAACTCTTTGAGATGAGAAATGCAGTTTGAAGTTACGGACTGGCGCTACTGTTCAGTAGTTTGTGCAGATCGTTCTTTGTGTGTGTTATGTCAGAATTGCTATGTTCTTGCCAAAAGCTGTGCAGACGGAAATTTTAGACCAACTGAGGCAACTCTAATTAGCTTCTTGCCAAAGGCTTTTTTTCCCCCACAAACCAACAGAGCTTATTGGTGAGAAGCAGAAGTTTGATTTGAATGTGATCATTTGAAGAGAAAAATGTGGTGATGTGAGGTGCAGCAAAATTGAAATACAGTGAATTTTCACAATGCACAATGGGACTGCATGAATTGTGGGAAATTAATTAAATCTTATCAACTGCTTGCAAACAGGCTCATCCGTGTTCCCTTTCAGTGCAGGACAACACAGGAGTTGAGTTGAGTTTAGGCACAAAAAAGCATTGAATTTGTTGCTCGGTTTAGTTGTTGGAGTGTTTTTTTTTTTTTTTATCATTGTGTCTTTTCGCCACAAGCACTTAATGAACAAGTTCCCCCACTGACAACAGTGAGCAGCTCAGTGTGACAGTTCACACTGACTGATTTTCCAAACTTACTACAAACTCCACTTTTCCTCCATTTTCCTCCAAACTCTCTCCTTTCTGCTCCTCATCAAGAGCATGCACCTAAATCTCTTCACCTCAAACTGCAGAAAGTATGCTTCTCTCGGTCTCCACCTGCATCTTTCCACTGATTTTGTTTGCACTCTCTTTGCAGTTTGAGGCATAAAATCCAAATAAATGGCACATTTCATGATTTGCTTTGGATGGTGGGCTTTGCAGACAAATGGAGAATCACAGTTCAACCGAGGTTGCATCCACATTTTATTTATCTTTTTTTCATTTCAAAATATTTCTAAGCACTTGTCATGCGCAACTGCAAAATCCAAGATGTTGTGTCAATATGCAAAACAAAAAATAGCATTATCAAGTGTGTTGTGATCAGTGTTGGTCATCTTACTTTAAAAAAGTAATTAGTTACAGTTACAAATAACTTCTCCCAAAAAGTAATTGAATTAGTAACTCAGTTACATCATTGTAAGAGTAATTAGTTACTCAGCAAAGTAACTGTGACGTTATTTTTCATGTTATATACGTTATTACATTCTATAACATCTTTAACGTCAAAGATGTTTATATCAACTGATTGAAGTATAAAAACACTATATACAGTATTTTGAAATACACTCAACAAAAATGGGTGGCCTTCTATTGTGGACAGTCTAAGGCACACCTGTGCACTAATCATGGTGTCTGATGAGCATCTTGATGTGGCACACCTGTGAGGTGGGATGGATTATCTCAGCAAAGCAGAAGTGCTCACTATCACACATTTAGACAGATTTGTGAACAATGTTTGAGAGAAATGGTAATATTGTGTATCTGGAATGAATTTTAGATCTTTAAGTCCATCTCATGAAAAATGGGAGCAAAAACAAAAGTGTTGCGTTTATATTTTTGTTGAGTGTATGTATGTATTTAACACATAATCAGCAGAGACAAATTAGCAGAGAGATAATGGTTTTATTCAGTTATTTTTGAATTACAAAGCATGATGCATGTTTTAAAAAACAGATGAGCTGACCATTATTCCATCAAATTATTACCATGTTCAGAAAGGTCACCATAACAAGTAACATAAAAAACACTCAGTTATACACATGATGAAAGTTCGATATGTAACAAGCACAAACATTCTGTTTAAAAGTTGGCATGTTGCCTATTCAGCTTTAAACATTGTGTACATGACAGGAAAACAAGAACAGTTAAATAGCAAATGTAAATAAAATAATGTTGCAATAAGGAGAAAGCAAGTACAAAACAAATTAATCTGCAGAAAAATATCTTATTTAGACATTGCCTTCACTCAAAAATGGGCTTTTCTTGTCTTTCTAAAATGACAGAATTTGATCAAAACAAAAGCAAAACCATTTAGACTAAATAGATAAAGAGGCTGAAAGCAGAGCAGCAGAGTTATGATCAAATCAAGTTGTGTCACAGGTAAATATAGTCTGTGTTTTGAATATATAGCAGAGTGCAGAACATGCAAACAACACTACTGATTGGTTACGTAACCATAACTGTTTAGATGCTACATGATATATGATGCATGTAAGCTTCTGTTCAAGGCAAATGCACACACACAAGGAGAGGTTCCCCCCGTAGGTTGCAATTTCATGCAATAACAAGTCCTGCAAGTAAAACAAAGGGAACCATATCTCCAAATGTGTCATTATGTAGCATCATCACTCCAGCTAACAAAAATAAATGTTAAAAACAGAGTGACAGCTATGATGTAGAAAATGAAGAAAACTTTGTTGATGGTTTTAGTCTTCCTGGTCCAGTAGCCAGGCTTTTCTTCATCCTTCCTGCTGTCGAGGAGGAGCAGAGTGAGTGTTTTCACCACCTCCCTCAGCTCCTCAGAGAGCTTTTCAAAGGCATGGAGCTCCTCCGTCAGCTGGCTGCTGCTGCTACACTGCAGAAGTGATTTTGAAGTCAGAGGTTAATTTGCATGATTATGAACCAACTTTTGTGTACAGAATAGATTAAATACTGTTGAAACCTCCCCTGTGTACTTTAGGTGTTTTCAGTCTAACCTGCATAACACAAATTAGTGAATGTGTTCCACTTTAAACCACTTTACAGTACAATGTAATTCCCACCTTTAGCGGTTCATTTGGTATCTCATCAACAGATTCATCACAGATGCAAACTGTCCATTTCTTCACATCTGGAAAGACAGATCAGACACAAAAAGTAATTGTAAAGCATTAACTTTTTTTTTACTTTCCTAAATAAATATTCCTGCTTCACAGTCTTTCAAAGTACTCAGAAAGTAACTAGAACCAGTGGTAACTTGAAATATGATCTTACAGTCAAACTTACATTCAGCTGGTGCAACAGACTGCAGATGTCGGACTTCCAGACACATTTATATAAATACTTCCCTCTTTGTTGAATTGAATTTCACCTCTTTACGGTGGTCATTGTCTTGTTTGTTACAGTCCTCACCCAGGCTTTGACTCCTGTCTGTCTTGGCCTTGGTTGACGAGTCCTTGTTTAAAAGATACATCACCAAAATCGTCTCCAGGAGGCTCAGCATCATTAAACTAAAAATCCCAATGCAGTAGACCGCTGGAGAGGGAAGACAAATTCATTAATTTGCAAAAGTAATCAAAGAGTCAGCTACAATCTGGTAGGATTTAAGTCTACTACACATGGGCATGTTAGCATTGTAGACTATGAGCTTCTTTACCTATAAGTGGAATCCTGTTTGACGTTGATGGCAGTATTTCATTCAGAATAAGCTGCATTACTGTGACAGCAAGCAGAACAGTGATCTTAAAGCTGAGCTTCTCGCCCCCACTGTCCGAGATCAGGAAGGCCGACAAGTCGAGACACAAAAAGAAGATGACGGGCAGCAAGAAGTTGACAATGTAAAGAGCAGACCTCCTCTTCATGGTGATCTGTGAAATTATGTTAAAGTTTTAGAGAGGCTAATCTACAGCCACCTTATTGTTTGCAAAGCCTGCAGCAACAAAGTACTCTGCTTTTGTCTGGTCATTTTACAGTTCCAGAGTTTAAACGTCAAAAGTCTGGAGTCAAATTAAATCTGGAAAAAAAGGTAGAATATTCAAAAATATAGAGGAGGAAGATAGAAAGTCCAACGAAATGAAAATTCTTTTTTTAATACAAGGGTCTAATATTCATACTTAAAGAGAAACTTTGTTTAACAGGAAAAGTGGAAGCCTGTCTGAGCCCGTTGCCAGAGTAAATGAAACTTGTCTGTTTTTGTAATACTTCTTATCTTATGCCTACTAAATAAAATCTCAATTTTTTGGGACTTTTGGAGCTCCTTAAAAAAGGAACTGACGAACTGATTTTTAGCCTGGTGTTGAGTCACCGTTTAGGTGCAGCAGTTGAGCAAATAGTTACTTTCCACCTCTGTGTTTGCAGTCCAGTGATTTCTTTACTTACAGTGTAAATGATCACATCTTGCTCGAAGTCAGACGTGTTAACAGTTGTGTTGCTGACTGTCATGCTGATGAACAGCCACTCGTACTGGGTCCGCATCACCTCGCGTGACCAGTCCGTGGCGTCTGAAGAGCTGAGATTGTGAAAGAGCTGTATTTCCTCGACTAACGTGGGAGATGAAACATAAAGTGTGAGGAAAGAAAGGCTGATTTATGCGATAATTGATGAAATGTTAAAATGAGTCATTAAAACGACTCATTTATACACAAGATAAACACACAACTAAAGAACTTATAAGAACATGTTAAGACGCACCTGAATGAATAGCAGACTTGAACGACAGGTTGCAGCTCTGAGTGTCAAAGGGGAATTTGTAGACATGCATCCTGCAGGTGCTGACCAGCACCTGGTCGTTATGAACACTGACGAAACCATCACTGGAGATGGTGAGATAAGGACTGGGGGGGGCTTTGTCCTTTTCTGTCCTGTGTGATAGCACACAGAGATACAAAAAACACACAAGGACGCATTAAAAACATCAAAAGAAATGTTAATGAAACTTATTTAAGAGTAATTTTTTAATATTTTTTTACTTTAGGCTTGAATTAGCCCACTTCCAGTTTAAGCACCACACCTTTCCAGCACAAGACCGCCCATTATGAGTATAGATACAGATAAACATAATTTAGTTGGATGAGTAGGTACAGAGCACTCATGCTGGCTCCAGTTCAGCCATTTTTTTTGAAACAAATATGTAGTAGTTTGTAACTAGTTAGAAGCTATTATAATTTTTCTATTGACCAAAGTTAAAAAACCCCCCCTCTTAACAAAATTGGACTTATATGATTCCCCTAATACAAATTATTTCAATTACTGTTTGATTGTATGTAGATTTTTGACTCTGAGTGCAAGAAAGTGCATTTAAACTTACATTTCTTCAATAGTTATATCAGGTTTCCACAAAACTTCAGTAGGAAGTGAAACAGTTTGAATGCCACAAAAGTCATCTGAATCCCACTGAATATGTTGATTCCTCCAACTCTACAGAGAAAGACAGGAAAATCATGGTCTGAATTTAAAAAAAAAAACTGCATCTAGAAAAAAACCTGCAGTGGTGGATAAAGTAATTCAATCCCTTACTTGTGTGAAAGTATCAATTTCATACTGCAAGTAAAATTCACGCATTAAAAACCTTTAACTGCATCATGAGTACTTTTATTTGATACATTGTATATATTTTGTTGATGCTATTAACATACTTTTACTGTAACTCGCATGAAAAATTTACTTGCATTTTGTGTTATTACACAGTTACTGTTATATCTGATGTTTTTAGGTTAATATTACAGTTGCCATAGATTTTAAAGTTTAGCTAATTTTAACTACTTTATAATTTTAGGTAGTTTAATCTACAGCAGTGCATCATATTTTATGAGATCATCATATGTTTGTATGTGAGAACCATGTATCTCTGTAAAGTTATCCAAACAACCTGTTTTTTTAAAATGTGTTGATATATTTTTATGCTAATCCAAGAGGGTTTTTAAAGAGTTCACTTAGTTTCAGAAGTGAGCATATAACAAGTGCAAAATAAGAAAATTTAAAGATATTTATTTTTCCCAGGACAGGATACATATAAAATTTTTGAAAAGGAAATTACTAACTAAAAGTGCCAGACAAATGTTCTGGAGTAAAAGGTACAATATTTTAAGATGTAATGGAGTAGAAGTGTAAAGTTGCACGAAAGAGGAATACTTATGTTAAACATAAGTACTTCAAATTTGGTTCTTCAGTAAATGTACTTAGTAAGAAATTTGAGTGTCAGGAGAGCTCACCGTTAAAATCCAAACGTAAGGAACAAATGTCTGGTCAATCTCTCTCTATGAGTGAGCAAAGAAATATGTGTGAAAATCATAAAGGCTAGAGAACAAGACAACGCAGCTGAACTATCACATACAAAAGTTTCATAAAACTCAAATTAATTAAGCACATTTAGAAATTTTTGAAAAATTTCCATATAAATTAAGCTACAATGTCAAGTCTAAATCAGAGGGATCCTTTCATAAAAATAACTTACACAAAGCTGCACATTGCTTTTCAATTCTTCCAACCGCCAATAAACATGAACATAATCATAGACATTAAACTGATTATATTTGATAGCCACCCGCAGGGGCATTAAATGTAAATCTTTAATTGCTTACCACATCTAGAATGGCATACAACAGCACTTCCAGGGACACTTGTGTTGGCTGTCTATAGTCTTTAACCGGTCGGGTCATGAAGAACAGCTCGTTGCTTTTTGTCAAGTTCAGGTAGTTTAAAACATCCTGATAACTGCATACTTCCTCATAGGACTCCCCATCCACGGCTAAAAACATTAAAACACATTCACTATGAGAGGAATGAGTCCATTATCTCACAAGAAATACAGAATTTTAATTTTTTCATGCTTTACATTATTCTACATTCTTGTGTTGTTATTCACTGTCTCTGAAATTAGCATTTAAAGTTCATGAATTATTCATCAGTCTATATAAAACACCCACTGAGAAACGTCTGTAATAATATCTACTGCCTGTGGTCACAGATGGAGGTCGACGGCCATGTAAGCACCAGCTCTTCTACTTGACCGCTTAATGAGTTTTTGCAGTCGTTAGAGTATAAATAAGTTCTCCATTTGAGATCCATCATGTGCTAAATATACCTTCAAATGCATGGCAGCAGCATTCAGAACTGAATCTAAAGTGAAAACCTATGCAATCATAAGTCAGCTTTTTAATTAAACAGTAAGACATAATAGACTAATAACCTGCACTGTGAAAAGGAGAAACCTTACCTGTGAGGAGGAGGAGAAGGAGGAAGCCAGGAAACATCATGAGTGACAATCCAAAGCCTTGGAGAGGTTTGTGCATCCCTGTCCTCCCTGTGCTGTTTTGCACAAACTGGAGAGGGGTTGGGCAAATGGAGGGTCCAACCCTCTCTGTGTTAGCTTTAAGCAAAGTTTTTAATGTCCATGGACCCCGCCACAACCAAAGGTATGTACATAGTAATAATTGTAAGTTATGTTAGATGCATTTTCCAAAAATAATCGTAATAATGCTTTACAATTTATCTACTTTAATCATTTCTTTTGTTCACATTTTTTTCTTTTACAAGGTAAATTGTCTGTTGTATTTCAAATATTTCAGGTATTCTTTTATGACCGTTGTAATTTATCAAAGTTGAGGTTTAAAGTTCAGAAAATTGACTCTATTAATTTGTGCATCATATATTTACTGACATAGTTTATATTCAATTAAATCAAAAAAAGTAAACACTTCAAATCAAAAATGTCATTTTGATAATTTTGCCCGTTAAATACTTTTTGTCCAGTAGGTGGCTTAGTAGAGCAAATGAAGCCTCATGATGCTTTGCTCTTGAGTGAATCAATATGATGAAGCTAAAAAGCCGTTGTGATGTCTGAGAGTACCTATAATTGATAGGATTTTATAGTGTATATTTTAAGACTAAAACATGACATTAGTCAATAGTGTTAGTACCAGATACCAAACCTATATATGAAGAGCGCCTTTTCGTTAGCTGGACGAGGGAAGTGGACATTGCTCTTTTAAATTTGGATAAAGTCTGTTTTTGGTGACAGGACTGCAGAGTTTGTCAGGTTATTTGGTCAATAAGGAAGTGCTGGTGGGATGGGTGTGTAATAAAAAGCTGCTGTCATCCTCTTTCTGTTTTTCATCAGCAACACTCTTCACACATGAGCTGAATTTACACATTTACTTTATTTTCAGTTTTTCAGCTTGGTGATTAGGACACCAACCATAAGCCACAAGGTCCAAGGTTTGATTCTTTGTTGCATCTCCGTCCCATTTCATGTCATGTTTCTACTAACATTACCAAGTAAGAAGCATGAAAAAGGAGGTCTTAGAGACTTCTAGTTTGCAGGCCTGTGCCATTGATTTTTACTGGCTGTGGCTCAATAGACTGAACAAGTTGTACAGTAAATAACCGATCTGTACGGTGACCCCTCGGAGTACGCCCCTGACACATTTTCTACCACAGTTTATTTTTAAAATTTCCATGCTCTTATTTTCCTTTTAAACTGGAACTTCAGAGCTCTTATGTCAGATTTACTGTATGAAATAACAAATATAAGTTTTTGTGGGAACACATCCACATCTTCATTTATTATCAAATCCTCTAAAACCCAAGCTGACAAATCTGAAAGAATATCCAGTTATTGTGGTCACTGAAAAGCCATTACAAGATGGGCGTTGGCATGACTGCAAGGTTTTATTTCATCAGTCCACTAATGATTTTCAAATGTGAGTCTTTTAGCTTTAAATGGGGCTCTCCATTTGAGATCCATTTGCTACACAATGTTCAACTCAGGACAAGGAGCACAATTCTACTCAGATAGGAATTAATATTTAGTTTTTATTTCAGCTGAGGCCAGTCTTTGTGCATTCAACAAAACACTTTTAGCGTGCTAAAATAAGTTTATTTGTGCAAAACAAAGGGTTTGATACATGTTTTCAAAGCCAGTCAGTACAAAGAACAGGCCAAAGAGGTGTCATTTAATATTCCATCGAATAAAGTAAGGTTATTATTCTTTGTGCATGATATAGCTGTAGATGTTGCACTGCAAAAAACATGCACTGCAAAAAACAGCACAAAATATGTCTGAGGAGCAGCCAAGTACACGTTTCATCACCAGTTTGCAAAAATATATGCAAAAAATAAAACCACTGTAGAGCATTAGGGGATCTAACAGAGCTGAGCACCACTGGGACCTATTTTTATGTGACTAATGCATGCAAAGCTCAACTCATTTGCACTTATTCTTATTATAAAATAGCAGACGATGGGTAGAGCCTTACCATAGTGAATTGAATGTTATCAATTTCTTCATACTTTTTATTTCCACAAGAACCCTGTAAACTTTGAATCAAGGAAGTAATGCTTCAAAGTTTCTATTTTCTATCTTTCAGGGAGATATAAAGTCTTGATCTAGTTTAAATGTATCATACTTGAGCTGATGAATGAATTACAGAGAACTGATGGCATCGCAGACAGGGTTACATTCATTCCTGCAGAGGCACATAAGGCCGAGATTTGTCAGATTTTTACATCAATCTCTGGTTATTCGCCTGTTAAAACACTAAAGAGTAGGTGGGGAAGGTGAGCGCTCTCAGCAGTGTGGACAGAGTGTTAGCTACTAGCACAAACAAGGCAAAAAGGAGGAAATTACAGGATAATTAGCTTTGGTTATAGCCAGTCGTAATGATACAGTTTATATTTTCATTACATGATCGTCTATATCAGGTGTTCCAGTTGAAAAACATAAAAGCTAAAAACAGACTGGCCACTGTTATGTAGAAAATAAAGAAAACTTTGTGGATCCTCTTGGCGACTCTGGTCAAATAACCACAGGTCTTCTTGTTGCTGAGCAGCAGAGTCAGTGTGTCCTCCATCCTCCTCAGCTCACGTGAGAGCTTTTCCAAGGCCTGGCCCTCATCCATCAGATTGCCCCCGCTGCTGCCCTGCAGAAGTGGATCAGTAGACTGGGTTTTATGATAATGGACTGTATTATTATTTAGGTGATACTGTGAGAATTCAGCAAAAAGAAAATAAAATAACTTCAGGTTTATAAGTGTAAATGTTAAAAGTTCAAACCTCTGTGACCCCTGGCAGCAGTTCAGATGGAGTTTCACCAGGAGACGTATCATTGGTACACACACTCTTTGGCTCATCTGAAACAATATGTTTGAAAAAAAGACGATTTGAAAAATATTAAAATGAACAAACATGTATTATACAGCAACAATGACAGTGCCTCTGCATGTTGTTTGGTTATTTAGTCTAAAGTTGCTGGCGTGACTGTTACTGGTCTCCCCTTTGTTACACTTGTGGAAGCTGCACTTACCCTGTTTGTCCTCATTTTGGTTTCGCTTCATCTCATTGTACTGGGATGCAGCGTCTTTCTCCATCAGATACATCACCAAAATTGTCTCCAGGAGGCTCAGCAGCATCAGACCAAAAATCCCAATGCAGTAGACGGCTGGAAGGGCAGACAGCATCATTAACAAGTCATTGAGTCAGTATGTGCTGAACGTGTTGAAAACAGTCCGATTAAAGAGGAGTGGCTCTGAGCTTCTTTACCTATAAGTGGAATCCTGTTAGACGAGGCGGGCAGGATTTCATTTAGGATCAGCTGTAACACCGTGACAGCGAGCATCACGGTGATCTTGTAGCTGAGCTTCTCGCCCTTGCGGTCTGAGATCATGAAGGAGGCCAAATCCAGAAACAAGAAGAAGAGGACGGGCAGCAAGAAGTTGGCAATGTAAAGGATAGACCGCCTCTTCATGGTGATCTGTGAAATGATGCCAAAGGGTCAAGTGGTTGATGTTAATATCCCTGCACATCTGAGGAAGGCAACTGGAAATACTATGAAGTACAAAACTTAAAGCATAAAGGCCATATTTCCTACTCTAAAACATTTTCTTAAGTAAAAAGCATTCAAATATTCTCAAAAATAGTCCTGAGGAAAAGAGCATTTGCTGTCTGATTTCTTTTTATTTAGATCAAAAAAGAGAAGAAAGAAAGAGGAAATAGGAAAGAAATTAGAAAAGTTTGAACATGATGAAGGAAAGTAGGAAAAAGAAAAAGTCAGAAGGACAAAAAATGATGTAAAATAAGAACATACAGAAAGAGGGAAGAGCAGGGGGGATGAAAAGAGAACCAAAACATAAAAGAAGAAATGCAGATGTTTGAAGTTGATCTGAGGTCGAATCTCAAAAAATACAGCTGTTAGATTAATACAATGTTTTAAAAAAAGTCAAACTTTCCCATTCAAATGGGATTTTTTTTTCCAAAGAGAAATACCCAACTAAGGGGCTAGATGTTAGTTACATGCTATCTGTTCACACACATGCAGGAACTGTATGAATTGATGTAGCAACAGGTAGCAAGTATAACTGTAGTCATACATACAGTGAAGATGACCATGTCTTGGTCGACTGGATTACTGGCGTTTTTGGTGGTAACTTTCATGTTGAGGAACAGCCACTCATACTGAGTCCGCATCACTTCACGAGACCATTCGGTGGCCTCTGAAGAGTTGTCGGCCGCCAGGAGCCGCATGTCTTTGGCTGACATGAGAGAAAAAACAACTGGTGACTGTTGTTGTTTCAGGTAACATAGAAGTTTGTTAGCTAAGCCAGCAGGCAAAAACATAATTTAATTGTGAAAAAATAAACCATTAAGCATACAAACCAACTGATCCTCAGATTTCAAGGCAAATTTTCAAGCAGTTCATTGTGCTACAGCTGACTTGTAATGTAATTTCTAGCCTGTGAACTGATATTAATTTATTGATATGTTTTCCTCATGATGTTAAAACTGTCACAC
The DNA here is from genome assembly GCA_029814665.1 of Acanthurus lineatus. NCBI lineage: Eukaryota > Metazoa > Chordata > Actinopteri > Acanthuriformes > Acanthuridae > Acanthurus > Acanthurus lineatus. Next base: position 24,422,500 of record JAPZDV010000001.1, read on the forward strand.
ATTAGTTTTTTTTCATGCATTTACACTAAACATTGCATTGAATTTGAGCTCATATCACAATAAACTCCTATAAACACAATTACACTCATAAACACAGCTCATCCCGGTCTCACCTGTGTGTGAGAAAGACTTGAAGGAGAGGTTGCACTTCTGGATGTCAAAGGGGAATTTGTAAGTGTGCATCCTGCAGGTGCTGACGAGCACCTGGTCATTGTGGACTTCAACATAACCTTTATCATTGATGGTGAGATAAGGAGTCCGTGGAGATTTGTCCTTCTCTGTCCTGTAAGAGCAAAGAGCGAAGGTGCACAGAACCTCACATGATTGCAAAAAGACACTCTGAATAATACAGATGCTCTAAAAATCTTTGGAGACCTCAGAAACAGAACCATGTGTAAATATGTTCTCCCAATTTACAAAATTTGGCCCACAAATTCCACGTTCATGCTTATGTAATCTGCATTTTGTATTTGTATTTTAAATCTATGGGCACAGACAGCTACACAATCAGACTGAAATAAAATAAATGATTGAATTAATTCATTCATTCATTTCCATCGAAGCTGTCTATGTCAATCTGTGCAAGAAGACAAAACATTAAATGAAAATAAATAAGGAAAAATGGAAAAATCATAATACTTCATGGGCAATTGCATAAGATTCTGAGAGCCTTTATGTCTAGACGTCTAATTGATCATAATTAGTTGTTGAGATAAAAAAACTCACTGTATGCACACCATAAGTGTTTTTTTGTGTCAATGTGGGTGCATGCTGATGCATAACACTTACATTTCCTCAATAATGAGATCTGGCATCCATAAAACTTCAGAAGGAAGAGTAACATTATCAATGCCACAAAATTCCTTTGGATCCCAGGAAATGTAGTCGTTGTGCCATCTCTGCAGAAGAAACATAAACAGTAGACAAAGAGGGAAATGAGAGAAAAGGACAAAAATTAACTCTAACTTAAAGACTTTTCTTTCAAATTTAAGTTTCACAGTTTTTCAAGGAAAGAGATTTGTAAGAAAGTTAATCATCTGACAAAACTCACCATGACAGTCCAAACATAAGGAATGAATTTCTGTTCTTTCTCAACCTGTAAACAAAGGAAAAGTTGGAAATATCAGAGAAATGTCAGAGCAGAGGGATAGAAAATATTTGGACAAGTAAGACTAATACAACCTCTTGGTCAAAGGAATGCATAAAGTTTTATACACTTACCACATCTAAGATGGCATAGAGCAGCACTTCCAGTGAAACCAGTGTGGGATTTTTGTAGTTTTTAACAGGCCGACTCATAGTGAACAACTCATTTTTTTTGGTCAAGTTAAGGTGGTTTAAAACATCCTGATAACTGCAGATACGCTCAGATTTAACCCCATCTATGGCAAAAAACATCAAGACACAGAAATTACTCCTAAAAGAAAAGAAATCAAGACACATGCTGATCCCAAAACTCACGTGCTCTTAATTATTTATAATTTAGGAAACAAACATTAGTTTCTGTGGGCAGATATTCATTGTCCCTGAAACTATTATCAAACCATTAAAAACACCAGCTGACAAACACGTGCAGTAATTTCCAGTGTTCGTGGTCAGTGAAAGGCCATTATGATTTCCCACAAATGAATTTTCAATGTGTGCTTCATTGGAGTCATTCAAGGTGAGATGAGGCTCTTCAAACGAGATCCATCTGCACTTTGTTGTCCAACCACGTGTTGTTTAAATGAAGGCACAATTTTCACAATAATAATAATAATGTTCATTATTAAAAAAAATAATAATAATCATGTAAGCAAAAGTTCTGCCAGGAAACATCCATGTCCACCTGAAATTGTTTCTGTTTAATTACAAACAAAAACAAAAAGACATTTTAATATTAATTTGCATCCTTTTTTTAATGATGTTATTATATCTCTTGAATTTTTTGTTTTTCTCTAAAAATCCTTTAATTACATATTTTTTTAAACAAATTATAATAAACCAGAACTACAAAAGTCAACATAACTTTCCACATTACCATCCTTTGAGTTTTTTAAGTGAAGAAATAAAAAGAGTTAAATTAAATTAATTTCAAGGAGAGTTCAGGAAATAATCTCAGCCTTGTCTGAGCTTACCTGTGAGGAAGAGCAGAAAGAGGAAACCAGCAAACATCACGACTGCAGCACCTGAGAATCAAAAGTTTGGTTAGAGGTCTGAGTATTTTGTTTCGTCTCCGTCCTCTCAGTGCTGTCTGGGAATTATCAGGTCTTTTATGGTAATAACACCAGCAGTGTGGAAGCCTTCGGAGATCTGGATCACTCCCTCAGTGTTTTATTCGGAGCATCTCTCTGCTATCTGAAGGGGAGGAACAAGAGGTTCACGCCCCTGTTAGCAACAAAAACGGACTGTAATGATTTTTTAAATGGAAAAGATAAGCCAAGTCACTTCACCTAATAAACAATTCGACCACAATGCCACATATGTGGGGGAGAACTGCATTTATGTCAGGAGGAAAACGACAATAAAATCAGCATTTATTGATCCCTAGATGGAAAATTCAGCCGTTGCGAAAGCATGAGGAAAGGAACAACATCACATAAGTTGAAAAAAGTTATAGACAATATTAATTTATTGCATATAAATAATAAAAATAAGAACAAGACATGATAATTGAACTCAAAATTTTAAACATTACATGCATAAATCATAATCAGTCCAGTAGAGAAATAATGGAGATGGAGGCAGTTTTAAAACATTCAAATTACAAAGTTATTACATATTACCATCGTACGTAATTTAACTTATGATGTAAGTTATTTCTAATATGTGAAATTAAGCACATTCTTTATTGACAAAGGCATTAAATAAGGGAATTAAGTTATAAGTAATATGAGGTAGTTAAATCAAATATTTGCATTGGGAAATAAAGATTTATTAACTGATTATATTTATGACCTGCACTTAAAATGAGTGAGATGGACGCTTTTAAATTGATTTCTTTGCATCAGTTTATAATCATAAAAATGAATATAAAATTAAAAGCTGTGTCTGACTGTCTGCAACAGTTGAGCACACCCCCCAGTGGTAGCATACAGACACTGTCAGAGGACTGTGGGTCAAATTTAAGTTTAACAGAGGGTGAAGAAAGACAGACACACTGAGCTCAGAGGATTACCAAATAACTTGCTTATTTTATGTACTTTTTATGTTAGAAATTTGAAAAGGTTCAGTAATGGACATGAAGGAAGGATGCAAAATCTGATGACATTAATAAAAATGCTCTTACACATCCTTTTTTATGGGGAAAGAAAGGAAATTTAATGGGTCGGTGAGGCTCTTAAGATTTATCCTCTGGGGACCATGAAAGTCTGTGATTTAATGATGTAAGACAACAAAAAGTCTGAACATCCTGGAACTTTTTATAGTTATTGAAGCAGCCTGAGTGATGAGCATGCACATGTCTTTGACCCATCTTCCACTGCAACACACCTGATCCACACTGCAACACTTTAAGATGTGTTTATAGCATCGAGGGGTATCAGGCAGGTGAGGATGGATTTGATTGGTTTAGAGCGTGAGTGACGGACGAGCTGTGAGGTAAAAACAGACTGGAACAGAAGAAGAAAATCTGTTTGGCTGAGCTTTTGTGAAATATTGCAGAATATAAAACATAACAGTTAGAACATTGGTGTGTTTTTCAGTGTTTCACACACACATCGACTGGTTGGATTTCATCATGTTGGATGTGTCTCCAGCACACACATGGTTTCAGTCTGTCGTTCTGAGTGCATCTAAAAGGCAACTTGAATTGATATTAATCTGATACACCATAAACCACCAGATACTGATGCACCTTCATTTATACAGTAATCTCATCCTATTTTTGTTTTTTTAAAGCAGTGGAACTTTTAGATGTGTCAATGAATTTAGATTCTTGAAATGATGAATGTTTATTCATTTATAAACTTTTTTTACATCCATTTATTTGAACTGACAAGATGATCATGAATTTGCAATTGCTCATAAGACTGTTGTCGTTTTAAAAACATCCGTTCTCTCTTTATTTAAAATTCAATATTTAGCTTTCGAATTTATTCTGGTATCCATGCTTGTGATTCTTCATTACACAGTTTCATACAATCCTATTCAGAGGCAGCGCATTAAAACAGCTGTTTTCTTAGTTACAAAAATGAACAAAGCTTTTCACTGACACCAAATATCCACAAGTTGACTCTCATATGTGGAAAATTAATCTTATCACATACAATAGATTCACAACAAGATATGCTAAATACAGAAACACTGTGTAATTTTATATTAAAGTCCTACATCCTGTGTTGAGAGCGACATGGTTGTACTTTTCGTTTCTAAGAGTTCCATTCTCGGAAGATGAAGAGTAGAAACAGTGACACTGTTGTGACGTAGAAAATGAAGAAAGCTCTGTTGATCCTCGCAGCCCATTGCATGGCCTTCCCTCCCTCCTTTGAGCTGACGAGGTGCAGGTTCAGAGTTTTCTGCAGCTCTTTCAGCTCCTCCAGGATCAACAGGAACACATGAGACTCTGCTGACTGAATGCTGCTGTTGATCTGCACACGCTAGAAGTCAAAGAGTCGTGTTAAAGTGAGTCTGTTCTCCGAATAAGAGATGAAAACACTTTAGGATGGAAAGTCAATGTGTTAACAGGCTTTTTATGACCTAGAACCATTAATTTTTTATCTGTTATGAATGTAACTTGTAGTGTAGGATAACATAAAGATCCTGCATGATTACAAACATAAGAAAAGCACAGTTTTGTTCACCTGGCTTGAAATAATAATCCTGTATCTGACCTACAGTGCTGTACCTCTTCAGTCACAGGCATCAGTTCATGCTGTTTCCCACCATCAGACACTTTGCAGATGCATGAACAGACGGTCTGTTTTTTCTCCTCTGAAAAACACACAACGATGAACTGCACAGGCAACATGATTCACACTTACGCTGCATATAAGATATCACATATTTTCAGCTCTATGTGTTATTTTGTTTTATCATTTTGTGACTAAGCATGAAGATGCAAAGCCCTGCAAAAAGCAAAGCAAAAATGAGTAGCAAGAAAATTCCCAAAAACATTTCTTTTCATTGAGCATTCTGTGATTTGTGGCTCACCTTTGTCACGGTTATCAGTCTTTCCTTTCTTCTGCTTATCCTTGCAGTCGTCCTTGAGTTTCTTCTGGGATGCACAGTCTTGGTCCATAAGATTCGTAACCAAGATGGTCTCCAGCAGACTGAGCAGCATCAGAGCGAAAATCACAATGCAGTAGGTCGCTGAAAAGAGGAAACAGGCCATAACTACTCTTTGCTTTAGTAACTTCTTCTCCTGACTGCATGATTAATAATCCAGTTACATGTCGGCCCTTTGAGCGGGAGTCTGTACCTATGAGAGGCGTCTTGTTGGACATGGAGGGCAGGATTTCATTGAGGATGAGCAGCAGCACTGAGATGGCAAGAAGCACGGTGACTTTGAAGCCCAACTTCTCACCTCGATGGTCGGAGATGAAGAAAGAGGCGAGGTCCAGAGTCAGGAAGAACAGGATGGGCAACAGGAAGTTGATGACATGAAGGAGGGGCCTCCTCTTAATGGTGATCTGGAAAAATGGGTTCAAGAGTTAGATCAGCCAATAAGCCACAGTAATTATGCCATTCCTGAAATCTGAAGCCTGTCCAGGTGTTAGATTTTTATAAATTAAGTTTTTTAACTGTCTGCATGAGTAAGTAAATCATAAAACTTTATATTTTGTTAGTTTACATAATGATTTAAGACCAATAATTATTAGGGATTTGTTTGATTAAAAAATATTTTTTAAAAAGTTGAAGCTGAGTTGAGCTGTTGAATTGCACATTAATACCAGAGCACAAATAAAGTAACTCAAAAGCATAGATTTATTTCAGAAAATGAATTATGACATTCATAAGGCTGGTAACATTGGTTGGATTATATTCTGTTAATATGCTCACCTCATTTGGTATTGCGAGAACTCAGATTTGGCAATAAGATAGTGTCAAAAAATTTAATTAAGCAAAGTAAGTCACAAGTATAAATAGCAAAATTACAGATAAAGAATTCCTAAATTGATAATGATATTGTCTGATTTATGTTTCTTGCGTATAATTTGTCCCCTTGTTGCGTACAGTATATACAAGCTGTTGCCACTCCCTGTCATTGATGGTGATATTGCTGCTGTCAACGGATAGCTGGAGGAACTCCCACTCTCCCTGCGACTTCATCACTTCCCGGGAAAACTGCGTTGCCCGAGAAGAGTTGGAGAAAGGAAGGAGATGGATTTCGCCTACTGAGGCAAGAAGAGGAGATGTGAGTAAAAGAAGCACATCAGCTGCAACACTGACTTCAACACAGAAATCGAACACACTTTCTCCCTTACTACTATACATTGCAGATCCAATAGTGAGGGTGCAACTCTGTGTGTCGAAGGGAAACTTGTGGATGTCCATCTGACAGGTGCTGACCACCCTGATGCAGTCTTCAGAAAAGATGTCCCCATTGTAGGAAATGTCAATGTAGGGATTGTGAGGGGACTCATCCTTCTCAACCCTGTATGGCATCACGCAAAACACACAAGAAATATGATCATGGGTTGTTTCCAGAGCATTAAAACCACACGTTTTTCCACATTAGTCGCAAACTGAATCGATAGATGATGGAGCTTTTCCTGTCACTGACCGAGGATAACGCATTTGCTCATTATTACCCTTAACAATAGCATAAAAAAGCTCATAAATCTGAGCACACGTTCTACAAAAAGGGGTATTTGGCATCAGCAAATATCAGGGTATTAAATTACTTACCCGTGGTCAAAACAGGCTAAAGAGACTTTCTGGTTTTGTTCTACAGAGTTAAATATGTAAAAAAAAAACAAAAACAAAAAAAAACACTAAATTGTGATTTACAAAGTTCTTTCTGTCCTAGAAATAGCCAACAAGCAACAAAATAAGACTAACTGGCTAAAAGTTGGAGTCTGATTTTTGATATTCTTCAAATCTGCTGTTAAACTGGTTGTAAAATTCTTTTGGTGCTTTAAAAAATGGGTTAACCAACTCTTTTGTTCACCAAAGGCATGAAATATATGAAAAAATAGCAGATAAATGCACAGTTAATGTCTAAGAGGAAATTTTGTGTATTGAATATTGAGCAGAAGTGCATCTTGTCCTGTTGGTCACATGAGAAAGAAGACACAGTTAAAGAGAATCTACAGATTGCAAAGATATTTAAACCAAATTCCTACGCTGATTTATCCCCTAATTGTTGAGAGGAACATCTATCTGATGTCTGTCTCTACCTATATAGTAAGTTTCTGTGATCACGTATCGTTAGTATCTGTGTGTGCGGCTCACATCTCATAGATGAAGATGTCTGGTGTCCAGATTAGGTCTCGAGGAATTGTAATCTTAGTGATTCCACAAAACTCAGCAGGGTCCCACGAGATGTGTTCATTGTTCCATCTCTGCAGTAAATTAAAAGTGAATATTAATGTAAAAATTTAAATAATACATAGAAAAACATTAGCTGAGAGTCACAGATGGAAAAAATGTGTCTAATGATTTAAAAAGACATTTTGACTTTAAATAATATAAATAAAAAAGGATATAAAGTTTCACTCACAGTTGTTGACCAGACGAAAGGAATGAAAGTTTGTGTTTTCTCAATCTAGTAACACACACACACACACACACACACACACACACACACAAGTCAGAGCTGATCAAATGCATTTGGAATTTAGGAAACAGTAAATTTAATGAGGCAGCAATTTAGCTTTTACCACAGCCAGGATAGCAAAGAGGATGATGTCCAGCTCAACCACGGTCAGGTGTGTGTGGTCTCGAACCGGTCGGGTCAGTTTATACACACTGTTTTCAGTTGTTAAGTTCAGGTGGTCCAGGACGTCCTGGTAACCGCACACTTTCTCAGCAGACACTCCATCGACTGCATGTTAAAACAGTTTATCAGAGAGAATTTTATGCTTAAAACTTTTTTAAAAAGTCAAAGTCATAGAAACAAAGTCCCCTTGAGTCCCCTTGTCTTGTTGGACATATTTATAATGAAATTTCATGTAAACTATTTGACTTATAGACACATAAAAAATTGTCTCTCACACCTGAATAGTCTTTGTGACAGATGTAAAACCTGTTTGACTGGTATAATTTTTTAGCAAAACTTTCTCGTATAAAAATTATAAATATTTTTTCTAATATATAAAATATAAAGAAAAAATAAATCTACTTTATATAAACATTTTCCCTTTTTCTAAAACAGGGAAAAGAATGTTTAGAATGAAAGAAAGAAATATAATAAAATGTTTTTTAATATTAATTACTTTTTTATATGTTAAATTTTTCAACATAACTTAGTTTTTGTTGTATTATAATACATTATAATAAAACAAATCATTGATTTTTATTTTTACTTACTTATTGGCCCTTCTGGGCTTCCATAGTTTCCATCATTATATTCTTGGCTGGCTGACACAGAACAATTAGACCAATCTTCTGTGCATATTTTTGGGGTCTAGATGCTATGACAAGAGGGTTTGTCTTTTTACTTTTTCCTTGATTCAAGTAAGCACTATTTTCTATTTTACTATATCAAGAAAAAAGGAAAAATAACAGCTAATGCAAGCCAACCACAGATGCCATGCATGATTTGAGATGGACAAATGTAACTGCTTTTACATTTAAATTTATATTATATATGCACTATATTCATCTGATACAAGCAGCAGTAAGTATGATAATACTTAATGCTCTGTAGTTTATCTGAGGAAAACACCAATGATTTGATCATTTTCAGGGGTTCAAACATATAAAAAACACCACAAATATGCTCATTAAGTGCAAAATCTTACCTGTGAAGACGATCAGGAGGAAAAAAGCAACAGGCACCATATCTTCTGCAGGCGTGGACTCTGTGTGTGTGTGTGTGTGTGTGTGTTAAAGCAGCCAAGTGTGTGTCCCTGCTATAAGACCGGACTCAGCTGAGACGAGGGCTGGGCACAACGAATGACCGCTGCCAACTGCCTGTAATGACAAACCCATCCCACAGGGGACGGAACGACGTTAACTGGGGGGGGGTGAGTCTGGAGGCAGGTGAGGTTGATGGTCATCTAGTAACATATGATTGAAACTGGGGGAAAAAGCAGGTGGGGAGAATTTACCCTTCATATGGGAGAGATAATGAGAACTTACAGTTTGCTAATAATTTACTTGACTTGACAAACAGATGCAAATCTGTACATGTGACGCAATACATGTGAACAAATGAGATGGAAAAATTCAATTAGGTGGTAATGTGCAAATGTTGTAATGACATTAGGAAAACTGGTGCCATGTAAAAGTCCCTCATTGTGTTCCTCTGCCAGGATCAGCATATTTATTATTCATTCATTATTTTCTGTTTTAATTCCTTTAATGTCTGTGGGTTTTGTTTACTTTTTTTTATTTATGCAAAATACTGTACATAATGAAAATGTCCAAATTTACTTTTTTTAAAAACTTTAATTTCATTAAAACAGTCCAAACTTGAAAGATATATAAATTGGAGCTGAAGAAGTAAGTTTTTAGAAAAATAGTTGTTGATTAACATTTTGTTGATTGAATGACAAAGTAGTTAATTTATTGTTTCAGTTCATTCACAAATATTGACTTTTCTGCTCACCACACTCAACTTCCTCCACCTGTCCTCCACTTCTAATTAGTACTTCATCAGTATGATTTATTAATACTTCTATATTTTAAGCAAACTAACTTATCGCCCAACGCTATAGTATATTACAAACATTATTAACTGAGGTAAAAAATGAGATAGTGTATGAGAACAGGAAAAAAGAAAATTAAAGGCAAACTGGGTGACAATAAATGAATCAGGAGGAAGAAGTTTATGTTAACTCAGAGTGTTACTGTAATAAAATCAAAACAGTTAGCTAAAAGATGCTAATGCAGCCTACAGTGATAGTAATAATTCTCTGCGGGTCGACTGAATGAGAAAACACACTATTAATTAATCTATTGTAATCATAAATACATTATCTGGTGCAGCTTTTAATAAAAACTTAATGTACACATTTTAAGACTTAAAAGGCAGTGATGTTTTTTTTTGTTTTTGGGTTTTTTTTTTTGTAAATTGTTGACAGCTGTTTTTTGTTTTTCTTTTTTAATCAGATTTTGATCCAAAAAGAGAGAAAACTGGGGATAAAGGCCCTGAGAAATTCTTTTTACCAGTGACAAGAATAATTAAATTTAGCTCTACGGTGGGAAAGTTCTGCAAAACAGAGTCTGAAAAATGATTGTTTGAAACAGAGAGGAATTTCAGTAATTCATCAGCACAGGGTTGTGTTATTGCTTATGTCCCTGAACTTGAGACGCTCCTTTGAGAAGTTTCCTAACATGGGAATGAATCTCTTCCCAACAAATCAACAGCAAATCACTCATGGACTGTTTAGATGCAAAAACTTTATTGTTCATTTGATGTTTTCTTTGACATTTTCACTCGTAATTCTATAAAAGTGGGGTCGGGACCCATTCCTTTGATATCATACTGCGACTGGTGCCAATAAGGAGGCTTCATCTACACATTCGGACTGTGATCACATGACTGTTTGCAGCTTGGATATAGTAGTGCAGTAATCTTGACCTCAACAGCTCTGGCCAAGGGAATATGGAGCCAGTAACCGATGTATAACACTGCAGGAGGATATGGTACGGCTTTATGTGTGTGATCCGTCATCAAGTTTTCTACAGGAGGGTGCAGGCTGACCTAGACTAACATGCTTACTCTACTATCGCCTCATGCACCGCAAAGTGTGTGTCGTCTAGGAAACAGCTAATAGTGCATTAAATGTTGATATCGTCCCTTTTTCAGTTATCTGTTGTGTGAGCACGCGTGAGTGCGCCAAGTGTGTAAACGTTTACAAATTTTTCACATATTTTCATCCACATTCTATTAAACGACACAGTGTTTTGCAACAAATTAAAACACAGGAAACATCGATAACAGGTGAGCTATACATTTAAAAGTTATACAAAAAAACGAAACAAAACAAACTAAAAGCTTCACAAACAAAGAGAAAAAGGGGCTTGTATGGATGATAATAACTGGAAACATGAGGATGAACAAAACGCCAGCTAACCACAGTGTGGCTTAAAGCTCACATTTAGGTTTCTCAGGTTCACTGTGTAATTTTTTTTGTGTTTTTTTTTTTACAATAAATCCCTTTACAATGGCAAAATTAACATAAAAAAACGACAAAAACATTGAAAATCTGAAGTTGAATGTAACAAGCCAGTGCAAACACAGTTTTTGTTTGAACTGCAAATGAGCGTCCTCCTGCAGGAGTAAAGGAGGAGATGCAGCTTTCGGCATCTTTATTGCTTGCTGGTACTTGTTGATTTCCAGTTGCACTACAATAATACTGACATGCTAAGATGGAGCTTTAAGGAAGAGGATGACTTGGTGTGTGTGTGTGTGTGTGTGTTTGGGGAACCAGGGTTCAAAGTTAATTCCAGTTGAGGTGACAGTTTTATTGTCACTTACATTCCCTTTCTTAAGAGATCCACGCTTATCGTCCTACATTCTGTGTGGCGTAGCTTTTATTCCAGTCCCTTTCTGTTCAATTTTTTTTTCTTTTTCTTTTTTTTTTTTGCTGCCATTTCTTGGCTCATCCGCCACCTTACAAGTCCGACCACTTCTGTATTCACATTCAGCAGAGGTGTTTGAAAAAACATGGCGGGAGTGAGAGGAAAGAAAAAAAAAAAAACATCAGCAGAAGTAGAAAGCTGCATGCGAAGTCGAGCTCCCTGATCCGAAGAGAGGAGTCAGCACGTTTTTAGCTCGCTAAGGTCAGGCAGTCCGGTGTGAGCTGACTTTTTTTTTTTTTTTTAAATAGTGTCTGACCACTCGTTCAACATACAGTTCATTACAGAGAAGAAGAAGTACATTAGTTATAAATCCGATTGCCGATCACAGTAGCCCCTGACTGTTTGGCTGGTAATAGAGCAGAGGAAAGGAGAGGAGCAGCAATGTAATATTCTAGAGATGGTGTCACAATATGCAGCTCTCATTGGTTAGACCAACAGGTAATAAATAATGACGTAGCAGTAGGCTAATCATTCCCACAACCAGTGAGATCATAGACAAGAAAAAAACAAAGAGACTCCTGTGAGATAAAAGTGCACAGATGACTGACAAGTGATGCCTTTCTGTTTCCCTTCCTTCCTCTTTCCACTCAGGAGGAGACAATCGATTCAGGAGATGTTCAGACTGATGAAAGAGGAGGAGGATGAGGAGGACGAGGGGGTTCCCTGTTAAGTAAGGACGGTATCCAGCGATGCAGCACTATGGCAGGGTAAGAAGAGCTGACTCTGGACGGACAGGTCTGTGTGTTTCTGTGTGTTTACTGTGTGCGTTTGTCTGGGTGTGTTACACAATGAGTGGTCCACGGCGGGGATGTTTAGGACTCTGGCCGTCCCTGTTCTCGTCCCCCTGCTCCTCCAGGTTGATATTGCTGGTGGAGTTGTGGTGGGGGAGGGGCTCCAAAACTGGCCTGTAGCCCCCGAGATACATCCGACCTTAAGGAGAGAAGAAGACGGGGAGAAACAGAGAGAAAGAGGGGTGTGTCGCAAAAAATGTCAGACAGAGGAAATTTCCCTCAGGTGTGTCAGGGACAGTTTGTTTATATCCAAACACCAAGATAAAGCTACAACAAAGAACTTTTCCACTTGACTTTTTTACATTTAAAGAGAGAATAAGGCAGAAAAAACTGCCACTTTACTGTCATTGTGGTGTGTTTAAGTGTAGAACAGCTTATTTCCAGGTTCTTGATGGAAATAATAGCAAGTTTGATGTTTTCTGTCTTCATGTGCCTTCATAAGTTTGTTTTCATCCACTGTTTTTTATGCACAGTCTCAATTTTTTAATTAAAAAACTAGAAATTTTGAAAAACAAAGATGAAATTGTAATAAAAAAAATGTATCTGAGTGAGAGAAGTTAATGTGTCCTTTGAGGTTTGACTGTCATTCTTGTAATTATCTCAAAGCTTTGCATCCTTAAAATATTCACATGACAGTAGTTTCAGGAGATGCACATAACTAAACACATGGTTTATGGAAATTCTGTCAAAATTTGCACTTATTTAACCTCGACTTATTTAAATTAAATTATTATTAATTATTTAAATGTTTTTCTCTAAGCTTTCCTAGTCACATTGTGCAGGTTCTTAACAATCACAGTGACTGGCCATTTTTTTGGTATTTACTCTGATCTTTCACTGAGTCACAGCAGCAATTTAAGGCCTCGATATCACCTGATATGACCAAGTTACCATCTCAGAAGACAAACATGGCTTCTGGTCTGATCCTGGCATCACTGCACAAACAGCTGTGCCTGCTGTGGACTCAAGTGCTGCTAGTAAAGCAAAATGAATTTTTATTTGCACTCACTGAAACCAGGCTGCTTGTACATTTAGACAGACTGAATTTTTAAAAATTTAACACCTTCTGTTCAACGTGTTTAAAATAAAAACATATTTTTTGCTGACTCATGCTGCAGTCTGGTTTGAAACAAAAACCAGCAGCTTGTACATTTTGTGTGCCGGACTAAAGATTAATATGAATATCTGGATCAAAGCATGCTCACCCTGCTAAGTTTAAAACTTGGCTGCTTGACTTTTTCCACTGCAAAGGACATTGTATTCTACTCCTTAATAAACAAAATAGTGTGATCTAAACTTGCAGTCAATGATGGTAAATAGAAGCAAAAATAAATGCAACATTCAGAGAATAAGATGAATTATTGATAGTTTTAGTTCTTGACCATGGAGAATATGAATTATTGATAACATCAGCAATTAAAGCTGCCTCATCTCGAGTGATATCGTGCAAAAATAAAAATGAGAGGAAGATTCAGAGCTGCGATCTGAAAAATATAAAAACTGCACAGAAAGAGCAAAACTTCCTTTCTTTATTCCAATCTCAGATAAAACTGAATCATAACAGAAATATATAAAAGAAGTAATTAATAAAAAAAAAAGGTGAACTATAAAATAAGACCCTGGTGTCTGATCTAGCATCTAGCCATAACTCCATACCTAGTCCTCAATGTGCACAGGGCACGACTCCTCATCTGTCCATCCGAAAGAAGGCAAGAGAAGGAAGAGAGAGACAGAGGAGAGCAGAAAAAGAAAGAAGAGAGAGGGGTAGGAAGGAAAATGTCCAAGAAAAGACAGCAGAAGATGTGAAGAATGACGGGGGGGAAAAAAGGAGAGAAACAGAGAGATAACAGAACACTTTTACGACACAGAAAGAGAAAACATGTCACACACCGTTCACCATAAATGACCAAAAGGGTGATTCAAGGGGATGAAGGTAAATCAGGTTTTTTCAGAGGGGAAAAAGGCTGAGAGCTACAAGAATGATGCAGAGCTAAAGGCTGTGGAGAGAGTTTGAATACAGAAATTACTGATTTAACAACCAAACCTTTAAGAAATTATATATAAAGTACATAATTGACACATTTAGCTCTCATCACAGTAACCCGCAGAGTGTTTGGAAGCAGGGAGGAGGATTAAGGGAGGACAGGAGGGAAGATGGAGGGATGTGACCATGAGTTGCAGATGTCTGGCAAAGCGGCTCGGAGCTGGCAGACGCTGAACATGAACTTCAACTCTGGGATGGACCGGACTCTTTTGTCCCTCACATACAAACACACACATACACACACACACACACACACACACTCACCAACAGACAACATGCATGCAGAGAGCACTCGTCGGACACGAGACACACACACACACAAACAGAGGAACACACACCAGGCTTCAGCTAAAGGGGAGAGGAGGTAGAGAGTGCACAGCTAAACGCTACTGAAAAAGCAATGAAGCACCACAAAACTAAAGGGTAAGGATGAAGAGAAGAAGGAAGGCTCCAGATCTTCATGCTGGGCAAAGATGCTACAAAACCTCCACCCTGATCACTAAATCTACTTGTGAAAAAATGTTTTGTTTTCCTTGTCTCTGGCTAGCTTAAATTTGCATTAGCATGTTAGCAAAGCAAGCTAATGTGTCAGGAATCCTTAGTTCTTCTGACTGATGGCTCATGCACTCTGTCTTTGCTAAACCCCCCTCGTCTTCCTCACTGTTCCTCATCTCTCCTCACCCTCCCTCCCCCTCACTCTCATGCCCAGTTCTCAGCTCTCATCGGTCCATGTTCGGGAGGTTGCCACTCACCGGCGAATCGGCTGTCGGGAGCCTGCTCATTATCCAACCCCAAAGAGGGCGTGTCACAGAGGGCGACGCCCTGATTGTTATTGGCCAACTCTGGACACCTGCTCCGCCCACCTGCAAGCGAGGGCAAAGGTCAAACAAGAGCAGCCAGGCACAGCGGGGTTGGGGAGGGTGTGGGGGGGCAGGCGGGGTGAGGGAGAGAAGGGGGAGGGTGCCTGAGGTGGAGGGGTGGGGTCGGCCATGCTGGAACGGCATCAATAACATAATAAATGATAAAATTTATCTGCATTTTGCCACCATGTCTCAGGCTTTTAAGTGAGGTTTGATGGAAGAAATGTATGGATTTTTGTTTCTGTGACACCAAAATTAGCATCCTCAGTGTCTTTAGCAGACTTTTTGTGAAGTGATTAACGTGTGTGGAGTGATTTTTAGGAAATGAGTGCTGATTAATTATTTGGCCTGTAGATATACATAAAACTAATCCAGTGCTTCTCATACAAACATGTTCATTAAGAACATTAACAAGTTGAGAATTAAGTTAAAAGAATTTGACTAATTAAGAAACAATTATCAAACAAGTGTCTTCTGATGCTCACAAGGTCTTTTCTGCAAGATTTAATTACACAGAACAACATTTACAGAGCGAACAGATTGTTTACAGGGAAGAAAGTTAATCGCTTCGGTTAATAAAAAGGCATGACCATAAAAGCTGTAATAATCAAACTTGATAACAGCCATAGCTTATTATGACAAAATATTATAGAAACAAAGTTTTATTATCATCATCCTGGGCTGGGTCATATGATTATATATTTACCACAAGACCATTTAAATTTGTCAACAATCAACAGGCAAGTTATCACTTTAATATCTCCAGTTGTCTTTTATGAGCCATTTTGAGCAGAGAGGCTTTTGGAAAAAATTTCATTGTTTTGATGCATCAGTGTGATAATTTGACTTTTCTAACAAACAAACAAACAGACAAAGGAAAAAAAAAGATATTTCCATTTAAAAGTATTTTTCACAGAAGGCAATTTTGATTTTTAAAGAATCTGTATCATATAATGACAAAGAGTCTATAATACACTGACACCTAAGTAATATCTTATTGTATTATGTATTGTGTTTGAGGTTTACAGTCAAAATTCCCACTTCTGTTTTAAAATATTTGATATTTGAAGATTTGTGATCAAACCACACACTGATTCTCTCCAGTTAAATTTGGCTTTGGTTGCCGAGCATCTTTGTTTAATACAGAAAAAAGAACCAGTAATACTAAATGTCTGACAGTTCATTGCAAGGGAATCATATATAAAGAATAAACAAATGCATCTGTTATTATCTACTTCTTGTTTTGTGAATTTTTCTAATTTACAATGAAGCGTCTGATACTTTTCGCATGACACACTGAAGTAAAGACATGATTTTGGTGTCTATTTTCTCATTAAATAGGTAAAATGACAATGAGAAAGAAAGATCAATTAAAACTTTATGAAACAGTATTTTTCTGCCTTTTCCAGCATGACCAGATATCAGATAATGGCATGTTTAATATGTGCAAGTGCCTCATGCCTGCAGCAAGGCAGTGTGTGTGCAGCCTGTTTGTGAGTGCGTGTGTGTGTGTGTGTGTGTGTATGTGTGTGTGCTAATGAGGAGAAACCGGCAGAGATGAGTGGATGATTGGCAGCTCAGCACAGAGACACAGACGGGGCACATACAGAAGCTGTCTGGCAGCGCTGGTGCAGATGCACACACATGTGCGTGCAAACATACAACCTACAGCGCGTGTGTGCACATTCACAGTCTGTCAAGCAGCACAGGTCCGCTCGTCTCCTAAAGAACTGAAAGGTCATTCAGTAACTCACAGGTACTCAGAGATCGTTTCAGTCTGGCCCGAGGTGTCAGAACACACACATAAACACACACAAACACACACACACGCACACACACAATGCACAAATAAACTAATTTACATACACAAGTTTCAAACTGTTGTCTAATGAAGGTGACCTTGTTCAAGCCCTGCTGTTCATTGACTCACACTCTCTGTACAACACAACACACTTAATAGCACTCCGTCCCTTTCTCCTTCTTACACACACATACACACACATACACACACATACACACACACAAACATACACAGATGGAGCGTGAAGCAGCTTTCACTTCATGATGCACCAGCAAAATAGGCAAATGCAACGTGCAGAGCAAGAAAAAATAACTCATATAACCTAAGCAAATACAGTTAAGTACAAAAACACACATACACATACACATATACACACAACAGTTTTCAAAAAGGCCAAATCATGCAAATGCAAGCGAGTAGCCTGGTGTGCAGCAGAACCGTATCTAAACATAAGATGCCTGTATGTGCTCACTTCCTGCTGTGAAATGACAGGAAGCTCCGATCAATTGGATTCAGTCGATATTTACTGCTAAATTGCTTGATATCTTTAGATTAATTTCACCAATATTGCATCACTGATTGAAAAACAGAGGAGGTACATTAAATAAAAGTAATTTAAAAAGATTTTTCACTGCCTGTCTCATCCATCTAGCAATTTAGGGTCTTAATCCTGCAAAGGATGCAGGGTTGATATCAGTTTTATCTCTAGTTCAGAGCCTAGTGGGTAACGTGTTTGCTTGGTTCAGAGGCTGCAGATGAGCTGGTTAGCTTCTTTCAGAAGAGGAGAATAGCCTACATCACTAACTTCAAATTTGTTTTAATTACGTTTTGTTATTAGCAGGCTAAAGGTTAAAGTTGAGCAGCTGCTGATGGTCAGTAAAAAAAGCTGCCTACTGAACACAATTTCCAACAAGTTAAAGTTTTAAAGGCATTTTTGACTGAGCTATGTAACAAGAAAAATCACTTTTGCAGTTCTTAGGAATTAGTTAGAGTCAATTCAGTATTTTTTAAAAATGTATTTACAGTAAAGGAGACCAAAGTTCCAGTGCACACAGTTTATGAGAAGCCATTCAAAACAGTTCTGACTCTGCATGCAGTGGTGGTTTCAGCCAACATTGCATGCATTTTGAAGGGGAGTGTCAAATCCAGAGAACAATATCTGACATTTTATCCCTTTATTTTGAAAGGGTTGTCATTACTCAGCCATGATATAAAAAGATTTAAAGGGCAGCAGCGATATATTGACTGATTGACCAATCAGTCCATAAGATATAGTTTTTTATGAAAGTTTTTTTTTTCACATGGCCTGAGAGCAACAAATGCAAAGGGAGGTGAGAGGTCAGTGGTGAGGAGGTGAGGGATGGTCGCCATAGTTACCTTTCCCATTTGACGGGGAGGAGCAGTCCTCTTCAGTGACATCATTTCCCTGAAAATAACAAACAAAAAAAACTTTGTAAAACTTAAAAAAAAAAGTTATATAAATACATTCAACAAGCACAAGACAACGATTTACCTCTGAGTCCTGTTCTTCTACGGCCACGGAGTAGTTTAGTTCCTTTGGATCCTGGGAAAACTCCTAAACAGGAAAAGGGGAGACAAATTAATAACAACACAGATGTTTATAATACTTCCCGAGTCAATTTTTCTTTCTCTATTCATCCCTCCATTCCTGGATTCCTCACCCCATCCTGCTGCGACGGTCCTCGGCTCTCCATGGGGGCGTCCTGGTTTTCCTCACCCTCACCGTCTACCCCATCATCCCCCTCGGGCTCGCCTTCGGCCCCGGCCAGGTAGGACCCTGACATGGAGGACATGGTGTCAGTGCTGATGTGGGAGTGCTGCGAGTGGGACGAGGCCATGGACATCACTGACTGGACCAGGCTGCTGCTCACTGGGTCTGGCAGACACACGGAAACACACATCATGGTACGATCCGGGTTCAGGGGATTCCCTGTTTGTTTTCCCTCTTTATATAAAGAAAAGTGATCCCTATTGTCACAGAAATACTAAGAGCACAAAACTCAAACAATAGATTACTGTTCTACTTGAGGAAAACGGAGCAAAGAGAAATTACTTCTCTGTTATTTTCAGTGTTTCAATGTCAGACTGAAAGAAACGTTCAGCATTTTGAGATGAAAACTTTCACTTTCTCTCAGATAATTAGATGAAAGTATGCATAACATGCATGTACGTAGTTGCAGAGGTGCAGTCTGATTTTGATTTGCATTGCTGCATACAGACCAGGTGAAACAGCCGGCCAAACTGTGTCCAAGGTGAAAAATCCAAACAACTCTGTTTTTATTTTTTAAAATGCAATGCATTGTAATCTGGACAGGAACTGACAGATAGCTTTTTAGGCGTGATTCATGCTTCCCTGATACATTAAACATATCATTCTTCGACTCTTAAAGAAGGAGAGGTGACCATTCTCATAGCTGACTAAATATTTTCAAAGCTCTGAGTATCCCAAGTTGTTTGACTAAATTCACTCCAAACCTCCGTCAGCAAAACAAGCGGGGAAGGCTGACGACACAGGGATTAGCTTTGTGGAAGAGGATAAACAGTTATTATTTCATTCCAGCTGGAAAAACAGTCCTCTCTTCCTGTTTTGTGCTGAAAAGCCATTTATCAGATTTCCCATAAGATCTGATCCAGTGGCAACAATAGGAAGCGCTGCGTTGCTTCAAGCTTATTTATTTATGTAAAACTACAACAAACAGCACCTGAAGCTCTTTGCTTTTAGCTTTATGGCCAAAATTTCAGAAACCACACAGAGGAAAATGATTCCTGAATCTATAACGCTGCTTAATGTAACATTGTACATCTTGAACCTGCCCCTGCCTCAAATCAAATACAGACAAAATCAACTGTACTAACCCCACACAGGAAAATTGTATTCAACAAAACAAAAAGACGTACGAGAACAGCTGTAAGCTATGACTGACCCCAAAAAAGTGAGAACACTAATGTTCTTTTTCATACATACTTTTTCCAGCTGTTCAAGTGATGGCCTTCTGTCATTCAGTCACAGGTGACTTTTACAGCCTTATTTTATTGATTTGTTGACTCATTTGGGGAAAGAGCCACAGACTTTTGTGATATTTGGCACCTGGTGCATGACAAGAATGGACATCGCTGCCGGGTGAAGCGACATTTAAATGAATTTGAGGGAAAAGCTGACCTCCATGAAATATTGTAAAGTCCCAAAAGGCAATAATACAAAACCCCAAAAGCAATAAATATATAACTGTTCCTAGCTGTCCAGAGTTAGAATAATAGTTTTTTTCAATGTTATTGAACAGATTTGACTTGATAAAGACAATTTAATGTTCTCTTTCGACTCATATTTGCTCATTTTTTTTACTTTTTGCAATGTCAGAATTCATCAGCTACTGTCTGACAATGATTTGGCCTCTCAGGGCTTCTGGTGTAGCCAGCAATTACACGGATAATGGATATCAGGGCCAAGACTTCCGCCTCTGTGCATTAGCAAGTTTAGACTCTTTCTCTATAAAAAGATTGTTTTCCTCCATGGAACCAAAGACTGCTCAGTCATGATTGGTTGATATTGTTTAGACTCAAATAGAAACCAAATGACTTCTGATACAAATATCTTGTCTCTTTTTGGCAGATACTGTTATCAAATGCAAGTATCTGTTTGTAGCCATTGTTATTTGTGCTGCAGCCTTTATATTAATCTGACAGCATTTTTTTTTACTTGTGAAAGGGACATGTGTGTTCATTTAAATATGACAGACATGATCAACTGTTCCCATATTTATGTAAAAAGATGCATGTTTAAAGTATGATTAATTTCATTATTAGCATCTACAATTAACAGAGCATGAAGAAGTACCGTAATTTCCGGACCATAAGCCGGTACTTTTTTCCGACACTTTGAACCTTCCGGCTTAAACTCTGATGCAGCTAATTTACGGACGAATATAAACAAATATAAACGAGAATGTGTTTGACAAAGTAATTCCGATGCTGTTAAATTCTGACACTGAAAAAGACAGCTTTAGTGGTTTTAGTTGTTAAATTTAGTGGGTGTGGCTTGTATACAGGTGCGGCTTATAGTCCGAAAAGCACGGTAGTTTTGGTTGGTGTTGGATCAGAGTGTGATGTAACCGTCTGCTGACTTCCCCTTTTGCTAGACGGACGAGGGGGCGGGGCTGTGTGTCGTTTGGCCACGTAAAGGGCAGTCAATCTGCTACGAGACGTTCACTGTCACTCACAGGAGTGAGAATCAAATCTGCCTGTCCAACGAGGACATGGTGGTGGTCCAGGACTACGTGCTGGAAGCCACACAGGTAACTTAAGATGTCACAATCATTCATCCTGTCAAATCGTTGCACACAATCAGCAGCGATGTTAAGTAGAAAGTGTTTAAATTCACGTTTGTTTTAACCTGAAAAATGTCCCTGTGACGTTTCTTGACAAACGTCTCTTTCCTCCTCGTCACAACAGGATGACTTTGCTCTGGAGGTGAGACACTACCGCGCCCCCCGCTGGCCAAACCCGGACAGTCCCATCAGCAACACCTTTGAGCTCGTTAACCTGGTGAAAGAGGAGAACGCCGCCAAGGACGGACCTACGGTGGTCCATGACGAGTATGACCTTCACTGACTTCACAACATTCACCATCAGAATTTAGACGTTTGAGGACACTGAAGGAGTTTTCATGGTGTGATGTGAAATCAGGACGTTTCATTGTTGTGTTTTTTTTTCCAGTGTGGGCGGAGTCACAGCAGGAACCTTCTGCGCCTTGTCGTCTTTGACTCGGCAGCTGGAGGCCGAAGGTTCGGTCGACGTCTTCCAAGTGGCGAAGCTGACGAACCTCATGAGACCAGGAGTCTTCAGCGACATCGTAAGGCTGTTGTTTGTCTCATGATAAGACAGAAAGCGTGAGATTGTATTAGTTTTCGTAATTTATGACATGATTAAAGAAAAGTCTGACTGACAAACTCGTTTGAAAGAGAAAAAAACAGTAAAACACCTCAACTGTCAGAACTGAAAACATTAATTACAGTTAAAGCCAAACTTCTTTTTCTGTTTCCTTGATCTCACTTTGTTTTGTTGTTTTGTTTTTAAAGGGCACAAGTCCATATGAACTAAGTTTTAGTTTTAAATAACTTTGTGAATCACAGATATAGTAACGACATTATAGCAAGATGTGTGCTGATGCAGCGTTTTCCCAGAATTCTTCAAAACTGAGATACAATTATTAATGCCAAATTACAGCAAAATTATCTTCTATCATGCTTTAACAAGGCCTCATTAAACTTAAATAACACTTAATGCAGCTTTTAAGTGTGTTTAAGTTTTTTCAGCATTGAATTTACTATGCAGTGTTTTAAAATCCTTTTTTGATGCTGATGACTTTAAACAGTTAAAAGATCAAACAGTAACAGAAGTTTCTGTAATGATAATAACACAAAAAGTCATGTTTTTTTTCACAGCCCCCACCAAAAAAAATATTCTACAGTTTCACAAACTATGTCAACTCAAAAACAAATCTGAGGATCTAAATTTCATACAGTTACAGCAAACAAGCTGCAGCGTCTTATACAAACAATAAAACGATTGATTACCTTTTGTTGATCTACAGGATCAGTACCAGTTCCTGTACAAAGCCATGCTGAGTCTCATCGGAACGCAAGAAGACGAGAAAACATTCCAGTCCTGCGACAACAACGGCACCATCGTGGTGGGAACCGCCAGCACCGCCGAGAGCCTCGAGTCTCTGGTTTAACTGCCACAAAAAAACTTAACTTTTACAAATCAGCAGCAGCATTTCGTCCTTCCTCTTCAACCACAGAACTTCTCCTTTTCCCAGACTCACGCTACAACTTTTAAATAAGATCCTGGTTGTTCAGGACGTTGTAGTTTGAGGCCGGCGTGAACCGAATGAATTTCTTCTTCTTCGCTGGATCTTGACTCCCTGCGGTTTTGTAATTTGTGCCTTTTTGTATTTTTCATTCTGTACTTCTAACTTTGATACGAGCTGTAGACTAACTGTCCGATGTTTTAACGCTGTACCGTCCTCAGATGTTTTTCACTTAACTAACAAACGTTTCCTCGACCTTTGTATTTATTGGCACTGAGCCAAATGGGGGAAAAAAAGGGAAAAAACTGCATCTTTTTACATCAAATGAGATATTTTTTTGGTAGCTTGTCTTTTATAGAGCTCCTGCACTGAACTCCTTTCTGTAAATACCACCGCAGCGCTAGCAGCAGTGTGTTTTTGAAGACAAATATGAAATAAGGGCCTGGAATAATACAAATAATAATAATAATCTAATGTAAATAATATTATAGTAATCAACTTGATGGACCAAATTTCTATTTATACTTTTAGATTTTTATATTTTACCGTTTTTAGTGCATTCAAATGTTATGGTTTACTTCTAATTGCTTAGTTGGAGAACATTAATGCTTTTATATTCTGGATTTTTGTAACAGACTAAAAATGATGCATGAGGTACTGACATGTTTGTTTTTTTTATAGCTGGACATGAAAACACTGCTGGATCTTTAGTTAGGGGATTAAATAAGTCAAAGGACACCAAAGAAAGAGCCTGTTGGAGTGTTTTGTTGCTGTGTGATTAACTAGAACTGAAACTAAACTGCAGCTAAGATGCAGTTACATAATCGAGTAACATACAAGTTACTCTCCATTTGAATATTTTTAGGTTGTGTGGGTTAGTAGCAATAATTAAAAAAAACTTTATCAAACTTTATGTAATGAAGCAGAGCTGGAAGACTAATCAATTGTAATGTTTACGTTACACATGAACAGTTACATGGCGAACCATAGCTAGCTCAATTGCCAGGGACGAACATTGAACTTTTCTGTGTTGAAACTTAATTTTAGCTTAATTTCTCCATGTTTTTTCCTTTAAAACATAACATTTCTCTTACACCAGAGGCAAAAGAGGCAACCGAACAGTCTAAGAAAGCAGATTATGTTTACATTAAGTTGATGTGTTCGTCCAAAGTGACTTACAGCAGCAGAATGAGTCTCGGCTCTTCGATCATCAGCCTCACGTTCAACCATGGAGAAGGAGGCCACAGGTCAGAGGTCACAACGGAAAGACAAGAGAAGGAGTAAACGCCCCAGTGAGCACAACGAGAGAGAGGTGTTAATGAAACAAACACAAAAACAGAGAAAACAAAGAGGCAGTCTGATGAAAACTGAACTCAAGCCGACCTGTGGATTATATATTTTCCCTTTATGGAGTCATGCTGTAATCCCCGCACTGAACTGGTTATTCCAGTTGATTTCCCATGTGTTAATCCGGGTTAAGACTCTGCAAGAAACGCGCCTTTTCAGGACAGAAAATAGGTCAAGTGTCCAGACGTCGTCTTGACCGGCCGCCGTATCCACACCTTCATTTGCATTTTTGACTTTTCATAATTACATGCCCAATTATCCCCTGCTTGGTGGCCTAGTTTGCATGGCTGCTTTCAAATTAAGTGGAAGCAAACAGACTGATTGTCTTTTTGTTCAGAGGAGCCGAGCTGGAGGTCGAGAAGACGTCAGAACAGGATCAGAAACACAGAATGTTTGAGATTTAATGTTTTACCAGCTGCCTGAAACCGAGTCTTTACCCAGAGATTAAAACTGAAAGTCAGACTTTAAAGTAACGCAGGGGTGGAAGCTTTCAGATGTTTCAAGTTCGAGTACAAAACTTAAGTGCAAGTGTACTAAAATACAAGTCTTGTATTTCTTACATGTACTTAAAACCTTCACTATTACAAAATACAAATGTATTCTAAACAAAATTCATTTAAATCACAACAGCAACTGTGCATGCATGGCTCAGGTTAACCTACATATATATTACTAATGATGCATAAACCTTAAAGTATCTCATCATAAAAGTAAAAGTAAAAATTAACAAAAAATAAAAATTAGCATTTAAAAAGGCATCTGAATATGGGCAACACAAATGAGAAATTAAGGTTTTGTGGGAAAAAAATGATCCTGCAATCAACAGAAGCTTCAAAGATGTTCAGAAACTTAGCAAGAAGGTTTTCCACTCACCTGCAACTCGATGCACCTGTGCAGGTAGCTGGTTACTTTGCACTTTCAAGATCTCTGAAATCTCCTTGACATTATTTCTGTGGAGCTGAAGAGAATTAGCTTTGTGGTGCTCAGAGCTTCACTAATTTAAACTGAGAAGCATTTTCCAAAATTCCATTTGTTAGATAAACAATTATAGAAGAAACTTAAGCATGAATAAAATTTGAGAAAAAATATTAAGACCTATCTTACACTGAGTTCACGCAGTGACAGAGGAGAGAAAAGAACTTTACGGAACAACTTTTATTCAAATAACCACTTTCACATTTTTACAGAGCAAAAATGTTCTATCAAACAAACTTTTATAAATGAATGCACTTGGGTTAATAATGAACAGCATAAACACTGAAGACTCAACAAAAATAACAATGATAAAAACTTTTAATGTATGAAGTTTTCTTGGAGGTAAATCAAACTAGTATTCAGGTTCGTAATCTTACTTTACTTAGTGTTGAGATGATGCACAAAATGTGTATTTTTCTTTAGAAATAAGAAAGGAACACAATACTTTGTTTCAGTCAGATTCAAACCTACAGTGCATACAGTATATATGAGAATATGAAAAAGGCATGCTGGTTTTTTTAAACCCTCTGGAGGCTTTTGTAAAAATTACATATAAAATCTGGATATGGACATTTTATTTAAAATGTCTCAGGTACATGAAATAACTAGGTGTTTTTTTTTAAAAATCTACTTAAGGCATGTAACAGACAATTAATAAGGTCACACCCTTCCCCAATAAAATAAACTAAAATTTTGTCATATAAATATTGCTCACGTGCCAGATAATAAATAGTCATCAGTCTGGAAAAATTTACACAAGTCCCACAAATACATTATTCACTCTTTAAAACAATTAAACTAAAACATAATCTGAGCTTCAAATAAAGTGGGACATGCTATTTGTGATATGGAAATAATTAGCATTTTAAGCTATTACTCCAATATAATATATATTTTTTAATCTATTTCAAGGTACGTGTAATGATTTGAAAAAAAAAAATACGATTTTTCAAATTGCTATAGAAACTTAAATAGCTTCTCTTATAAATTATAAATTTAACTTCAGGACACAAATTTACAGTCTCTTGTTTGTACATGAAAATAATCAGAGACCCTTGTTTTTGACAGTTAACTTAGATAATTTTTTAAGGGAAAAAAGGCCAGTGAATCCCACAAGATATTTCAATAATGGTAAACTTGACTGTACAATATAAACTGTAATGACGGTAATAAAATTGGTGCTGATAACAAATATAATACATAGTTATTGCTACTGCTAACAAATGCTTACTAGGTCACATGTGGCGATGCAACATTAATGCTCAATGCTAACATTAGCTTCACAGACTTACAGAACAGATTGTTGGTAGTTTGTACTGACGGTCTAAGAAGCTAATGGCATCACAGACAGACAGGAAGAGCTAATGTTAGCTTCATGTACTAAAAGAAATAGCTAGCACTTGCTTTATGGACTAACCGGTGGAACAAAAGTTAGCTTCATAAAATGACAAGAACCTCACAGCAACATGAATCCTAAAGTCAGAGGTCCGAAATTACTCTATTATTCTGACCAAAAAATTACACCACAGAGGTAGCAGCGAGCTAGCATTAAAAAAAGTTTTCTGTAAAAGTAAGTTGTGCGACTTTATTCAGACCAAATCAGGCATTTTGTCACTTACTGAATAACACACTAAAAAAAAATTAGGAACTAATAATCCTGCAAAATCCAGCTGAAAATAACTATTAGCAGCTTCGTTAGTGTTCACTCTTAAACAACTCAGTACTTTCACTACATAAAATTACATCCTGTTAATTGTAGTTTTATTACTACTCCAAAGTTTTGACGTCAGACTTTTGCCCTGGTAAATGTCAACCTACGTACATTTGAATTTGTACTGAAGTGGGCTTGTAACAAAGGATAAATTCAGCTAAACTACTAACACTTCAAGTAAAAAGTTCTCCAATAAAAAAATGATGCAGATCTATGATCGCATGAGGGATTAAAAACAACAGACTCCTACATACTGAACATTTCACGCGTAAAAAGGTTAAACTTTTCTTTTTGTTTTTCATTGTCGATCAGTGCTGACATGGTTTTCATGTCAAATGTCAATTTTACCATCAAGTCTCCAGGAATATTGTATCAATCTGGTTCTGGTTTCTACAGCAGTTTTGTTAATAAGGATACAAGTTTAAGCTTTCAGTGCTTAAAATTGCCAATCACAAACTAAACACAACTTCACAGAAGAACTCTTCTCTGAAATAGTTTCAGTTAGGCACGTGTGAGCAGCTTTTAGACCTAAAACTTCCCAACAATCTTAAAGCTTCACTAAATAATCTAAGTTTCAGTTAAATACAAAATGCCTTTTTGGGATTAAAACTTTGGCCTGTACGTCTTACTCCTGCTTTCAAGCTTTTTTCTCTTTTTTTAAATTCCGTAAGTTGTTTTATAACTAATATTTATGGTATTAGCCCCCTGGCAGGCAAATTAACAAAACAATTTGTATTACTGATTACAGCAAACAGGTGAATCTGAGTCTGTCTGAGGAGGACAGTGTTGGAAAGGGAAAACCCTGATAAAAGGTGGATTTCATACAGTTTCTTTGGTGTTTTCACGTTTATTCCTGCAGTGAACTCTTGGATGTGATGTGAATCCCCTCCTCTTTCAGTCCGGCCAGTATTGGTGCGTAGATCTCTTTAGTTGTAGGAACCAGCAGTCCTTTTGAAGTGATCTCACCTGCAGCCAGAAAAAAGGTTTAGGGTTCAAACTCTGTGAGCATTACAAATGCTGTTCTGTGGAAAAAAAATTTAAACTTTTTGCTGATTTTAGTCTATCTATAAGTGGAAAAAACTAGTCCTTTTTTTCTGTGAAGTTGACATTAGTACTAATAGTTAGACATTAATTTAAGAAACTGCCTTAAAATACTAACATTAGCTTCACAGCCTGCACAGACAAACATTAATATTGTGCAAGGAGAATGTTGTTGAATCTTGGCTAGGCACCGAACTAGTTAGCTTCTTGGACTAGCGGGAAAAAAATTACCTTAGATTACAAAAAACTGACCTAACACAAGCTTCATAACCTGAAAACAAACTAATTTAGCTTTAAAAACACAAAACTTATGTCAGCTTCATCTAATGACGGTACAAACAGGACAAGCTAAAGTTAACTAGGCTGGCAAACTAATAGTAGCTGCACAAACTGACAAGCTACCATTAGTTCTTTCTTTCGGCTGTTTCTTTGAAGTGGGTTTGTCTTGCTTGTCCAAGAAACTAACAATAACTTTGGAAGATGCCAAACTAAATTTACATCATGCACGAGTAGGACAAACTAACTTTAGCTTTACAGACTAACAGGACAAGCTAACATTTTGCAGGTCAAACTTGCATTAGCTTCTTGGACAAACAGGACAAACTAACGTTAGCTAAAATGTTTGTGCAAACATGCTAACTTCACAATTTAACAAGCTGATGTTATTTTCTCATGCTAACAAGACGGACTAACTTTAGCTTCACAAGATGCCAAACTAATGTTAGCTTCACAGCCTGACCAGACATTTTGCTAATTTAAAAAAATGCCTGGTCTGAGGTGCAAGTTTCCCAATATTCAGTTTAATGTAATTTATTTCTACATGAAAAATGAGGCTCTCAGTTTCTTGCACCTTATAATGCAGCTTTTGCAGTTTTTCCTTGAATCAAACTGAACTACAAATGATTTTACTGTATTTCTTGTTTGACAGATTTACTGTTTTTGTCTTATATGTTGTTTTTCTTTTATTGTAGTTATTTAACTTCAGAGACAGATACAGTGACTGATTTTACTGACCATCAAGGACCATGCGAGCACAAATGGCTGTTGGGTATCCTACAGTCTTTGCCATGGCGGAGAAGCCGTTGGGGTCGCCGTACACCACCATGCTAATGTGTTTGGTCTCCAGCTCGCCAGTCGGGTGGCGAAGCCCCACATCGTTCCTCAGGATGATGATATCTCGCTCTCCCTTTTCTGTCCATGAGAGAAAAGTCATTAGTAGGTGATGCAGTGGTTTAATATTAAGGTGTTTGTGATCAGCGTTAATTAAATGGACTTGTATCTCACCAAAGGAGAGGTTTGTTTCCAGATGTTTTGCCAGAGCAGCCAGCACGCTGTCGGTCTGAGGCACCGTTTCCTCACCAAGCATTCTTAACCTGAACACAGAGACATGAACACACACACACCGAAAAAATACAAAACAAAAGAAAACAAGATTTTTCACCACAATGAAATAACCTTCACAAAGCCATTTTGAAAGCTTTAAAAGAAAATTACTCTGCTTTAACACCCAAGCGGCGCTGCAGCGGCCCACATATCCTTGGCTAAATCTAAAGAGATGAGCAGTTGCTTTTTGCAACAGTTTTGACGGTGAATTGAATAAATGAACAACAAGTCATTCAATTTGAGCAGCGAGCATGTTGGCTTTTTACTCTTTTAACGGCACAGATGGAATGTTTCCAACAGTTCACTTTTACCATCAGAGGAATTTACGTTTCAATGCCAACAGGGCCCTCTTCGCTCCGCCGCCAGCAGCAGCAGAACAATGGCAGCATAGAGCCTTGGTCTGAAGAGTCCCTTGCAAAAGTTGATTTAAACTGAAGAGTGTGCACACTAAACCACTTCAGACATTCTCATTAGAGAGAGAGAGAGAAGTAAAAAGTGTGCAAAAGAGAAGTCTCGGCCTTGTTCACAGCCCACCATTCACGGCACCAACACCGACTTTGAAAAGCAGTACACGTCACTCTTTACCTCATCTGTTCAGAACGGACTTTCAAAAAACTTATTCAAAAGGGGAATTATTGAGGATTTGATCCTGTTTCTTGGTAAAAAAAATAGTTAATGCTCAAAAGTAAGTGTTTTACAGGAGCTGCTGAGATTTAAGACTTAAAACTTTTAGCCTTGACAGGATCCAAGACACTGAAAACTACATACTTTGTCAAAACTACATGAAAACCAAAACCTAACTTTCTGAAATCTGATTCACTTAAGAGGAATGTTAATATTTTCCATGAAAACATCATGTAATACTTTCACTTAGTTAAAAATTGAACCAAAAGAAATAGAACAACCTGCAGTTATTAAACAACCAGTGAAACAGCTACAGCCATCACCCATCCACCCATGTTCTGCCATTTATTCAAGGAATCAAGAAGGTGGAGGTGCTACAGTAAAGATGCTATTCAGCAGACAAAGCAAAGTTGTCCAAACGTCCATCTTTTAAGCAACGACTTGAAAGCCAGATAATATATGTATGTCATCTCTCAGCCTGTCTTTGTCCACCTCAGGGTTTCCTTTCGGTTGGACATGCCGGGAAAGCCTCTGAAATGAAGGCTTCTCTACAAAAAGGATTTGCGTACTTACTACAGCACTTCCTAACAAATGGCAAACAAGTAAACTCTTGCTGAGCTAAGAATGAATTCTGTTGGTCTCTCACCATCTCAGGCTGTCCAGCCCAAAGTCGTCCTTTCCGATGCGTTCGTACACCGCCTCTTCAAAGGCATCTTGGGAGATGGAAGAGGCCAATCCCATCTGCTGACAGAGGAGCTCTTTCTGTACCGAGGAGAAAACAGATCAGGTACAACCACTGAACTGATTGAGGCAGCAGGAGAGTGAATTTTCTGTACCTGTCCTGTTTTTAAGAGACATGGACAAAGAAATGTCTTTTTGGACCCCAACAATCACATTTGTTACAGTTTGCGTTGCCGCTATTTCTAGCTAAATTTGCATGAAGGTGCTACGCCATAACTACGTCACAGATTTAACACAGAGACATAAAATCAGGTCTAAGAAAATCAAACTCAATCTCAAATTCTGTCGCTAAAATCTCTATTTGTAAAATGTCTCTGAAAGCACTTGTTCAGCTCCTGGAGCCTTGATTTTCGTCAGCTTATACTCTGTGTCTTAAAGCCCCTCTTTAGCTCCCATTTTATCTCCCATTCAGCACCTCTTCAGCTCTTATGTTCCCCTCTCACACTCCTCTTTAGCTGATAAAATGGCTCCTAAACTTTAAATTCATTTCCTTTATTGTTTCCTCTTTTTATGCATGCAGATCAGACACTTGAGAAATGGCTAAATTAACGTTTGCGTCAGCTCCAAGGGATTTTTCTATTTTTATTTGCATTTCTTTTATAGACGATAAAAAAGGAGGTTTTGAGTGTTTACAGAGTGACAAGATCAGAAATCGTTAATAATTCTCGAATTTCTGGTAACCTTATTCTGCTCATGCAGCTCTGTTTGTTTTTGGCCTGAAATAGATGAAAGGAGACAAAGATTATTTGCTGTAAACTCTCATCAGTGTCGGAAAACCTTGGCTCACTGCAGCCTTGACGAGCTATCGACAGAAATAGACTCTTTAGCAAACCCACTTTCACAGTCAGAAGCTTTAAGTGGAGGAGCTGCCAAACAGATGGTTTGATAAAACTGAGCGACAGAAGCAGGAAAAACTGCTCAGAGGCAGCTTTTCCATCATGTGTTAAGATGTTTTCACCAGTCTTTTCTCAAACCGAATGGATCCTCAGCTGAGGTTCTTACCCAGGAAACAGGAGATGAAGTGCTGCAAAGGATGGGACTGGGCTCGTTGTTGATCAGACCCAGTTTGACGAACCCACTCATGACCTTCGTGAAGCCCTGTGGGACAAAACAAGAGCTGGATTGACTCAAAACAAAAGATCCTGGGAGGAATCAGGTAGCAGTATCTGCATGTGGTGACTTCAGTTCCCACACCTGATCCTGTTCGTGATGACCTGACATGAACGTATCGAGGAAGGGGAATAAACTCAGAAAGCTGACGAGACAACACTTTTTCAGATCGGCTTCATGTCTTTGGATCCTCACCAGAAAAATTCAAAAATTTCAAACAAAAAACAAAAAAGAGGGTCTCTGTTTGTGTGTGTGTGTGTGTGTGTGTTGTACCTTGAAGCGCAGTGTTCCTCTGATCAGTGTGTGTGCCGACTGGATGCCGTAAGGTTCGGCGTACTTGGTGCTGTCGCGGTTTGGAAATCCCTCGAGGCTGAAACCAGGGAGGAAATCCATTGGCATGGTGGAGTCCATCAGAGACCCGCCGGCCGGGATACTCACCACCTGGACACACACAAACACACACACACACTAAGTTTCACCTCCTGATTTAAAGCATATTTCTGTTAAAAAAGGCATGCATATCAATATAATTTGGTCCTTTGAAGCCTCCGTACCTGGTTGTCTTTGAGGAAGATGGCAGGGCTGATAGTGTTGAGGAGGACGCCGTATGGACTCCAGCTAAACTTGTAGCGGAGAGGATTTTCTGAACATTCAGGAGCAGGAAGACCTCCACAGAACGAGCTGTAGGACTCCACCTGACACACACCGTTATTCATCAGTCAGTCCATTTCTGTCTGTTAACTTTGTAATTCATCAACACTTTGCTTAAGGAAAGTCGTTTTTGAGTTACTTCAGTTATTTATTTAAACATGGGAACCATTACTGTTTTTTTAAAGGCCAATAAGGATATCTAAAAGTTTTATAAGTCTGCTCTTAAAATCATCTGCACTGTTTAACACCTCTGTCATTTACCAGCATTAACCACCTTCCAGTATTCCTATAACAGCAGTGGACGTAACGGTACATTAATTACCATTTTTTTGGAGGTTTCTGTAAATTTGGTTAAAATTTGCACAACATTTAGAAACTGAGCTACATATATGTGCTGTTTCTGTTATGAGCTAATATAAGCTGCTAATCTTAGCTAAGGAATGTAACTGTATTTGGGCAGAAAATCTTCTCTAAGGCCTCCATCATTATCTTTTTGTCAATTAATTCATTGTTTTCATGCAAATGTGTTAAACCACTTCCACTTTGTGTGGACTGCTTTACAGAGACAGGTTTATATCACAGGTCACAGGTCATTTTCAGGTTCTTTTAAAGTTTAACAAATAAGTAAATAACCAAAGAATAAAAGACGCCAGATCAGCTCCTCTCTGACTGTGTGACGACATGTTTCTGAAATAAAACCTTTGTGAAATTCAGTCTGTTTAAAGGATCAATATGACTGGCAGGAAGCCTGCATGTGTTCAAACAATCATTATCTCTTTCACACACACACACAGGGTCAGAGTGTGTGCTGACTCACAGTGCATCCATCGGCTTTGGCCTGGTCGATACACTCCATTGCCAACATGTGGTCGATGCCCGGGTCCAGTCCCATCTCATTCAGTATGGCGATGCCTGCATCCTCCGCACTAACACACACACACACACACACACACACACACACACACACAAATCCAAGTTCAGTATCTGTTGATTTAAGTCACTGTTATTAACATGAATCTCAGATTTCAGGTGAGCACAGAAACTTTTGACTTATATAAATGAAAGTCAAAACAGCCGCATCGTGTCAAGCTGTGAACATGTAAATATGTTCTGTTTTTTGTCGTGAGCTCAATGTCACCTGCTCTGCAGCTCCTTCATGGCAGGACTCTGGTAGCTGGCTGTCACCATGTTTACCTTCCTGTTGATGCAGTGTTTGGCGACGAGGGGGTGAAACGAGTATGGCAGCATGCTGAGGAGCAAAGAGAGGAGGTGAGGTTGGTGAGGCAGTTAGCTAGCAATGATGAAGGTGAGGCCAGTCTGCTAATGAAGAGCTGAGACTGACGAGCTGAATCTGAGATGTCCACACAATTTCACACAAATTTTTTGGCTGTCAGGTTTCAACTGAAGTTGAAGGAATAATTTTTTTGGTACATTACAAATTTCATGGTTCAATCACAAGAGAGGAGAACTCTCAAGAGTGAAGTTTGTGTTTGGATTACATTGAATTTTCTCTCATCATTTTAATTCACACAGCTGTCATTTTACATTTACACTCATAACATACACACAAACACTTATAGGCAGTAAACATTATACTTAGTGTTGCTACAGCTGACAGGCCTCTCCTTTAAACCCCGCCCCCTTTTGGGGGTGTGACCAGTGGAATAATTTAAATCAAAACAATTGGGTCAGGTAAGAGTTATCCCTAGAGAACTAACTAAAAAAAATCTGAGGTCTTCATTATAAATTCAGAATTTATTAGAATAAACCGCTCTGACCTCAAATATTTGACATTAGTCTATCAACATGTTTATCACTTCGGACATACGCTGTACCTGATGACCAAGTCATGATCCTTGATGAGAGAATCGAGGTGTCCTTCCTGGCTGCTGACGTCCAGCGTGATGGGGATGGTGTTGGGGTATTTGGCTGCAAGCTCCTCCGCCTGCCTTAGCAGCGCCGATGCTAAAGAAAACACAGTCAATGAAACGCATACATGCACATTGTTCTAAAAAGGGTTGGTTCCTCTGGATTAAACAACTATATTGACTGTGTTTATTATTACTAAGGTCTCAAAACCTGCTAGCATCCTCATGACTACTGACTACATGTTTAAAGATGCTAACTACGAAGCATAGCAACTACAAACACTTTAAGTCATACATCACATGACACACCTGAGCCATGCTTTTCATTGGCAAATGTAGATCTTAAATTTCGAGATGAAACCTGAACCATGATTATTTTGTGGCACACTTTCAAGTTTTAAAGACAAACTCACCCACAGTGATCTGGGTCCTCTCGTCACGAGTCAAATATTCGACCACAGGTCCGGAGACGTATCCTGAGCCAAGCAGCAGAACACGTTTCATCCCACTCTTCTTCATGATTTGAGCTTTCTCCCTGAAGAACATGACACACACTGAAGTTAAAGACAAATCATGAAAACACCAACACATGCGACATTAGCAGGTCAAAGTTACTGCGTTTCCATCCATCAAGCTGAGATACTGAATACTCAGCCAACAAATGTGGACAAAAAAGTGAAGTTTTAAAAATGAAAGCTCCAAAAAACAAATCATGATTTCTTTTAAATTATCTGGACAACTGTTTATCAAGTTTATAAAATTTTCTGTGCAACACTGCAGAGATTTGATTAATATTTATTTTTTAAACATGGATTTTTGGATGGAAACTAGTAGAGTCAACCACAACCATTTGGGGGAGCAGAGATTTAAAAACAAATTTATCAGCCACTTGACTAAGACTCTGCATACACTGTATTTTAAATCAGAGAGCAAAATTTAATTTTTTTATTTTCTATGCATAGTTTTAGGTCTCTCTTGCCATTTTGTCTGAATGTGCAACTTCAGTTGATGAAGATAGAAATTAAATTGTGGGAATGTACATATGTTTCTTGTATAATATAAGTGGAAATACTGAATGGAAAGTGGGGAATTTAAGTACAAAAAACACGTGTAATGGACAAAACTGGCAAAGAATTCCTGAAATGCAATTATTTTGCGAAACAGAGAAAAAAATGTGCATAAAAACATTTTTTAAATGATTTTACCCGTTGAAAATTATTAAAACATTTTTCAAAGCAACATTTTCCTCTAAAGTCAGTGTTTTTTCTCACTTTTGTTTAATAATGCGGTGCTTTTGTTCCATGGAAACTCTTCAGACAATCAGTGAACTGACTGCAGCTTAAATGTTGAGTTTAAATACACCTGTTTTTTTTTTTTTTTAGTATTACACTCATATTTGCTTGTGCAGCTCTCGTATCAGAATATAATGTCTTCTTTGCACTTAACAGTGTGTACAGAGTCCAAGTGGCAGCAACTCTTTGTGATAGAAATAAATAAAACATTATCAATGTGTCTCATTAGAATCTGGAATGATGGTGATGAAAAGGGGTTCATTCGAAAAAATTAAGAATCAAATAATGAATCAAATACAAGAAACAAAAAACTATCTGAAGACTTTAATTAGTTTCTCTGAAATCAGGTTTTAAATCACGATGGGTCTCTGATTAATGAGTTTTAGGGTTTCCATTTTGTGAAACTGTGAGTAATAATATTTAATTTACGTTACAAGTAAAAATACACACATTAATAAAGATTGTTATGATTTTTTGTATCAACATTAAAAATACCTACCTCAAAGTTATACTTTAATAATAATCATCATTAATTTTAACATTAAAACTACTACTTCTGTCAAGATCTGAATTTATTTAATTATTGTGTTATATTTTTTTGATACTGAGGCCACAAGTGCTTGAACTACATAAACTTAAGAGCTGCATCAGCCCTTAAGCCTTTTAATTAAACTGAGAGGCCAAACTACTGGATTCTGTTAAAAGTGATTTTACATGCTGGATCATCATAACAATAATAGCACCATATTACAGGCGTCGACCCAAGTGACCTGTGACATTAATATCCCACCACCACCCATCTTAAATCCCCCAGGAGTCAGCCTCCTGGACTCGTTAGCTTTGGCCTAATTGGATGCGACACTGCACACATGCACAAGTCGCAGCGGGACCGACCGGAGGTCCGACCGACTGGCCGTCCACACGCCATCGAGCATCATCTTCTTAATTAAAATAAGAAACCAGACACGTTCCCTCAGGAGGATTTCTCCCCGAGTTTACATATCTTAAAGGAGCCAAACTTAATCAAAAGGATTAAGATTTGGTGGCATGGCTTGTCTGGAAAAATGATACAATTAAGAAGAAAACTCATCAAGTCTTAAAGGTGGCCTAAATATGAGCAAGCAGGACTCTTCGACGTGATAAAGACTTAAGTCTCAGAAAGAGGCTGAAATCTCTTCAACAAAGGTGTTTATAAAATCTGCACTGACTCTCAGCACTGACAATATGAAGAAACACCATTACAGTTACTATAAGAGTTATGGAGTCTGAATAGATTTCGAAAGCTCATTAAAATGCAGTAAAAGCAATTATGACTGAAGCTGCAGATAAGCTACAAGGGCTGTAAAAGATGCAATCATTGACAGAATGCTGCCTGAGAAATAAATCAAAGCAGGTTTAAAAAGTAAAACTTGTCAGGGAACTTAATGCTGATGAGGTTGAAATCAATGATAAACATGCAGATGAACAAGTTTGTTCTGTCTCATACAAAGTCAGAGAAGAACATCTGTTTCATCTCTGTGCGTCCAGGAGAGGGTTTGGCTTAGCCTAGCTCAGCTTAGCTTAGCTTGGCAACTCAGGAAAACTGTTAGTCTAGCTTCAAAAGAAAACAAAATGGTGACCCATAAAAGAACAATATCAAGAGGTATTTAAAAAAAAAAATTCTTTTCAACCATTTTATTGCCTCTTTGCTTGCTTCTGTTGGCTGAAAAGTTGTGTTCACTTGAAGTTTCTAACAAGTCACTTTCCTGAATTTGCTTTCTAAATATTCCCAAACCCCACCACAAAAATATCTACACATAAAAAATCTATAACTGAAAACTTCACACTTTGTGTCTCACATCTGCTAGAGAAACAACAACTCTAAACAGCCATGCTAACAAGTCTGTTAGGTTGTACTTGTACTCATGGGGCAGATGCTAACATTAGCATGCTAACATGCTCACACTTTGGCTCAGAAAGTGCTAGAGAGGGTTGATAGTGACAACATCAATATGTCCATGCTGATGGTAATGTAAACCATGTTAAACTTATTAGTTCTGCATGTTAGCATGCTAACACATGCTGATTTGCACTACGTATAATTCCTGATTTCTCTGACTGAGGGGATTGGACTTTTTTCTCCTTTAATGGAGAAAGGCTAGTATGTCCCTCCATTTCCAGTCTTTGCTAAGCTATTCTAACCAAATCTTACACCCATCCCAGACCTAATGCACAGAAATAAAACTGATATTTATCTTCTCATCTGACTCCGGTGAGGACGGCGGTCAAAATTGAAAAGACTGAAAGCCAAAACTAAATGGAATAAGACAGAGTGAAGGGGTGACGGCGGTTTTGGTGTAAAGTGAGAAGAAAAGATGTTTCTACCCCTCGATAACCAAGGGTCCAGCGTCTGACGTTGGCTAGCAGCTGTGGCTTGTTAGCACGCTAGCCATGCAAGGTGTTAATGCAGAGGCAGGTTGACACAGCAAACACCAGAGGGCAGCACTGTGCAGGAACAACCACAAGGTGAACGTTAGTCGCTACAAGTTCTGCCTTTATGGCTGCTGGCTGGAAGACGCTAAAACATCACAAACTGCAGTGCTGAAAGAAGACGACTTAAAGAGGAAAAACAGCAACAACAGGAGACTACAAAGCACAAATATGACTCAGCGTTTAGTAAGCTGCTATTAACAGTAATAATAAAAAAACTACAGTTAAAAGAGTTAACAGGGAAACTACATTAGAGCATGAGAAACAGATTTCAAATGTTACCTGTCTTGTATTCCTTCTCATTTCATCCATAGATTTGGTTGCATTAACTCTCCAATAAAACAGGTGTTCGCCAAAGTAATTTAACATTTTTATAAATAACTCGAATGAGATGCGCTGAAATACATCTACAAACATACAAACATATGCTAGTAAAAATGCCTTTTTAAAAACACACACTTGGCTTTAATCCAAAACCTGCTGACGGTTCCAGTCAGAAACAAGTCTTACCTCCTTTCTCGAAGTTTTTCAATGTATTCAAACTTTGGGGTGAGAGATCCGTTTGAGGTGATGACAGCCTGAAGGACCAGAGATATTTAAAAGTTGACATCAAATCTTACTAAATTATTTGTTCTTATTGATTTCCTGTTGATACTCCAGCAGAAATCTCAAAACTGAGTAAGAAGAATAAACAGCAACTGGTTACTGAGGCGAATACAGTGAAATATAACACTAATTCACTAATTCCAACATTCATTAACTCACGTCTCTGACTTGCGGGCTGAAGTCCTCTTCCTCCAGCGGTCTGGTGGCGTCCGAAGGCAGCTGATGATGACAGAACTTTAGGTTTGCAAAAACAAACTGCCACACACACGAACATTCCCACACACCCACAGTTCCTGTCCCTCAGGGTTTTTATTTGCGCCGCCCACTTTTTAAGAAACCCGCTGCAGCTCTCTCCCACAGCAAACCCAGAAGCTGAAAGCACCTCAGAGTGAAAACCACCGACAGCACCGACCGTTCTCACCTCACCCGAAACCTGACACCCCAAACCGTCTTACCATCTCCCAGATGTAAGGGAAGAGTCTGTCTCCGAAGTACTCCGTGGCCTCGATGGGGAGCTGAGCTGGAAGGTTATCAATGGAGCACATGAGGACGCCGTTTCCCTCCACGCTGCCGGGAGCAAAAACATACTGAGCAACGATTTAAACACACTCGTTTTTAACTTGGGAGCAAACGAGCCTCCAGAGGTAAACTTGATATTTATCATAAAAACTAAAATAATATGCATAAAGTGATCCAGATGCAATATCAGCGATATCAAAGCCAAACATGAGAACAGAAGATGATAATAATATAATAAAAATAATATAATAATATATATATATGTGTGTAATAATAGTGCTGCTGCCTGTTTGAGGGGTGATTGATAAGTTCGTAGAGGTGCAGTTCAGATTTTTGTGTGATTGTGCAGAAAGTTTAAAGTTGATAACTGTTGTGTTTTTTTCTGTTTTGGAAAATTAGAAATTATTTTAAGAAAAAAAGGACAACATCTGCCTTCATTAAGTCATCCAGGAATGTGGATTTAAACTTTTCCAGCAGCCAAAAAGTTCACTTGATCTGACTCCATCAGATTATAATCTCTTTAACGAGATGTAGGGCACAGAGATAATAATGTTATCTAACATACTAACTTCTACAAAGGAAGAATCTGTATGATCCATGACCGCTGGAATGAGTGTGTGAATGCAGGAGGGGAAAGTGTGGAAGAGGAAATGTGCTACGTTTTTCTCAAAATGACTTTTATGTGTCGACACTGTTGAAAAAAATTATTTCTTTGTGTTTATCTCATCCTTTCTCTACACACTTTTGAATTTTTCCCTGATTGAGGCAGATGCAATTCCAAAGATTAAAAAAAAAAGTAGTACTATGGTGTAAGTTGTTACAGGAAATGTGAAATACTAACTGTTTTGAGTCTGAATGCATAAAAATAAACAGTAGTTTGTGTTTGTGCCAAATTTCCCTCAAGGCCTTTCGTCAAATATCACATTTAGCAGAAATGAAAGGGCAGAATAATAACATTAAATGAGAAAAAGTCTGAAATTATTCAGAAATAAGAACAAAAACATTTTGATTCTATTAAATTTGTTCCAGGTTGAAACAAAAAGTAATAAAAAATTAAAAAAAAACATGAAATCTTCACGCCTGAAAACGGCAACCAACAGGTCAGAGGAGCAAAAGTGAAAAAGTTTCAGCAGAAGAAACTCTGAGCCAGACAGAAACAAGTGAGTGAAGTCGACAGAAAGGCGAAGTTCACGCCTGTTCCTGCTGTACCTGTCGTGATCTATGTGCTGGTCTGCGTCGTACATACAGAAAGGCTTATCTATGGTGGTGCACTCGTTCATGAACTCTATAGAGCCTCCGGTGTCGGCGGATATGTCGCAGATGGCCAGCAGCCTGCAGAAAGACAGAAGAGACGGTGATGAGGAGGTCAGGGAGCCACAGGCTGAACTGTCGCTCTGTAAACATGACTGAAGATACAGATGTGACCTTTGACCTCTGCGGATAAACAGCAGGCAACACGCTGCACCCCCGTCCATTCAGCCGTCAGTCGCTGCG
Source organism: Acanthurus lineatus (assembly GCA_029814665.1). Lineage (NCBI taxonomy): Eukaryota > Metazoa > Chordata > Actinopteri > Acanthuriformes > Acanthuridae > Acanthurus > Acanthurus lineatus. The sequence continues at coordinate 24,463,330 of JAPZDV010000001.1, forward strand.
TTTGACTGACAGGTTACAGACGAAGCACGAGACGATTTTTTCATCTTTTATCGATGAAAAAGTGAATCTGTTGCCCTGCGAGGCTTAAATGGCAATCACACGCTGAAAAAAAAAAGACCGTAAAGAGGCCAAAAGTATACGGAAAAACCTGTTTAGTTTACACCTTTTTTTTCCTGAAGGGAAATCTTAATGATTTATTGAAGACAATTGTGTTCTTCTTTATGTGTCGTTAGTTTGCGTATAAGTTTGGCTCGTTCCTGTTTCAACATGCCTCAAAGCACAAAGCCTGGAGATCACCGACGCTGCTCACGGCAGGAATGTGAACTATATAAAAAATACGCTGTAATAAAAATGTTTGTAATTCCACTGGATGGTGGAAACTACAACACAACTATTACAGCAATGAGAGTGATGAACTGAATCTTCAGATCACTTTCATTGTGATTTGATGAATAAAAAAACTATAAAAATCCATCTGAAGCAAAAGAAAGTCGCAGGATTGTTCGTAACATAAGCTGATTGATGGAAACATTTTTAGTCGTCACTCAGTCGTGTCCATTGTGGTGGTTTCAAACAACCTACTAAATGCTTTTATAAGCTAATATTAGGCTGTAAATATTTTACTTGAGACATACCGATGCTGTTAAAAGGTCTTTGGTCTGTGAAGTTTGTTCAGTCTTACTGTCGTTCTTTTAGATGATAATCAGGAAGATTATTTTGGCAATATGCAACTTGTCCTCTTTAAAATAATAGTTTTCAAAAGCATTTTAACATTAGTGTGTAGCAGGTTGACTGGGCTCTCTGTCTTAGACACTCGGCCCTCCTGTAGCTTGTAACTACACTACGTAACTTTGAGACCGAAGACCACGATTTAAAGGCAGAAACTTTATGATCACAAAACAGCATTTTGGTGAAACCGGGTCATATTTTAAGAAAAGAGGGGAAAAAAAGCCCTCTGGTTTTCCCTCTGATTTCCTACAACTGTTCTGCCTCAATTCTGTGATTCACGGAGGTTCCTGAAAGCATCAAGGCTTCCCGCTATGTACCGTAGCTGCAGCTCCGTAGAAAAAACTACGGACGGACAGAAAACTGGACTTATTATTGTTGAACAGTGAGTAGCTGCTTTCTTAGTTTCGTGTCGTGTGTTGTGGCCCTTCTGAATGTTAATCTGTCAGAAATGACATCTGCTCGCTAGTTTTTGAAGCCAAATCTTCCTGTTTTTACAAAAGTTTAGCTAATAATCCGTCATAACCGGGTGTCTCTCTAGTTCAGGTTGTGTTAGTTTTGGTGTGCTGCGTTTCCACAGAAATACTGTTGCAAGGCTTTTTAAAACTTTGACACAAGGAAAAATACATGCAACGTTGCGGGGGGGGCACAAAATCCCAAAGAAACAAATTTCTACATTATAGGGGCTTTAACTCAAACACACAAGTGTGAATAAAACTTGTCTGAAAAGAGGAAAACTCTTGTAAAATTGTTCCCGAGTCTCCAAACTCGTCTCATCTTTGATAAGTTTTATGAATCCATCTGGTTTTTCTTTTGTTTTCTCACACTGAATTCTTTCATTTATTCATCTGTCCAAAACAGTCTGAGATGTTAGTGAATCAGAATAATTCAGCGGTTGATGAAAGTCTCACCTGTGAGGCAGCACAGGTGATCCTTCGGTGGATCCGTTTGAGTTCTTCGACGGCCTCATCAGTTTCTGGGCGTCCAATCGTCTGAGGAGTCTGGGCGTGTGAGGGTCCCAGTAAATACCGTTTATCAGACAGGTTGTGTAGGGCGCCACCTGTAGGTGACATGACACAACATCTTTAACGTTTTAATGTGATGATGCTGATTTTGCAGTGTGGTTCATATGAGCCGAACTGTCCCAGAGATGGAGAGCGAATCGAATCGAATCCTTGAACTAAATTTCAGAAACTTATTTGTGTGATTCAATTTTCTTATTTTAATGACTTATTTTTAATGACCTTCACCATGGAGGTTCAGATTTCAGGATATTTTAAAAGACTAACAGATTTAAGTAAATTTAGCTGGAAAGGAAGTTCTTCAGTCAGCTTTGTTCTGTTCTTGTTTTTTAGCCCAGCACTTTTTCTGCTCCTTTTTATATAAATTCTCTCTTTTTTGAAGCCAAATGCTTAAAAGTAGAGCTAAATCTACTGGATGATTAAATAATGCAGCAAAAATTTAGTAACATTTGGCGGTCAGAGCTTCATCAGTGTGAAAATGTGCTAATTTTCTGTTTCACTTCATCTTTAATATGGATATTTTTAGGTTTTGGGCTGTTAAAGACAAGCTGATGTCACTGAGGACGGACGGACGGAGATGAAGGTCAACACAAAGTTACCACGTGGCATGTGTGTGTGTGTGTGTGTTTTTACACTCCGATAAACAGTGAGGAGGAGGAGGAGGAGGTGGAGGTGGCTCGGGGTGACTGACAGGAGCAGGTGGGGGTGTTATAACCGGAGGAGGAGGAGGAGGAGCGAACTCACACTCGTCCTGAAGTGGGAGGTGTACAGTTCCGGATGGTTCTCGTACTCCATGGGGTCGTAGATGCCGTCACTCTTTCTCATCAGGTGGTGATGGCGGCTCAGGACGGTGGCGTACACTTTGGTCATGTCTTCCAATAAACAACAAACAACAACAGACTGTAAAGGATCGTGTGTGAGAGTCTCTGCTTGTTCCAGTGCTGAAGAAAACACATGTGCTGTGTTTCCTGAAAGTAAATCCTTCAACTTTGGGTCGTGAACTTATCAATCAGCTAAACAGAGGAAGTTTAACAAGGAGAATGATTCGATCGGCTGCAGGCTGATCATGAAATATCTGATGTTTCTTTGAAAATGTGCACATTTTTTAAAATTCAGACATTAAATGAGCTCCTTTCCTCCAGCTGACATCTTGTTCATGTGGTTTCAGGTTGGAAACAAATCAGATTAAAAGAGGACGAGGAGATTTTTCACGTCTCTGCAGCAAACCGTCACACTGACAGCAGGGTGTTTTGTTTTTTAAATAATTTACATTACATCTTATTACTGCAACACTAAGCATTTCACATTCGTACCTCCTGTTTTAGAGACGTCCTTCAGCTCGTGCGGCTCCACATATTCAGCAGGAAGTTCGTTCAGGATGTCTTGAGCTCCCTGTAGGACGAAGAGACGAGCATGACCACAAAACCTCCAAACTGTGTGTTGATTTAGAGTTTAATCTCGATGATGCACCTTTGAGACGTTGCCGGTTCCGGTGAAACAAAACGTCACAGGGCCGATTGATTTGGGCATGAGCCCCATGGAGATCTCATACCCACAATCCCTCACTGCCTGGATGGCCTGGCTGACGTTCCTGTAGTTATGAGCCATGCCGATGTGCTGGGAACCGCAGAGAGATAAGAATCACATGCAGACGGGCAGTTTTGTTTTTTTGGAACATATTTCTAAAGAACGTTGTGTTACCATGAAGGGAGTGTGATGCCCGAGAGCCAGGAAACGCAGCCCGAGTCCGTGCAAGATGTTAATCATTCCTACAAAAACAAATAACACACTCTGACTGGAAATACTTATCAAATATAATTACTTTAACTTTTACACGACAGTGCTGAACTGACACAGACACAGTTTGAATTTTATTTGAATGTTTTTGTTTGATTCATTATAAACGTTTCCTCTGAGCTCCTCTGGACTCTTTTCTGATGCACCGGCGGCTGTTTTTCCATTTATGAAAACTATGTTGTGAGCGTTTGTGTGTCTGACGAGCAGGTTGTGAGGAAGTTCCTGCCATTAGAGCCCGAATGTGTGTGAATGTCGACACGAGCGGTCGTGTAAATGCACTTAACATTTAACATGTCGAGTCGATCAGAGCGAGAAGAATGAACGACTCCGATCCAGCAGGTCTGACTCGACAGCTTCAGCTCACACTGGTGGACGGCAGGCGAAATGTTCAAACAGAAAACTTGTCTCTGATGGAAAACTCCACTGTTGCTTAAGTTTCACAACAGCTGCGACTGTCAAACACTTTCACAACCGTCCACAGAAATGACTAACCAGCCGACACACATTGCAAAACCTGACTTTTCTTCTGTTTGTTCTGAGGAGGAGGAGGTTTCCGTACCTGCCACGCCGGCCCACTGACCGAACGCTACGATCCGGTAGCCGTTAGCGTCCACCATCTTCTCGTAGTCGATCAGACGAACCTCCTGAAGAGACACAATTTTGTTTGGTTTTTCGGTTTGTTAAAGGAAAAGCAAATAAAGAGAAACACAAGAAGCAAGTGTTGAAACATCTGAGTCAACAAAGTACAGACGATAAAGCTGCTCTCATCGCTGTGTAAACACGATAATTTCAGTGTATTTTACCATCAGCAGCATCATCAGAGTTTATAAGGTTAATAAAGGAAAGAAGCTGTTTTCCTCTGAGTCTGTTTCTTCAGTTTCACTTTTATTTGTCACTTTATTTAAACACATTGCTGTATTATTGG
>JAPZDV010000001.1:24467899-24479638 GCA_029814665.1 Acanthurus lineatus
ACTCGTTACTGAAAAAAATAACGCCGTTAGTAACGCCGTTATACTCTAACGCCGTTATTACCAACACTGGTTGTGATTGTATTTAAACATGGTTTCTGGATTATAAATCTATGTTGTAAACTGACTGTTTCATTTCAGTCTTTTGAAAGGAACCACTACTTTGGAAATGACAAGAACCTGATGGTTGTTTTGCTGCCATATTATAGAAAATTACAAGAAAACCAGCCAATCTGTTTCACATTGTTGAGGTTTCATTTCAGAACAAACTCCTCTCTCATCTCTCATGTTCACTCCAGCACAGACCTAAGAGTCTTAAGCCAGCAGCAAACGCCTACAACACTGAATCTGTGGAGAAGATGAAGTTGGTGGATTAAAAAAAAAAAAAAAGAGGCCAGGAAAAACCGCAGAGATATTTCCCATTGGACTAGAAAGAATAAACTCCATGGGATTTCTTGCCACATTTCTTTTATGTAGAAACTTGCCCAGCAATCGACCCGCTGTCACAAAACTCTCTCCCAAGAATGATGACCTGCTAAAAAAAGCAGACCTACTTACATGTTTTTTTTTTAAACCTTTATTTTCTGTTTTTTTTGTGTTCCCTTTTTTGCTGCAGGTATAGTAAGCTAATAAGTTTTTTTTCTTACAGAGGATCATGAAAAGATGATAAATTGCCTTGTTAAATGCGTAGAAAGAGAAAACAAATGATAGACTGTCGACTCAGTGTTTTGGCTCTGAAAATCATTGACTATCTGAACAGAGCTCACTAAACCTTGACTGTCTTGTTAAGAGATTTTACATAAAGCAAACAATAAAATACAAAAAAAAGTTTACCAATAAGCCAGTATTTCCTAACAATTCTTCCTTAAACTGCAGAAAAGTCACCTTTTCTTTGTATCAGTATTATAAATGTTATGTCGCATGAGGTCAGATCATCCTGTTTTTTAAGAACAGAATGGTTGATGTATATAGAGAATATCAGTGTATAATGTCAATAAAGATAATGTACGAACAACATTAACTATTCCATTTATTTTTCATTAGTTCTCTTTCATTCGCCTGAGCTGCTTTAAAAGTAAAGGCCAAACTCACTCTGAGCTCTTAACATTTGAAGGTTCCTTGCAAGGGCGAGCCGTGGGTAGTAATTATGAAAAATTGGACCTGAAATTGGAAAGTGAAAGTGAAAGGTAGAAAATGACTGCTACATGTGCTGTGCGAGGTCAACAAATTTGAGAGAGGCGATTGCTGAATGAACAAAACATTTTGTCTGAGGGATTGATTGGAAACATCGCACAGTCAGCTCTCTCTTGAATTATTCAATCGAAAAGGATTATTCCGACGGATGAAGTAGTTTAGGGAATTCAGTCAGAGGGATTTATGTTAACTTACACAGCATGTGGTGAACCCGCCTAATAAATGCAGCAACAGAAAATAATGCATGGTCAATTAATTGTTGTTTCCTTCCCTGTGCTGCTGAAAAACAAAGGGCATATTTACAATAATCCAAAATGGATAACTTAACAAAAATACAATAGCACTGAAGAGCAATGGAAGTCATTTGCTGAGCTGATCTTTGCTGCTCGGCCATGGTCACTTTCCACTTAGAGGATTTTGTTGGACAGGTGTGAACCTGATAACAAGTGAATCCTCTGCAACTGCTGTTGAGTGATATATACTTTTCCACAGCAACCAAGCAGACTGTGACAGATGGAAATGTAGGGAAAAAGGGCGTTTGAACAGCTTGCTGCCACAGACACACACACACACACACACACACACACACTCACACAGTATGCTCTCCAGTAAGTAGGAAGTCCTGAAACTGTCTGCTGCTAGTCCATGAAATAAGCTGCTCCCACACTGTTCCACCATGTGCTTTAATTTTGGGCTTCAGTGGTCAGAACTTCATTCTGTGACCCGGATTCTCTGAGCTGAACTTCAGAGGTGTTTCTTTTTGCCACCAAACTCACTTTTCAAGAGTCTTTTGAAAGTAAAAAGTAAAAAAAAAGAGAAAAACCTTTCGTGTACTTCCTCATAATTACATGAACCTGAATCAAAAGGAACTTAAATTAGATCACTAACATGCAGTACTGCTTTAATACACTATCATGTGGGCACAAATGAAGAGAAGTCATATTGATACTGATGTTAGAGTTTCCCCCAATAAGTGGTCAGGTTTCTGTGTGATGTGTATCAATATAATAAACTAAAGTTATTATTCTTAACATCCAAAGGTTTCCTCTATATGAACCCATAGCTACATAATGGACTATGACTATTGTCATTCACTATTTACCAACCACTTAAAGGGGGGTTAATAAAAAAAAAAAACATTTCTGTACAGATAGTTCTTGCATTTGTGAGACGTCTGCACACCATCAGGAATCATTTTCAATGCTGAAAAAACTACATCTACATTTATTTATTTACCCCCCCCCCATCTAACTTAAAAGAAAAAAATCTCATCCCATCTACAGTTTGTTCTATTTTTATTTTCATGATCCTTATATTAGGCCATGGATCATCAACAGCTGGCAATAGATTGATTCTGGCCCTGCTGGAATTTCTCCAGGAACTCTGCTTTGGGCGCGGGCCATAATCTGACGTGCTCCGTGCCTCCGCCTGCCAAGATTGTGTCATAAAAATATGCATAGCACGACTGTTTGCTTGTTTGCACACCGCATGTTGTATATGGTGCTAGGACACACACGGGGTGATATCAAGGCTGATTTCACAAGCTACTCAACTAGCAGCATTTCCCAAGGGAAGTTACTGACTGTTCTGGCTCCATTTCAGGTCAAAATGTAAATCACAAACGGCACCCATTGTGGTTCATCACAGAACAGTTGGAGACCTTTCTGGTAAATAGCTAGAAAAAAAAGGGTGAATCTAGAAAAGTACTTAACACTCATTCCAATTAAACTGAATCTAATTATACAGTTACTAATTTTACAGCACCATGATACCAGAGATGTTGAAATTTTTCGTGTTTTCTACCATTTAGAAATCAATATGACAATTGTAGTATTGTACTGATGCACACAGAGCTGCTGGCTGCTGGTTAAAAAGAAATTAGTCTTGCGGTCCGCTCTCCCCACCCTGTCTGCTCTCAGTCAAGAGCCCATTAGTAAACCAGTGACAGACTCCATTCTGCTCCAGAAATATATGGCCCTTCACTGACCTTGTTTGATTACATCGCTGCCACCCATTTCTCTTTTGTGTGTCCAAGAAAGAACCTCCTTAGTCAAGTTACTTACCCGAGTATCTGTTCTCGGATTGATTTCTGGGTTGCTTTCTTCATTACCATCGAATGTAAAAGGTTTTTTTTTAAGAGAAAACCAATTAAAATGGATGGAGTCTTTGCATTTTCCACCCCAAGACTTTGACAGAACAGTAAAGAAGCCCTGTAGCCCAGAATACAGGTGTGAGGAGCTGATAGTGTTATTGATCCATACTGTACACCCATGACACCATAAGCCCCCTCCCCCCACACCCTCAGATCTGAGTGATGCTCAATTACTTGGTGTTAACTATGTATTACAGAGTGTGATTCAGATGTAAGGAACCAAGTGGAAGAAGATATTTTTAAATCGCTTTTTCTCTCACTCTGTCTCTCTCTCTCTCACATATATATATATATATATATGAAATATATATATATATATGGTGAAATATATATATATATATGGTGTTATATATATATATGGTGTTATATATATGTGTGTGCGTGTGTGTGTGTGTGTGTGTGTGCGTGTGTGCTTGAAAATGCATTAGCCGAAGCTTTACGGCATTAGACACAAATCCATATTCTTTCAGTTTGCTTCTTGGATCTCCATGAATTACCAATCCGATGACTTTTGGCGTGACAAGATGGCTTGATGATGGGAGATGTGGCCAACAACATCGTCCCTGTGATACTTCCCCGAATGGTAAAGCAGTGAAAAACAGGATTAAAAAGGGGACTGTGATATCGCTTTCCCTGCTCAGTCATCAGTGTCACATTTCCCCAGGCAACAAAAGAGATCCCTGGCAGTTCACTCGAGCCAGAACCTTGCCTCCCTGTGCTCATCGATGATAACAAAGAGCAGAGTAAACTGGCCATTTTGTCTGAGACAGGTGGCTGAGTGGCATGTTTGATTTATCTAGTGCACATCTTTGTGCTTGGGTTGATGCCGAAAGACAGCGACTCTGTTTACATCACCCTTGGGTCGTAATGTCTGGATATCAAATACTCAAACTGGGTTTTGATGTTACATATCAAAGCTGGTCTCAGTATCTGTATTTTCTACTGTTGTGACTCCCATGTAATGATGTGAAAAACACAGAGAAAAGAAGTGTAGATAACAATTTGATAGTAGCAGCTTTCTGTCTGTCCCTGGGGAGGTCTGTTTTCTTGTAAAATGTCTGTTTAAAACCGTCCTGATACTGTCAGTTTCCACCCGGCTGCAGTGTCACTGTGAGTGCAGACCTTTGCCCAGCTCCACAACATTAAATGATAATCATGCATATATTTATACACACCTTTCCAATTTTTTATGACTGAAATGAATACAGACTCTTTTGTAGTCTTGTTAATATTTAAAGGGGAAAAAAACAACAGGCTCTGTAATCATCTAGTGCCAATATACAATACAGAAAACAAAGATAATCATCAGACCATTGTGAGCTGCTAAGCCAAAATCCACTCGCCCTTCAGACTAAATATTATATGAGAGCCTAAAATCTTTTCTAATCAACCTTGAATTACACACGGTCATGGAAACTTTTCAAACCGGTTCTCCACATACAGTTCTGAACTACTAAAGTAATGACCTAACACTGCAAACAGACAGATCCCAATGACAAACAAACAGAGCCGTATTTACCCTGCAAGCTGAGCAGCTGTGATAATTCTCCTCTCTCAGCTTGTTCTCTAAACAGGTAACAACATATACATACGCTGCCAGATTATAACTCTGAAGGGTACGGTTGATGCCGTTGTGATAATAGCAGTGTGATAGATTATTTACCCCAGTAGTGAAAATGTGCTGCCTTTTGTTTCCTACCAGTGGAGTTCAGAGGTCAGCCACAGGAGGCTGCAGCCAGTGCGCTACTGTTAGCTATCCAGCTAATAAAACCTGGCATATTTATTTTCCCCAGTCAAACTGTGAATGCCTTTATGCTAGTTTGAGTTCAATAGCATCACATTGCACTACATCAAAGCGCCTAAAAAACACCACAGAGGACAGGAATGGATGCAGGCACTCTCAAATAACATTGACGTTAGCTGTGCATGGAAATGCAACATACTCAGTCGTTTCAATTAGAAATTGTTTTTTTTGTAAAAGTCTGATTAAATCTTGTTATGTGGCATTAAAAACCACTGTGCAGGGTTTGGCATCTAATAATCTTTAAAGCTCATGAAGGCCTATTCAAATACAACTTCCTGTCTCATATATCAAATATTTCTCTTCTAGGAATAAGAATTTAACAAGGCCCGACTGTACTTAATCAACGGGGAGAGTTTCTTTTTGTTCTAGCATGAATGATGTCTGTTGACAGAGAGCTGGCAGGAAACACTTCTTTATTATCTCAAAGTCACGGAAAAGGAGTATAAAGCCATAAACTGTCTGGAGAGCCGGATGCCATCACTTATTACTTTTTGTGTCATATTTGTGATGTTTTAAAAATATCAATTTCTGATATTTGTATAATTTTCTATAAACTGCAGAATCCTTTTTTTGTCGTTTTGTATGTGACATTTTTTAAGGAAAGTCTGTGGGCATGTGAGGAAGGACAACCAGGAGAGAAAAAAAAAACTTTTTTGACATGTGTGCTGAGAGAGCAACTTTCAGTGCAGTAAATCTAAAAGTCTGATGTTCAGCTCTGGAGATGGATGTCCAGCTTCACCTCATCCTGTGTGCTTTTTCAAACTCACTATGCTGACCTTTTCTTGTACAACCTTGACAGAAAAAAAGTAGGCAAAAGTGATAAAAGCACTAATCCTCAGCTGATAGAAATTATTTATGAAAACTTTTGGACTAAAACTCAGCTGACAGGAAATGCTGTAATCACTGATAGCTAAAGAGGGAATCTGCATGTCTGCCAAGCTCAGCTGTGGGAAACATGGCTTACTGTGAGATAGACAGAAATTTGGAAATACAACATCAACATTTATCGCACCAACTGCACAGGCTTTATTCCAAAATATACTGAAGGTATCTAAGATATTACACAGTTTTAATAAATAAAAAAAACTAACAGTACTTTTAACTCTGAACAGCAGTACTCTGGCTCTCATTGTGCGTGAAAAACAAAACATACATGATAGTAAGAATTTCCTATATGTTTGCTGATGTGGTGTGAGTCATCTCTTTGTTTCTAAATATACATCAATAGGCTACTTAAATCCAAACTCATGAATTTCATTGCCGATTGCTCTGCCATCTTTATTTCCTTCATGCCACTTATCATTGATGGGCCGGTGATTGTAGGGCAGATTGTTTTTTTGAACATCTCATCAATCAAATCCACAAACGGCCGACGATACTGTGAGTTTGCACATTAAGAAATATGCACACGTGTTGGGTAATATTAACGTTCAAAGTGATTCATGAGTGGCTGTTGTGATCTGAGATGATTTCTTGACACAATGATGTATGTCGCAGATTTGTGGAGGGTAATTTTAAATGTCATGTGTCGTTGTTTATGCCTGCCTTCTCATTCACGATCGTTTTGCTAAACAACAGCAAGTGTGTTAAAAGTCACTAGTATTCTTATATATTTCTGTAAAAACCCTCACATCTGTTCCATGTTATTTCATTCACTTCTGCTTTTGTATGATCATATACAATACAGTACTGCTGCTCATACTATATTGAGTGGATCTCTCTACTTTCATTTTCCTTCAATAGGTTGCCTAGAAAATGCTTTATTTTATGTAACACCTTAAGACACAGGAGGTGTTTTATAAAGCAAAAAGCTTTGTTAAGCCAGTTAAACACTGAAACCTGTCATTTATTCAGGAAAAAAAGCAGCAGTAACAGTCTTGAGAGTTGTTTCACACCAGGCAGACATTACTGTGCATGCTGAGGGACAATGGGCCGCTGGTTTCATGACATGAGAAGAATGAACTACAGTTAACATGCTCATTGTAGCGAGAGAGTGTGTTACCTCGCCTCTTCTCTGTACTTCTAATAGTGTATTATTTAAAGTCAGTTAGTATAAGTGTTCTTGAACCTTGACTCGATGAGAAACTCTTATGATTAAGTATCTGGTCAAAAGCACCCACAATTCAGCCAGTAAGAACACTGCATGAAGAGAAATTGGCCGAAAAATAGGCAAGGCTAAATAGTTTTATTGTTGTTTGTTTGTTTGTTTGTTTGTTTGTTTTTTACAAAATGCTAACAGTGCTTTTCTAGTGTCGATTTAGTTTTTTGGTCTATCTGTATATCTCCAGTTAAGTCACTCTGAACTATCTTAAGAAACTATCAAATTATGGATTATGCATTATGTAATATGTATGGAAAATCATAATCTGCAGAGGAGAAAAGTTGAAAACTTTGACAGCCCTCTGACTTTTCCTGCAGGACTACCACGTGGTTGACATTTGACCTGTGAAACAAAGACTTAACTTTAATGGGATTGCTGAAATGGCATGTGGTCAAACTATCCAAGGTGCCAAAAGGCCTGATAACTGTTGTTGTGATCCAAACTTCATTTCTTGCAGGAGGCTTGTTAACTGGCAAACAAGTGGACTTCATCTTTGGCTGCAACGTGAGCTAATGAGCTATTTTTATTTCTTTCTTCCCTTTTTTTTTACATAACTAGTTGAAGTATCACATTACTTTTTTTCTAAAGTAACAAATGTTATGTAATACATTACTTTTCTTGATTAATGACCCCGGCACAGCAAGTGTCCCATACTTTCCCCTGTCTATCACACACCCTGTCACCAAATGGCTCATTTTCATTGAGGTTTCCAACAAAAATAATTCATATTTAAAAGCCTGTGGACCCCGGCACATCAGAGGGACCAGCCATATGGCTCAGATCAAAACCTCCCCTCAACTGAAAAGAAAACTCTGCTAATTAAACGCTTCCTGATTAATTCAGCCTCTCTAATTAGGCGAGAATTTATTCCACATCAATATTTCACCATGTCAGCAGAAACGGCGCCTTGGCCACAAGATAGTGAAGAATACAGCTTCTTCTTTTTTTTTTTTTTACCAGCCCGCCCTCAGCACCTCATCAAACTCACTACATACAGACACAGGCACACACACACATTCATACGGTGGGAATGTGAGTGTGCGCACACACACACACACACACACACACACACACACACACACTCGACCCACTTATCTAATCATCATCTGTCTTTTCACACTGATGATGTTTTTCCTGGTGACTGATTTTGAGGGATGGAGCAACGCAAGACAAAAAAAAACCCCTTAAATCTGACCAAGTATTCAAAGTGCAAACTGCAACTGAGGAGCTGCTAAAATTACCCATACACCATCTGAATGATTGCTAACATAAAACTGAGCACAGGATGATTTATGAATAATGTTATGAATCATCGAGTGTCCACTGTCTTAGAAAACAAAAATTGATTTGAGGATGAAAGTAAAGTTCTTTTGTACTAAAACAGAGACAGATAAATTTTAGTTCTTATTGGATAAAACTGCAGGTTGATGCTGGAGGCTCACAACGGACCCTGAGGAGTCTGGACTTTATCCTAAGCAAAGTTGATCTCTAGGTTTGTTTACGACCTCTTTCAAATGAGAGTTTAACTTAAAAAAGGGATTTACTTTCTGTGGCACTACCTGTGACTTGTTTTACAACAGCTTTACATGCATTTACAGGCTGTTCGTGACTCTTTCTGCAGACTAAAAAAAGCATCACATGCAATTGTTGAACACTAAATGGAAATGCTTTTGTTACTGATCATGACTACTGAGTAAATTGGTGTGTAGTCAATACCCGAGATGATGCTCTTATTTTGCGCTCTTACTCAAACACATTTCAGACAATATTGTGTGGTATTTACTGTGTAATTTTGTTAATACCATTTTTTTTTCCTTGGGGACCACGTAAAATAGCAAAATAGTATCAATTCTAACTGTTAACTGCAGGTAAGCTGAAGCTTGAAGTTTCTACCATCAATCAAACTCAAATCAAACAACAGAAAATGCAACTAACCATTTTTTTTATTTAGAGGTTCAGTTTTCCTGAATGTCACGTTTTTGACACTGTGTTTTGAAGGTGTGAAAACATGGGTTTTTTTTAAAGGCCGGACAGGTTTGTGATGAAACATGTTGCAGAGCAGACTGTCTGCAGCAGGATGACAATAACACATTTAAAGCAAAAATAAAATCCAGCATGAAACATTTCCCTACAAACACACTGAGAGTCCGTGAAGGCAACAATCTAAACAGGAACACATGGCCAAAACATTGTTTTGCAATTATGTACGGTCTGTTTTCAATAGTTACTGGGTGTCCTCTGTCAGTTGTGGCTTACTCGAGCCTGGACGTCGCAGCCTTCTGCGGCTGCGCTGATGGGCAGTACCGGCGTGTGTGAGCGTTGTCCCCAGTGGCTTCACAGATTGTAGAGGTGTATTGCCAAAGTACGGGGCAGATGACTTTCCCGTCTTTTTCATTTGACTTCAGCTTGTGTGATCGGTACACCCTTGCAGACTCCCCGTTCTGCTTGCAGAAGCGGCAGAAGTCCCGCCGGAGCTGGTGTCGGACAGGTTGCTGACGGAGCTGGTCTCCGTGGAGCTTCTGCAGTCCTCCGGCCGAGTGGTTTGGACGTGGCTCAGCAGTCCGCCTGTAGCTGCTTCTTTAGGCCACTTGGTGTCTCCGTGGTCCCCCTTAGGACTGTCGAATCGCCGCTCTATCAGCATGCACAGGTTCATGTAGTCGTGCCACATGACGAAGTGTCCGTCGGAGAGGATGGAGCTCCGGAACCCGACTTGTCTTTGCATTGTTATGGAAAAAATGCTCAGAGTTTGTGCGTGTGTCAGGGTGCGTGAGATATTTATAGACTTCTGGAGATGACTTAAAAGGGAAACAATGTATGAATCCCAAAAGGCTATGGACAGGTCAACGCCAGGTGTCTGGAGATAGAAAGTCTTTTTGAGCAGTTTTTAGGGTTTTTTTTTCTTTTTCATTTCAGAGGCCTGTGATTGTGGCTTTGTAATAATTGCCCAAATCATCAAATAGCCATCAAGACTGGAGGAGTCCTCCACTTTGGTCCCCACTAAACTATCAAGCATACGAGATGGCTTACATTGGAAACACAAACACACAGACATCTGTAAACTGTAAGCCTACCTGTTTGCCCAATGAAATGATATATATTGCATATATTGCATTTTGGGCAGTTTGTAGGATTTTCTTTCATTTCAGAGGCCTGTGATTGTAGCTTTGTAATAAGTGCCTAAATGATCAGAAAATAAAACCATTGTTTACATTACTCCATGATGGCTTCCTGTACCCCTCTTTCAAACCATCTGTTTTCCCAATCCAAAATATGTACACTGCTGTCCTCAAAGGAACGTGCCATCTCATTTAGGTGTAAATGGACAGCTGAGTCTGGACCTGAGGTGTTAGCCCTTCTGTGTTGGGCCATACGTTTGTGTACTGTTTGTTTTGTTTCACCAATGTATAGATCATTGCATTCTTCACTGCATTGGACCGCATACACCAGGTTGTTTTTCTGTGTATGTGGAGTACGGTCTTTGGGGTGTACCAGTTTCTGCCACAGGTTTTAAGGGCTTCCCTCAGATATTTGTACTCTTATCCTTTCGCCGGATGGCGTCTGGTCCATCACCACACTAAGCAGCATCCTATTTATTTGGTATATCTACCAGTTTGTACATGTACCAACTAGTACTCAGACCCAAGGGAAAGAGCGCAAACACCTGAGAGAAGCCCTTAAAACCTGTGGTGATTCCAGTTGGACCTTTGGGAAAACTGCAACACTCTCCAGAAAGAACACCAACATGAGTATGAAGGAAAAGAAAGACAAACTTAATAACATAGTTATCCTGTATGTGTCCAGGGTATTTGAGAAACCCAGAAGGATTTTTAACAAACAACAAATACCTGTGTTTTTCAAACCTGGCAACACACTCAGGCAGAAACTGGTACACCCCAAAGACCGTACTCCACATACACAGAAAAACAACTTGGTGTACGCAGTCCAATGCAGGGAAGAATGCAATGATCTATACATTGGTGAAACAAAACAAACATTACACAGATGTCTGGCCCAACACAGAAGGGCTAACACCTCAGGTCCAGACTCAGCTCCAACAACTGTCGTTACAGCAGTAGATTCTTGCTGTACCAGAATGGGATTTCCAGGAACTGCAGGGCACAAAGAGGAGGAGACTGGGGTATGTTATGTATTCACATTACTCTTATTTATCCAATCATTGAAATGCATTGTTTTGTTTTGTTTTTTACTTAAACTTATCTTTATCTTTCTTATTATTAGATTATTAAATAAAACTTTTTTTTCACTTTAAAATCAGCACTAATTGCTTATCTTCTGGCCATTACTTCTGTGTATACAGTGGCTTTTATGTTTGGGACAAAAATCTATTGGGCGTTCCAATATATTATTACTTTGGTAAGCCATGAGGGCACAAGCTCCCTCACCTAAGTATGAGAGCCTGTCTAAAAAAAAAAAAAAAAAATAAATAAAAAATTTTGCTTTTGTTATTTATTTTTTTTTAAAAATTTCTAA
>JAPZDV010000001.1:24479738-24523314 GCA_029814665.1 Acanthurus lineatus
TGCTTTGTCCAAACTGTGAAAATAGTGAGAAATGTGCTCACAATGAGCCAAAGAGCCCAAAGTGACACCTTCACTGTGTTTGTTTAGTCCAAAGCTCCGTGTTATTACAAAGGAAAGGAAAATTATTGTATTGTAACTGAGATATTTCAAAACTAACATGAAAACAGAGTTGAATGATTATCAGAACATTTGTTTTTCTATCAAGTGACTTCAGTATTTCAGCTGTTACATAAATTCTGTTGTAGCTTTTTAAGCCTTTAATTCTTTACACGTTTTGTGTCAAAAAATCTTAATTTGTAAAGTAACTAAAACTGTCAGAGTAAAGTAAATAATCTCAGTACTTGAGTAAAGTACTCAGGTACATGTGGTGGCTGTTTTTCATTGATGTTTCTGATCATCCGATGAGCTCTCAGCATGTTTCCTCCTGAGTGAAGTTAAATATGAGGTGACACTTTTTCACCATCATCACTTCTCTCCACCAATCAGAGAGCAGCGTCAGAATAACATCCATCTGCCAAGTGACTGAAAAACGTGTAATTTTTTCATTTAAAGCAGAAACTGAGAGACGACACATGCAGACGGATGAAGATGATGTAAAGAAAATCAACCTGGAATCATAAAAATAATGGAAATCAAAGCTTCTTCTGTTCCAACATGGAAACTTAAGTTTGTTTTTTCACCTGAACTTCATGTTTTAATGGAAACACACTCACAAAAACACTTACTTAAACTTATCTTTATCTTTCCTATTATCAGATTATTAAATAAAACTTTTTTTCACTTTAAAATTAGCACTAATTGCTTATCTTCTGGCCATTACTTCTGTGTATACAGTGGCTTTCATTTTTGGGACAAAAATCTATTGGGCGTTATAATATATTATCACTTTGGTAAGCCATGAGGGCACAAGCTCCCCTACCTAAGTATGAGAGCGTGTCCAAAAAGACCCCCCCAAAAAATCAGACCATCAAGCAAGGCTTCGGCTGTGTTGTTTGTTTGAGTAAGCATGCAATAGATAGTTCAATAACTATCACACACACGTAAAATAATTCTGAGTCCATTTTATTTGGTGTGTGCTAGAATTTGAGATGATCAAAAACATGTTCTTACATTCTCTAATCAAGGTCATTTTTGTCTCATCTACTACAATTAATTGCATGTACTGATGGAGACCCTTGTGTAACAGGCAATAGTATGATGTAAAAACAGCCAAAAATTTGACCACAGTTCTTATTTGTGTCACTATTTCATTGACATGAACCTTTTTTCTTTACCAAACACCTGCTGCCAACACTTACCTGTTCCTGTTACTAATTTCCGTTCTGTAAGTTCAAATGGAGCAAATGGCATTTCACACATTGCGCTGAGTTGTAGTTATAAGATAGAGCAAGGCCTCTTTGTATGGAGCAAAGTCATTGTTCACCGCTCTAGAGAACAAGTCTGATGTGTCTGAATGTTTCTCTGCAAACTGATTCTCAACTGTAAGCTTGTCCTGTTCGGTTGAAAATGGATCAACTCCAGAAGTAGAAAGTGTGGTTAGTTCGGATCCCAGTTGTTGGCTGTGCAGGTCTGCTGCTTCAACTGAATGCGGCAGCAGCTCCTGAGGGATTTTTCTGGGACAACCACTGCCAGCTGAGTCTTTGGTATGCCTCTACCTGGAAAATAAAGAACATATGGTTGATCATGAAACATATGAGTGCCCGTTGTAATTATTTTAGTCTTCACTACACTGGTTTATTTCACCTGGTATTACCTGAAAACATCTTCATAGATGGCTAGGTTGTTTTTTATGGGCATTGTAGAATGAGCAACAACCTTTTGCTGATGCCATCAGTGGCTAAAACGAGTGACCCCAAACATAGACAGCTTTTCAACATGACTTCCACATTTGAAAGTCATACCAGTTAATATGTTAATCATGAAATCAGACAATGCAATGTGCGTGTATGTAGGTATTTGTATTATGGGATTTGTCTGTGTTGTGAGGTTTGTGTTGACTAATACAAATACATGTTTTTTTACTTAGTATTATTTATTATCGTGATACGTGGGCATAAAAAATGCCAGTTGAAGTTGCTAAGGATTCCCTCTCTCCATAAGCACGCACACACATGCACGCACGCACAAACACACACATGTAGCAACCTCTGGCTGACCCCTCAGCACTTTAAATACAAAAGGTGCACTGTGTGCAAAATTTGGTTTAAAAAAGGCCCGATACGACCAGACACATTCACACACAAAAACATACTCGCTGATGGTTTACATGAAGTCCAACCGTTCATTTAGTTAAAACGTTAACTTAGTTTAGTTGGGTTTTGTTAAAGAGGTGTTTAATTGCCTTTGTGGTTATTTTTAGGTTGTAATTGTGTTATTTTACGATACAGTTTTCAGAACATTGGTCTGCTTGTTTGTATCTACAGATTTTTTTTTATTGCTACAGACCCAGTCTACATAAAACTGAGAATTGCAGATTTACTAGGAGAAGAACACAGTGATGGGGGTGTTTGCCAACCTGTCTCTCATGGCTATGTTGAAAAAAAAAAGAGAAGACCCTTTTGTTTTATTTTTCGGGCCACACAACTTAGACAATGGGCTTTTAAGGAGGCCAGAGTCAGGAAAGCAATAAAACAGAAGGCTGGTAATGAGGAAAAAACTCCATCACTTCCAAAAATCAATTGGATGCCATAGCAGAGGTGCTATGTTAGTTTCTGTTTGAAACCCTGATACCTTCACTGCACTCAGAAAAAGCTCTGTTTTTTCCTCTGATATGCATTTGAAGCTGGTTTTATGTTTTTTTGTTTTGACGCCTTATCAACTACAAAACCCTAATTAGATCCAGTTGTTTCGATTTTCTTGTAAGAACTGTGAACCCTCATTAACATCTGACATGTTTGGGCTGTAAGCCTGTGCTTTTTGTATTTTTGTGATTTTAATTTTTTTTCCCATTACATGACAAAGTCACAAATATTTATTTATTAATTCATTTTTACCACTTTAGTACTGTATTGAAGTATGGTTGCCACTGTTCCAAATGGCTGTTTGACGTTTCATACTGGATCGGTGGCTTTTTAATGTAAAGGTCTCGCGTTTCACCCAATACCCACCGTCCCCTCAAGAGTCTTGGATGTGGTTTTGCAGTGGGCCAACACTAATTACAACAAACCTCCCAGTATGACACTTCACCCTGAACCGCAGAGGACTGAAGAGACAACAGATGAAGCCCTTCAGTCCCTTAATAACCACAACGAACAAAAGTATACTAGTCCACTGATGAAGATCTATAAAGTAATTGTTCCCCTTCAATTTATGTCACATTGAATCAGCACTGCAGATGTGTTACTTTGCAATCATTCAGTCTGGGGATTAACAGCAAATAACAGAAGGATAAAATAAAAGAGAAAACACACACTGGAGACAAAGATTTTCTTTTTTTCCTGCTAAACAAGAGTCCTTTTATTGATCAAGCACAACCCGCTCATTCACCCCACTAACAGCACATTCTTGATGGTGTGAGTACAATTTTAAACAAAGGAGATAATTAACTAAGCCCTTGGGCAGCAGTGCAGGGGAGTAGAAACACAAGCGTGCAGTGCACAACCACTTTAGCTTCATTAGCGGCGTTGTAGTGACTCACTCAGTGTGATAGTCTGCTGGTGACTTCTGTGATGAACTGCACATCATGTTTTTGTGTTAAATTCCCAGTGATGAACTGGTTTGAATAGAAATGACTGTCAGAAGAGACCAGAAAAAAAGAGGAGAATTTTAAAAATACCTGATTTTTTGTTTTCTTCAGCTACATTTTAAGATGTGGGTGTCTCAAGGAAAAAGAAACCTCATTTCCTCAGTTGTCAGTGAAATGATTAACTCCTAATCCACACATCAATGATGGATTTGTATCTTCCACAAAATCCACATATTTTTAGTAGAGGAAGATAACATCTTTGTGCTGCTAAAAACATCACAAAGTGGTTCCACCGTGCTGACTTGAAATCTCAATAGTTTTCTTTAATAATTTCAAACCTGAAAGAACTGATATTTTTGGAAACTTGTGGGCAGCAGAAACAAGATGCCAACAGAACACTAATGATCTGTATTATGATTTTATAAGGTTGATATGATGAACTTTTTTAGTAGCTGACAATCTACTCAAACATGTGCGGCCAAAACAGAGCAAGAATACCTGAGTTCTGTTTGTTTCCATCCCATAAATGCACATCATGTGTCCATTTTAATGATCCACTGATCCACCTTGGTAAATAGTTGTTAACTCTTTCTGTTTGTCATTTGGGGTCTTAATGGAAGTGTTGACAGCATAAGACCAAGGCAAACCAGTAAAGGTGCAAGCTGAAAAAATCAGAACAAGCAGCTGAAAGATATCAAGTTTCTGTAAAATTAAGAAGTCACTGCTGGAACTTCAATCAATCAATCAATCAATCAATCAATCAATCAATCAATCAATTAAACAACCAATCTATTTGATTAAAAGTGCAGAATCAGCATACTGCATTGACTTCAATACACTTCATTAGCCAGACAGATCAAAACATACAGCAACAAATCAAAGTAATAGAGATTAAAAAATAATAGCCATATTTAAAATATCAGTGTTAAAGGGATGTCTGATGTTAAAGAGACGTCATTTTTTGTTGATATAAAAGTAATTTATCATAGCCACCTTACATCACACAAAATGCTCCAAAATGCTCTAAATGTGCTCAGCCAATGAACTTCCCATGCTCTCTCTTTGCTCGTGCTGCTCTTCTCGAAGGCCACACTGTCCAAATGAAACTCTACAATGTCTTCAGGCGTTGATGCGGCACATTGTTTGATTGGTGACCTATGTGGAGTGTTTTTCTCTTCTTGACTGCCCATTGAGAGAGACTCCTGCTGCCTTCAAGATGAATGGGAGTAAATGAGAGAATGGATAGATAGAAAGCCTTGCTGAAAAAAGAAAAAAAATGGCAGCTCCATTGTCATCACGCCGCTACAAAGCGAGGGGATGAGAATGAGTCATCAGGCTCGTCCTGGTCTTTGATGATAGGAGTTTGAAGTTTACCACCAGTCTGCTAAACAAAGCCATACAGAACATCTACATGCCACAAACTGAGACAAAGTGAGCGTGAAAGACGGACAAAGCACAGAGACACACACACAAATACACTCATACATACACAGACTGCATGCTGTGTTTTATTCAGTAAATATATTTAAATCCCAATATTGTGTCTTTGTTAATAATATTATTGTGCATTGTCCCAGTGTTTCGACTGATTGTGTTTTGATGATTGAAGCCCTTTGGTTAAATAGAATTGAGTTGAATTGAAATGAATTAAATTATATGCACACTGCAGCTGTATTTCATGTTGAGGGTTCATGTAAGAGGATGATGGCCAGCTTATTCTAAATAGTTAAATTCTTAATAGCTTTATGGTGCCATTTAATTTCGAGATAATAAATCATTCATGTTTAATGGTCTTAGCTCTCCAGGAGGATGTCGTCCTTTCTTGGCTCTAAAACAGTCTTACAACAATGTGATGTTTTATGTGCCATGATGGACGAAGAAGTGTCCCCTCAATTAAATGCCTTTCACTTTGCTTCAGTTTTTCACTGCAGGAAGCATTTTTATAGGCAGAAAAAAAAATATTGTGGTTTAGAAAATTCTTGACAACTCCATCAACACTGTAAACATTTTGTTGAGTCGTGTACTTACATTATACATTATAAAAATGTCTCCTAATGTTCAAAACTGAAGAAACCTGCTTTTTATCTAAATTGGTGTTTTATTTTCTCATCTGTCGCTATTTTTTTCCAATCAGAGAGTAAAGAATGAAGTCAGCAAATGTGACTAAATGTAATGTGAATAACACTTCAATACATTACCTCATTTTTGAACATATCTAATACCAGGCTACTTACTGATATACCTCTTGGTTTTAGCAGCTTACAGTAAATATTGTGCATTTAAACAGCTCCAAGGTGCATTAGAGAAAATGTAGCTCATAGACAGCTTACAATAAATATATTGATATATTGTGATATGGGAAAGAAATCCAGTAACAGTCAGTTTAAGAGGAAACAGATTTTTATACAACTTGTGTCGTTTCTCCTTTTCTTCTTGTTTGGAAATTTTTTCCTAAAGCTTGACCATGAGGCAGGCAGCTAAGCGGATCTTTTTTTTTTAATGTTTTGTCCATCAAACCACTTTTTTTTCTTTTAAGTCTGTCATCACACTCCAATTGTAAGGGAAAAAAAACATTCTTAATAAGGAGGACCTCCTGCTCTTCCTCCTCTCCAGACAGCGAGAAAGCAGAGTTTGTTACAACCACAGGGAGATCAAAGTAGTAAAAGCAGTGTAGCTGGGAAACCAGCCTTGGTCCACAAGGGAGGATTATATGTGTTTGAAATTAAGCTGCCCTGTGGACTGTACCAAAGAGCTCACCCTCGCCGGCCTCATATCTATTCACGTCACTTGCTGGAAGATTCATTATGAACTGCAATTACCTATAGGCCAGCACAATGCTACACAGTGCTAGTCACCACGGGCTCATATAATGATATTGGTGTCATTAATTATAAAAAAAAACGTGGCCATAGTAAAAAAAAAGTGTGGAAAAACTGCTCCCTTTACTTTTCTTTGCTCACAAGCCTGCAGCAACTAATCATTAATCAGAAAACTTTATCGAACACTAGAATACAAGCTTGTGTCACTTCTGTAGTTTTAAAGTGTTTAAGAGAGTGACATGTGAGTGTTTGTTGTTGCATGTTCACAGAGAAGTGAAGTTGCTCTAAAGAGGATGACGTTCTACTTGATATATTTTTTTTGTCATTTTGTTCATGTGTCACAAAATATGTAAAGAGCTTTGTTTGTATTGTTTTTAATCTTGGCATGCTTGGAACTGCTTAACCCACCACAGCACTTTCCAGAACAGACGGTAACCCAACCGAGTTTAGGTCGGACTGAAAAGGTACAAAAACCAGTCTCTGTGGTGGCTTGCTGTGAAGTTCTGTGCTTAGTTTGTAGGTTTTGCTGACGTTTATCTGATATGTGACTCTGTTATATCTGCTGTTAAAATGTGAAGGTCAATTTGTTTTTTGAGAAAATGTGAATCTACTTGTCTCTATGACAAAGCAAAGGAAGTCAAATGAAAAGTTTTTGTAGAAAAAATCAGAATGAAATAAGTACAAGGCTACCAAATGAAGAAAAACATCATTTTGAATTTTTCCTTTCAATTGTTTGGTGTAGTTTGTAAAATCCAGAGTAAGGCACAAATCTCTGGTATCTCTTGTCTGTATTGGAGCATATTATAAACCTCTGTTGCATTTATCTAATGTAACTGTTTTTTTAATCTTTATTTTCTGTTATAAGTAGGACGACTGCCTTGTTTCCCAAACTTGAGATTTTTTTTTTCTATTTGACATGAGCATTTCCCTGAAATATTGGGTAGATGTTTGGGCCTACCATAAAGTGCAAGTGCACAGATGCTCTGTGATACAAGATACTATGAGCAGCCTCCTCCCTCCTCCTCTTTGTGCTTGCTAATAAAGTGTGGAAATCTCTCCAGCTGACAGGGGGTCAGGGAAGCAGACCATCTTATGAATTGCAAACTTTGCTCCAGCGTGGCATATCTCCCCATCTAAAGTCTCAGCAAAAGGAAACACAATGAAGGGTTGGACAACCCCTGATGGGTGTGTTATATATATGCTGAGTGCAGCCGCACAAATACTGCCTGTGTTCTTGGAAAAATTGAGTTTTCCATGAACTCCCGGCACTCTTATATGCTGGGAGAATACATGAGTCCATGGACAGAGCTTACAGACTCACTGGCAAGCACTAGTAAACCTGCAAAGTGACTCGCTGTGTACTGTAGCAGAAAATATAACACCGACGGGCAATATTTAGTTACTGCAATTTTCCAGGAAATGAGCAACCTTGCAACTGTGTAGTAGAAGAAAGGCGGGGAGAAACTGGCTTGGACACGAAGTCTGAGCAGGAAAATGGAAGTTAAAATTTCTTTACTATTCTATTTCTTTTTACTTTAAAGAAAATGTACAGTGGGAAATGAAAAACTGATGAAAAAACGCATACAAAATAATAAGAATTGACTCAGTTAATGATCGAAATTACAAGCAAGGCTGCTAAAAGCCTATAAAACTGTATTATGGTCGGTGCCTTTAGTCAAGAAGGAAATGGATGTATCTGATTTAAGTTGATAGGTGGAGATGGTCCTGTATGGTTAGGACAAAGAAAATATTTTAAATGTGTGTGTTCGTGTGGATTACAGTCCAAGATGTCCTTATCACAATGTCCTTTGTTTGAACCCAAAAGGAGATCTTTCATGTCATGTCATTCACCTCTGTCTCTACATTTCCAATCCATCTTCACTGTCACATCAAAACAATTATGCAAAATTTTATGCCGCACACTCTAATTTTGACACTCATTAATTAGATCTAAATTATGGTAGTTATAAACTGAGAGTCAGATTAAACTAACAGATTAGTAGTCAAATTTTGACTATGTTGTAAGTGATTAGGAGCTGCTGTTCGAGGCAAATGTAAAGATCAAATAATAACCTATTAGCAGTGGTCGAGGTATTTTTGGGGTGTCTAACTGTGCTATTTAGAAATGACTTCCATCTATAGAGGAAACTAGTATTTATTTTTGTTCATATAAATTTAAACATCTATGTATTGTTTTATTCACTTCTTAAAAAAAGGAAAGAAACCAGATATAGTCTTAACATGAGTCAGGTGTCAGTCAAAAGTTCACATTCCTGCATCCAGCCATGTAATTATCACTGATTATTTGCTGCCCCCTGCTGTCTTAAGGCTTTAATGCAGCTGTAATACATCAATGGACCAGGAACGCCCAGTGCTGCCTTTCTGTGTTGCTGTTGTTGTGATCTTCTCTTCATCTTTTTCTATTATTATTATTATTATTAAACGTCATGATTTTAACAAAAACAGAAAGACTTTATATTGAACTGTTAAAACTGGCCTGTAAGAGCATGTATGTGGATTGTGCTATAAAATACCTGATCAAGACAAAAAAAAAAAAAACCCCAAAAAACTACACTGCTGGATTTAATTCTGGTAACCTTTTTTTCAGTGTTCAGTACTCTCTAGACCTGAAAAACGGGTAAGGCTGCACTGAACATACTCACTTGTAAAGCTTGACTTTTCTCTTCTTAACCTCTTCTTAATGAAACTCACAAAGCCACATCCTATTTGCCCCCCCCCCCGTTCACACCAATTCTGGTCCTACAAGTTTGAACAACTGTTTGTTTTGAGACAAGACATTTGCTTTTGAACTCATGAATATTACAAATGAGATGCCTAATAATCTGGGGTAGTAATCTCCTATCAGATTTCTACTGGAAAACAAAACAATTATCAGGCCAAAATCATTTTATTGACTTTACATATCACCTGCATGAAACTAAGGTAGGCAGTCTTATCTTTCAAAACTTGTATTATGTGATACAGCTTATCATACTGGATATATTATTTAAATTTCAATGGTTTGTCACATGCACTTCCCTCTGATAGGTCAAGTTGTATCTAGCAGGATACGTAAGTCACATAAAAGCCACCTGTGCTGTTGCCACCTGGGAGGGGTAGGACTAAAGAGAAGACACTTCCTTAAACAGTCTCTCTCCCTGGAGGACTAATCAAATACAAAGCAGTCTCTGTCAGCTTGAGGTAAGACATTTATTTTCATAAACCAGATCAAATCCAGTAGAATTTATTAACAGGTGATAAGATTATTAAAAAAAACGCAGTATGCTGCATTAATTACTAGCCTATTAAAAAAAAAAAAAGGCAAATGCAATAGTAACATTATAGGCCGAGCTCGCAGTGAACTGCAAGCTCATAAATGTAGACACGTAAAGTTTAAATAATGAGAGATCACGAAATGTTTACTTATTATGTGGATAGACAAATGACAGTAATTTGATCTGTGAACACCTTTCTAAAGAGACACTTTCTCTTTAAATCACAAAAAGAACTTTTCTCAAACAAGGAAGTAGTCGCACTTATAAAGACTTCCGGTTTAAACGTTCACTTCAAGATAAAAATCCGAAAAGGCAAAAAAAAAAAAAAAGTTTTACGTCACCACTCATTGAGTGCATAAGGTATTATAATAATAAGTGTTTCAAAATTGTAATTGAATAATATTTAAATGTGTGTCATATAATTTTAGAGACGGAGGGACTGAATATTACCTTGTCAGCAGAGCAAGATAAACAAATGGATGACTCCTTTATTTACATTTGCTTTGTTACTGCCAACCTGTCTTGCTCATAATGTATGAAGTATCAAACACAGTTAAGACACTAATAGCAACGCGCTTTTAAAGAACACAGTTTTTGATAACAATCCTTAAAATCTGATTCGCCAGATAGATTTGCAGTCGATTGTGATTTAGTCTCAAACAACAAAATTACAATTATTTTTTTCATGCATGATTTTAATTTTGTTTATGTTACAGAACCACAATGTACAGCGTTAACTTCGGTCTATATTTAAAGCAAATATTATCCTGTTTATCTTGCACTGTAGTGACAGTGACAGTTGTCACAATCAAGTGTTATACATTTAATAGAATTTTAAAAATTAGAAAAACAAAATAAAAGACCAACAAAAAATTCGTTCTTAAAATCAAAGCTCTTTTAGGTAAATGCCTCATAAACAAGTTGCGTTTGGGTGTTGAACTGCTTTTCTATTTTTATAGATTTGTGGAGAAGAGCTTTTATTCTTAAAAAACTCAAACCGGAAGTCGTGTTGTGCTTGCAGCTGGCGGAACTCGGATGTCATGTTGTATACAGTTTCACTGCTCGCCTGTAACCTTAGCTACAAACTAGCCCGTGTAAATGCCCCAGTTTTCTCACAGTTTGTCCCACCTTCTCTGCACTCATGAACAGGACGCAGCTGAAGCGGTCCAGCATCTTGAGGATGGCGCTGGCCGGCTCGGAAACGATGGAGCAGGAAGGACATGGAGAGACTTTCTTGTTCCGAGCTGTCAGGATAGCAGCTGTGGTCGTACTGTACTGGTTTGTTTCAATAACAATGGTCTTCCTCAATAACTACCTACTGGACAACAAAGAGCTGGACGCGCCGCTGTTTGTCACGTTTTATCAGTGTGTGGTCACGGTGGGACTCTGCTGGCTCATGCAGATGTTGTCCAAATTTTGCCCGGGACTCATCGACTTCCCTGTGGTCAAATTCGACGTGAAAACGTCCCGGGAGGTCCTGCCGCTGTCCACTGTGTTCATTGGCATGATCATCTTCAACAACATGTGTCTGAAATATGTCGGGGTGGCTTTCTACACGATCGGCCGTTCACTCAGCACAGTTTTCAACGTGCTGTTATCCTACGTGATCCTGAAGCAAACCACATCATACCAAGCCTTACTGTGCTGTGGGATCATTCTAGGTATGTTCACTTCCTGTCTTACTTATTGCATGTTGGTTCTAACACAATACTTTCTGTATATTAAATGAATAAAACATGATTTAACGTTTGACACTATGCTCAACATTTACTTAATAGGGTCAATAAACCTGATAGATATCATTAAAAATAAATGTCCACATAGTCTCATGCATTCATCCGAAAACTATGAGGACATCAGCGCATTATAAAGATGGGTGTTAAAACACCTCACTTCATAACTATGGATCCTATATGCTGCTATAAGCAGCACTCTGAGAACTTGTTCTGCAAGATTTTGGAAAGTAGCTGCAGGGCTTTGTTCACATACAGCCACATAAGCATTACTGAGGTTGGGTACTGATTTTTGGCTGTGAGGCCTGGTGCTTCTGGATGAGGTTAAGGTCAGGGCTCTGTGCAGGCCTGTCAAGTTCTTCAGCATTAAATTCAGAAAACAATTTTTGTTAATGGATCAGGTTTTGTGCATGAGGACATTGTCACGTTGAAATATGAAGGCTTACGTGGGAGCAGACTCTTGTCTTAACTATCATTATATGCAGCATTAAGCATTAAAATGGATTTTAATTGAAGCTAAGTGGCCAAAATCATGGGAAACAGTCCAAAACCCAATCTACATGAACACTGTCTGGCAATGTATGGTTATTATTTTTAATTAAATTTTCAGCTCAATGACTTCTGAACATGGAATCACTTTTCTACATCTTTATATTAATTACATTGTTATTTATACATTATAACATAGTTTCACTTTAGAATCTTGCAGATAATTAAGTTTACATGTGTATAATGAGACCACCAACAATTTAAAGTAATTCATCAACCAAACATTGCAAACATTTGCCAGTTTCAGTGTTTAAAATGAGACAGTTTGCTGTTATTCTCTCTTTATTTTCATTGTGACTATTCAGCATGTAATGTGTACTTTGAGCATCTGGTTGTTTTTTAAAAAAAATAACACCAATTTGAGGATATGGCCTTCTGCTTTGACAACTTGTGACTGAAAATCTGTCTCCCGTTTCTGAAACAGACTCAAATTTAGCTCATAAATGAAAATCATTTTTGGAAACAAATGAGGCAGTTTTAAGCAGCAGCATCCAAGAAATATGACAAACATTTGCTGGTATGACTGTGAGAAAACTCAGAAAGAAACACTGATATATTTTAGTGCTGACATTTAGCTGATGGTCGCTTGGCTACTCGAGTGTTAAAAATCTCTCATGCTTCTCAGGTGGATTCTGGCTTGGTGTGGACCAGGAAGGCTTAGCAGGGTCCCTCTCTTGGACAGGTGTCTTTTTCGGGGTCCTGGCCAGTGCTTGTGTCTCTCTAAATGCCATTTATACAAAGAAAGTGATGCCAGCAGTGGATGGAAGCATCTGGAAACTGTCATTCTACAACAACATTAACGCCTGCATCCTCTTTCTCCCACTTATTCTCATATTTGGTGAGTTTGGTCGTATCGCCAGATTCAGCCGCCTCACTGATCCCGGGTTTTGGGGCATGATGACAATCGGAGGAGTGTTTGGTTTCGCCATTGGATACGTCACAGGTCTCCAGATCAAGTTTACCAGTCCTCTTACACACAACGTCTCAGGAACAGCAAAGGCCTGTGCGCAGACTGTCATAGCTGTGGTTTATAACTCCTCCAGTAAAAGTTTGCTTTGGTGGACCAGTAACATGATGGTTCTTGGTGGCTCGTCGGCTTACACTTGGGTCAAAAGTCTGGAAATGAAAAAGACTCCCTCCAAAGACCCTCAGGACTCAGCCAAGGAAAAACTGCTGTCAGAGGAGAAAGACAACATCGGGGTTTAAAAACCATTGTAACGTTGCTGTGAAACCGTCAGATTTTATCCGTGTGAATGTGAAATAATGTAACAGTAAAAATCCTAATGATTAGTAATTAAGTGACACATATATGGATTCAGTGGTTGGGTTTAATAGTCTTGTGGTTTCATACAGTTTTACTTGAGGCTTGGAGGAATTTTTTTTAAATATAATTTAATCTGGAACGAATTATGTTACATTTGGGACCTTTTTTAACGATTGAATTTTTAAAATGAAATGAGCAATAAATATGATAATGATGATTCTTTTATGGTCTAGTCTACAAGTGAAGGAATAAATCATGTTTTTATTTACAGGAAGGATATATTCACTCAGATGTTTTTTTTGTTTTTACAGCTACATGTAATTTTTAATGATTGTATGACTTTTCTTGTCACTGTTGGTTTGGATTTTGCAGGGAACATGTCTGCCCTCTTAAATATGTACAAAGCCAAGACAACCGGATCTGTTATATCCTGTAGTTTTTAAAGGAGAAAACAGGCAAAGTAACCAGAAACCTTTTGTCAATGGGACTGAAGTACGATAGGTTCTTATCTCCAAACGAAACACTCCCTCAGCATTTTAAACTATTGCTGTCATAAAATTTGTGCATTATTTGTGAAAACACATTACTTTCTGAGCTGAGTTAAATTTTTAAGGTTCTATATATGAGATTTTCAGTCACTAGGTGTCACTCAAGACAAAACAAACAGGCATGTGACCACACCTCTTCTCCTTTTGTGTTTTCAGGAAGGTGTTAGACAACCCAAGCCCTTCTTTAGCAGACCCTTATTTACACCTGCTTTGTTTTGAACACTGAATCAAACAACATAAGTATAATGCTAACCTGACAGGACAGACGGACATCTCACATGTTCATCTGGGAAGCAGCCCATAAAGAGCGTTTGGAAGAGGCAGGTTGTTTCAGAAAAAAGTCTAAAGGTGATTGTATGAGCCCTCCAGTCACCTGATTAAACTGTCAACATTGCAGCATCCATGCTAACCTCTTTCACAGCTGCTATTGTTAACAAGCCAGCAGCCGCTCAGTGAGGAGCTGTTTTTCTGTTGACTTGCTTATTATGCTTACTGCCCTGCTAACGCTAGCTATATAAAACAGCAAGAACAATATGGAAAGTAGCCTTTATGAACATTTTAAAAAAATTCTGACATCTTACTGTTATAAAGTTGTTTGAGAGATCACTTTAAGTCTCTACATGCAGGGCATAACAGCTACCGAAGCAAACAAAGGAGCTCAGATTACAGCAAACACAGGAGTGTCTTTACTACCTGCTACAGACCTGCTACAGTACTCAGTAACATCTTTACTTAACATCCTTATTAATGTTCAAAATTTCATACATGGAACCTTTAAAGATTGTGCTCAGTTCAGCTATCCTAATGTTTTCCTGTTAAAAGGGAAAATTGTGCTTTTTCTAGTTATTTGTTTTTGTAACTGATATTTTGATGCTATTGACAAATAAACTATGTATTGTTCGTGAACATTTTTGTTTCCATCATTATTTTATTACAGCGACTTTAATTTTGCTTCAGTTAATAAAGCCGGAGGTCTTGTCAGTTTTATGTGGGATTCAAACAGTAAATACTTTGTTATCTCTGTACAGACCAGTGGAACAATAATTATTACAGAAACTAATTCTAAGCCTAACAAGGTTTCTAATTTTTTCACACAAATGTCACTCTGGGTTCTGGGATACTGTGATGAGGATTTTTTCAAAAATTTTGAGAAGTTTTTTTGACTTATCAATGATGAAAGTAATCAGCTTCATCATTCTTACCTCTGAGGTTAGTGAGAGGATGCTAAGTAAAGATGTAACTGAGTGCAGCAGCACTCAAAAAAATAGTTGCATTCAGGGATTTATATTTTTGGGGTGAAATTAATTTTTCTAAAATTGATTTCTCACCTTTTATTAATTCTTCTTTTATAATGTTCAGATGCTTCAGTAGCTGATCAGTGTGTCTTGTGTTCATAGTAACTCAGCTCCTTGCAAAGACTGAGGCTATGTGCATGTTATAACTGCTGCAAAGCCTGAGATCTATCCATTTATCTTAATAATTCCTAATTTTTCTGGGACTCATTAAATTTGATAAGATGCATTTCAGCGAGAAGTCCCCTCTGTGTGTCACTGCCACCATGGGACAGCACAATGTGGGCAGCTTGCTTATTGTCAACACTGGATGGAGGTGAGGAAGGTCAGTGAATGCTGAAGCAGGGCTTGATAAGTGTCTCTGGGCTCCAAATGGCATATTTCTCTGAGCAACAGGGGGGCTAAAAATAACTGACAGAGCACCATGGGTAATTACACGAACCAAAAAACACTGGTCTCTGATGTCAAGAACTCATTTCAACAGTGAAGTTGGCCTTGTGACACCAAATGAAAGTTTTATAACTGTGTCATAATGTGAAATACATAATCCCCCCCCCCACCCGTAATCTTTCTCTCTCATGTCTGGTTGGGTCAGGTTCAACATGACAGCACCAGGCAATCTTCAATAATGATTGACAGTTCAAAGGCTGCAAGAATCCAAAGCAGACACTTGTGTTTCTTTAAAAAGTGCCGGCTCAAAGTTGTGGTCAAAACGCGGTTGTCACTTGATGTAATTGTGAGAGTTAATTACCACCGGGACATTTTCAGTTAGAAATCATGACTACGATATCTTCATGCTGTGAAATATGAAAAATTTGAGTTACATATTTCATGTTTTAGAAAAATCTCTGTCAGTATATGTTGTTTAATGAAGTTAAATACAAATTAAACTGTCATTTATTGATTTTTATTTTTAAAACAGTCGTCCACGCAGAACAACTTTAACATTCAGTCAGGTATTTTTTATTTAGACCGCTGACACATTTATTATGTAATATCTATTTATTATTTATTATTCAGATTTTGTGTAAGCAATGGTGTTACACAGAGACAAGCTGAGGTAATACAGCCTACTTTTTATTTCGTACAACAAAATATTAAAGGCACAAGTGGGATCTCCACAATTTTGCCTGAACATGTTTCTTCACTGTGATTTAAAATGTGATCATATTTTGCCAGCCTGTTTATGTTATGGGTAAGTTTAATCATTTCGGACTCATGCTTTGTGTTAATTTTAAGCACAAGTATAATGTATATATTCTTGAATTACAACATAAAAGCATAATAATTACTCCTAAATTCATCCCAAATTTATTCAAATTGAAATAATAATATCTACTGTAAGTCTGTTTTTTGTATGAGCACCTTTGGCAGTAATTAAAACCTTTATTTTTTTATATTTATGTAAATACCAAAAAAAGAAGCGATTTTTTAAAGTAAAGTCAAAACTCCAAGAGTTTCTCAATCATCTTTTTCAATCCACACTCATCTTTGGTAAGAACTGATCTTGATATTATCAGATGCCACCCAGAGCGAAAGACAGGTCTTTATAAACAGCAAACAAAAGCTTAATTCATGTATTATTATCAGTCTTAATCATGTCTGCTCCAACTTGTTGTAGTGGAGAAGATGAGAACAGACATGAAAACATGGAAACTTCAAAGTAAAAGCTTAGGTAACGGAAAAGCAACCGTGGCCATGAAATGGTCTGCGTCCGTCCTGTCAGCCTCATTTCTCCTGGCAGATCTACAGACACTGACATCATAAACCTTTCATAGGGGAGGACATCTGTTACCTATCCTCCGAGACGTTGGGAAATCGTCATGTCTGGCGTGACAGCTGGCGTGTGATGAAGTGTCAGTAAACACTTTGAGCTGAATACACCTGCAGATGTGTCTTTTAGTCTTCTTGGGGTATTTGAAGAAAAGAATGAACCACTTTTTTTTAGATCTAACTTGCAGCTTTAGAGAGAGATTTACTGTACTTCTGTTCTGTCTTTGAAACTTTTTTTTAAATAAACTGACAGATGGAATTGTTTTTGTTGGGTTTTTTTTCTCCTCTGAACTTTATTCATCTCTCTTCACTGTTTTCCTCATTACCAAATCTCCGTTCCCTCAAATGCACTTTCCACTCCCTTTGCCAACAATTTTCCCCTTCTGCGCGGAGCACTCAGAGGAACAGGAACTGTTTCCGGACCTAGCGCTGATTTGAGCTGAACAAAAAGCAAATACAGGTTTTCACTATTGAGAACATTAAGGAAGGAATGGGTTAAAGATCTCTGTCCATTCCGCCAAGATGGGAAAATTCATCATCAATAGTTACGTCATATTTTTGAGCAGACAAGCAGATCTGTGAATAACTGTGAGCTTGTGCTACTTTCTTTGGACTTCTGTGGAAGTTTATTGCTGTGAGCTTTTGACTGCCAACATGCTCGCTTTCCTCACGAGGAGAGTGCCCATGCCCACTCCTCCGGACTCCAGACTCTACTGCCTCCTCCTTAATCTCTGTTTTTGTGTAACAGCATGGCCACATGGTGAGTAAAAGGCATTTGTTGCAGTTATGATTAACTGTTTTTTATTACTGTGCACAATATTGAAAACTTTTCTTTATTTTCTTCTTTATTTCTTTTTTTTTTTTTTTTAAATGTTATTAACTCTAAACAAAAAGAAAAATGAGTCTTTTGACTTACTGTTGACTAACTGTGGAGTTATTTTGCGATGATGAGTCACTTCTGCTGCTGGGACTTGTCTCAATTAACGCTGCAGACTCTTTGTGCTTCACTGAAATGAGAATAACACATAACTTTCCCCTGGCATGGCTTTTATAGAACCCCTTCTGTTGAAAATTAATGTAGATTTTGTACATAAAAATGAATTTGCAGTATATGTGAGACTTTCATTAGATTCAGCACTGAAATCTTTAACTTTTGATGCATAGAATTAAACCTATGATGGAAATTGGATGTAGCTCCATCCTTTGTCCACCTTTCAATTCTCTGTTGAATCCTCAGTGCCTTAAAGAGAACAATAATGAAATACATACTCATACACTTAAATGGGGTTTGGGATAAAGCTGCCATATCTATTTAGAGCTCGAGACATATTCCAGCCTCTCTCTGCATCCTCAGCTGCTAAACATGGTGCATCATAGTGTGTCAGAGCACACAATGACGCTAAGCATGGCTGCTTAATGTCTCACATTTGCCTCATAAATGATACACGTTCCAGCTTGAGCTTGATAGCATCATCTGCCGCGACAGCTCTTAAACCTCAGCAGTTTGTCCAGTCATCGTGTAATGTTGTGCGCTTGTTTTACAAGAAAGTCTGATATGCATCAGCAGATAACAAGAAAATGAAGGGACATATTTCTCTGCCCAGTTCGCTGCATTTTTTATAGCCAAATGTGGAAGCAGGTACATGCTGTGGGGCTAAATCAGTTGTTCATTATTAAAAACATGTGTATTTCCTTCAACGTATTCTTTCACATTCTGTCTACTCTGTCAGATTCTGAGAACATAAGTATAAGAAGTGCATATTAAACTTAATGCCATTGTCCTTTATCATTGTTCCACCCCTCTGACAGGAGACAACTGTCCCAGCTCCCAATGGAGCGTCATGTGTCGTCCATGTTGTGAGTACCACCTGATCCAGTGTCGGTGTCCCTCCACGGGGTCGAGGGTAGGCTACACTGTTCCCTGCTGCCGCAATGCTCTGGATCAGTGTGATCCCTGTATCTTTCACCCTGGTAAACTTTCATTGTCGCTTTTAGATTTTCTTTAATCTGGAAGAATCTGTGCTGGACTTTTTTTTTCTTTTGTTTCACTGCTAAACAAGCAGCTGCTCCTCTCAGAGACATAAAATATTATGGGACTAAGAAAAAACTTTCAAAAAATAATTCTGTATATCCTAAGTCATTGTGTTGTTGTATCAGTCAATGACTGAACGACGTGTATTGATATTGAATGTTTTTGGATAAACGCTTTTATATAACTTCAAAGTTACTTCTGTTTTTGTCCTTGTCAGGCTGCAGTCTGTTTGAAAACTGTAAAACCTGCCACAATGGAACATGGAGAGCCAATGACAACTTTTTTGTCAATGGAAAGTATTGTACAGAGTGCCGCCAAGGCTGGAGTGGTGGGGACTGTAAAAGTGAGTCAGAGTGCTGAATGCAGAATTTCCACGAGGCCTTATCTTTGCACATAATTAGCTGAATATTCTAAATCTCACTGCTGACATGGGAAAACATGGATCACACAGTGCACAGGTTTCCAGCTATGAAGAATTAAACAGCCTCACTCCATCATGCTGATGTGTTCCTGCACCATCTGTAAAACTCTTTGGTTGATTGTATGAGGAGGTTTTTTTTCTTTTTTTTTTGCCTATTATTTTCTTAGAGGATAATATTTGCAAGTATAATTTCATCTGGCCTGTCATTCAAAAGCTTCAAAATCTTTGTTAATGTTTGCAGCATTTGAAAACAATGTTGGAAATATTTTTTTTCAGTAGTTAAAGCTGATCATAAATTAGAGAAATGTAATCTATTACCTACAAAAAAGCTGTTTTAGTTTCTACAACTGTAAGATAATACACTTTTAATGGAACAGGATCTTGTCCTCAGTTTTTCAGAGTGCTGCATTCAAATTTGTAATACATCAAGCTGACACTTGGTGGCGACCATGCATTTTTGTAAGGTTTCCATGAGGCCACATGAACAGTCAACTTCCACTAATTTAGTTTCTGTGCATGTTGAGTTAATACTGAACTACTGATCAGATTTTAATCATGTTTTTTTTTTAATTTTTCATGTTTGTTCATAAAAACTAAACCAAAGTGTGTTAAATATATTGCTTTGGCAGTGACATTACCTGTTTCATGTAAGTCACATGTTTACTAGTTAAGCCCATAATAATATCATGCTATTAATAGACGAAGACAAACAAGTATTCCTCCATGCCACTCCTGTTTTTGCACTTGCATTATGTTTTTTCCATCCTTTGTGTTTTCATGGCCCAGGGGAAATTTCCACTTGAATGCCATTCTTTCTTGTGCTGTCAGTTTGACGTACACAAGGGGAAAGGCATGGAGCCATTTGCAATTTCTGTTGTCCTACACAACCTGTTTAGAGTCTGTATAGATCCAAGTGTCCAAGCATTCATGTTAGAATAAAAATAATGGGCAGCCTGATTTTTAATAAGGCTTTGCTGCGTGGGTTGTGTGTACAAATAGAATTCTGGAATATTTGTAAAAGCCTAAAAACCTGTCAGCATTAAACGCCAACTCAAACCCAGAGGTTCAACCCTCACCCTGGCCCTTTTAGCAAGAACTGACAGGAATCAATTTGTAGAATTTCCAGCATCTTGTTTTTGCTGTTTTAGCCCTCTAAAGAACACACATGCCAGTGTGAATATTTGTAGTTATTCAAATGGCTGCTTGGATCCTGTAATCTAGTTTTTCTTCTTCATTTTTTGGAAATTATCTGCCCTCTTACACACCATGTAACATTACTGGTCCCTCTTAAAACAGTAAAAAATGTTCAGTGCTGCTGTGACAAACACATATTTGATTAGAATGTGAATTTACTAAGTGAAAGTAATCACAGTTCTCTTGTGGGCAGCATGTGGAGGCGTCATTCAGCGGGCTCAGGGTCACATAGCCCTGGAGAGTTACCCAACGAACGCCCAGTGTGAGTGGACGGTGCAGGTGGAGAGGGGCAGCAACATCGAGCTGAGGTGGGTCACTTATTTCAAAGCTTTCACGTCTATGAAACAAACATGCATCTGTATCTGAAACTGAAAGAAAAGTTCTGTCTTTATGCAAAAGCAACACAAGTAATGAATACATTTAAAGAGACTTCAGGTGATACAAAGTGAGAAAAGCAATGTAAAAATTTTAATGTCTATGTTGGGATTTATGGAAGCGATGAAGAGAGATAGGATTTATATTACGCTAAAGTCAGATGCTGCTGCTTTCACAAAGTGCTTCGAGTGTGGATTTAGCATTCACACGGTGACTCACAATGCACAGCTAACTACTGAGCTTTATATTTAAAGGACATTCAGTACATCTGGCATAATTCTTCAAAACGCATGAGCCCACATAATTAAACTTACTGTTAATGCAAATCTGCACCTTTCAGATTAATGTAAATTCTTTTGGGTTGGACTAAAAAAAACCCCACAACTTTACTTTGTTTATGCTGCAGGTTTTCACTGCTCAGTCTGGAGTCTGACCATAACTGTCGTTATGACTACGTTGAGGTGCGTGACGGGTACAGTCTGAGCTCCCCTGTGATTGGTCGATTTTGTGGGGATCAGCTGCCTCCTCCAATAAAAAGCTCTGGGAACATCCTGCACATCCTGTTCAGCTCAGACGGCTACAACAACTTTGATGGCTTTGTTCTCACATTTCAGGAGATTTCAGGCAGGTACAACCACTGTTAGTCAGGCAACTAAATACATTCAGTTTAGACATGGGGTGGACAAAATAATAGAAACACCAAACACTAGGAAACAATCCAATAGAGTTGCCTGGAAATAAGTACTCCCTTATGAAAGCTTCCTCCTCTTCTTAATTTTTTTATGTTCTTGAGTCCATAGAGCTACTGATGGACTACACTGAATTATAATATTTATGATTCTCCTCTTTTGTCACATTGCTCAGAAGATGCATTGCATAAGGTGTGATAAGAATAAAAAAGAGATTAAGAATGTATCAATCTGCTATATTCTCGGTCGTGATATATAGCTATTTATTTCAGATATATTTATCATGAATACATGATGTCCATCCATGCATGCAGCATCCCTCGTTTGCATTCATCATGCTTGCTCCCGGACCTGTCTCCTTTTATGCTGCTGTGTTTGTGAAGCCTACAGGGCAGTGATGAGAGATGGAAAGTCAGCAGCACAGATTTGTCACACTCATTCCTCTCTTTTTTCCCTCTTTGAAGCAAATTATGCATCTAACTTGCATCCCATTTATCCAGTTTTTCTCCCTCTGGACATTAATACCCGCTAGCTAACCTGAACATATCATGGTGGTACAGCCAGTGTGGATATTAAAGCCCCTTTTAGCAATATTTCTGTAAAGATTACTTCAGTTACTCTCATTTGGGCACACTTAGTTTAGCATATAATTAATTATGGGGAGAAAATGCTTATAAAAACATCTACAAGACAATATGAAAAACATACTCAACTTAAAGGTAGTGGTTTTAAACGGACAGCATCTAAATTTAGTTTTTCTCCTCCTTTTATATCAAAATGTTAATATTAGTGGGAATCTCATTAAAGATTGCCATTATTTGCTAGCAAGAGGCTACTATGTTTGGACGTGTCTTTTAAAGCAAAAGTATTTTTGTACACAGCAAAACAATATCTCAAACTATCCATTTGGTATCATTTATATTAATTCAGTGAACTGAAAAATGTGTGTATTATTATTTGAGTTTGCACAAGCTGTTCATGAGTTGGCACAGTGTTGGAACGGTTAGCATTGTGGCTCCACAGCTCTGAAGGTTCTGGGTTTGAAGCCGGTCTTTCCGTGTGAAGTTTGCATGTTCTCCATGTGTGCTTCCTCCCACAGTCCCAAAACACGCAGGTTAGGATAATTGGTGACTCTAAATTCCCAATAGGTAAGAATTTGAGCTTGAATGACTTGTTTTTCTCTATTTGTCAGCCTTGTGATGAAGTGGCGACCTACCTATCGAGGGTATCAGCCCAGTGTCAGCTGGGACTGGCTCCAGCCCTCCCCCTGCCACCCTGCCAAGGATAAGCAGTTACAGATAATAGATGAATGGATAAGCTGTTGATTCAGTAGGGGGTTGTCTTTCATTTATCATCAGAAAATATCTCCACAGTTTCAGCCGTCAAGAATCCAGTGTGTGCACCCCCAGAGGAACCAGTGAATGGATATCTGCTGCCTGCGTATGGCCCAAAGAAGGAGCTTGTGTCCGTAAACTACCGGTGTGATCCACTCTTCACGCTGATCGGCTCCCAGCAGCGGATCTGTCTGCCTAATGGAACGTGGAGTGGTTCAGTTCCCACATGTGCAAAAGGTAACATTTTCACCAGGTGACTTCTGGTCCTCATATCTGCTGTTTGTTCAGTATATTAACCACAAAATGAATTTACCGGGTGAGTTTGTTCTTTTTCTCTTTCAAGCACATGCTCATACAGGTCAAACAAGCAGGGTCCGGTGTTCCCCTCCACCCAAATTGCTAAATGGCTATCACAGACCTGCGTCCGACAAAGCTGAAGGTGCAGAGACCATTGAGTTTTTCTGCAAAAAGTCCTACATTCTCAGCGGAAACCAGCAGAGTACCTGCTTTTCTAATGGATCCTGGAGCAGCAGGCCACCAAAGTGTGTGAGAGGTAGCTTTCTTCAGAAACACATTAGAGCTGAAAACACACTGTGACACACACAAAGAAGACCATTTTCTGCCATTATGTAATGTAAAACAGCACTTTATGCTTCCAACATAAAGTTGCTCCTATTTATTTGTGTGTAAAACATCCAATTCACCGGGAAATTTACGAAACCAGATATGTTATAAAGGTAACATTCTAGGAATTAGAGCACAGTAAGTATGTAGTCATGCTCATTTGTACGTATCAATATTTGTTTTGATTTTTTTCTTATAATGCATATATTGTCCTTTACATTTTTCTGCATAAAACATGTTCTATATATGGCGAAGAACTGTTTGTGTTTCTGCAGTAAAGGCTGAGAAAGTGGTTCTTGTGCACTAAAAGTCCCCTCAATTTGCTTCTACAGCTTGTCGAGAGCCCAAAGTGTCTGAACTTGTGCGACAAAGTGTGGTAGAGCCACGTTTTATATCAAGGTAGCCAGACGCTGTATGCATGGATGATGTTTGAAATGAAAAAAAATGTGGAATATTCAAGTGATGATAAGGAGCTGTTACGACAAGCCTTTTTATTTTCCACAGACAGAATTCAGACCAAAGACTCTCATCCAGGTACAACATGCACGATTTGGTTTCAGCAGGATTTATTCCACTAACAAGGGATAAACAGTCAAAAAAGGATGACAGTTCCTCTTGGGAGCTTCCTCGTGGCTTTCATCGAGTCTACACCAGCATTGAGTACAGGTGTGCCTCCCCTTTCTATCATCACACTGGAAGCTCTCGACGTACCTGTCTGAAGACTGGCAGATGGAGTGGACGTCATGTTTCCTGCTCCCCAGGTGAAAGCAGCAGCAGCATAAACCCAGCTAAAAGAAATAAATCTTTAAAGTGAGGCAAAGCATTACAAATCATGTTGCTTTTTTTGCTGCAAAAAAAGAATGACTTAATCTGGTTAGACCAGTAATTTTTGGGGGCACATGAGACAAAAGGTTATAAACTTTAGACAGATGGACTCTGGATGTTGAAACTAACATTAATTTGTTAATTTTATGTGTCTTGAGTGCAAAAGATTGTTCTTGACATTGGAAATGTTAATTTTCAAGTTGCCTCTTTCCAATAATATCTCAATTTATTTACTGTCAAAAGCTGAAGAGAAACCTACAAACTAGACTATAGACTACAAACTATGTCAAATACATAACTCTTCTTTACTTTTCCCTCTTTGACACTGCATTTTTAAAATTGACCATCTTCCTGTAGTTCCTATTTGTGGCCACAGTGGAGCTGTTCAGCAAAACT
Source organism: Acanthurus lineatus (assembly GCA_029814665.1). Lineage (NCBI taxonomy): Eukaryota > Metazoa > Chordata > Actinopteri > Acanthuriformes > Acanthuridae > Acanthurus > Acanthurus lineatus. Next base: position 24,504,567 of record JAPZDV010000001.1, read on the forward strand.
TACATATGGAAGAAAATGTTAATGCATTCTTGTATGCATGCATAAAGGTACAGCCAACAGCTAGAGTAGCTTAGCTTAGCATAGAGACTGAACAGCTAGCCTTGTCTTCTTAGCAAACTTTATGCAAGAAAAGGAATCTTTTAAGGTTTGTTGTGCCTGTTTAATGTAATTCACACCTGTAGCTTAAACTGGTTTGTGAATTTTGGTGAACTAATGAAATTGTAATGAACAAAAGTCTCATTATCACAATTCATATTGTTCTTATTAGTCTGATGAGTAGAAACAGCTGTGTGATTTTGCATATTCTTTTAACAGCTAAGAGGTTAAAAAACACAGAACAATTAGGTTTATCTGAGTATTACCTTGGATTTCTATGAATTTTGCACACATCATTTTACTGCCAGTGTGTTGTTGTTTGCATTTTTAAACATAATCCCTCTGATCATTGCCTTCCCACAGTTTGTGGCAAATTCAACGCTTTCAGTCCACACAGCCTAACAGACACTCAGTGGCCGTGGCACGCAGCCATCTATATCCGCTCACCTCCCGATCATACTGCCAGCACACAGAGGCCACGTGGAATAGCCATGTCCACCCAGCAGGGGGCCTCAGAGGAGTCCACATTCTGGATCCTGGCCTGCAGCGGGGCTCTGCTCACCCGGCGTAGCGTCCTGGTGGCAGCTCAGTGTGTGGTAGACAAGGACAAGCAGCAGACTCTTCACCCAACAGAAGTGAAGGTTGTCGTAGACATGCAGTACCAGACATCCAAGGATAGAGTGAAGAGCCTGAACCACCTCAGGGTACAATACAGTCTACTACTCAAAAAAACCCCATCAAATGTGTCTTATTTTAGCTTTTATTTTCTGAGTGTGGAGAAAACTTTGATATCCAGACATCTTGTCATATGAAAATACATGTAAATGCCAAGATAAAAAGTGGAATGAATTAGTTTAAAGGCCAGTGAAAACCCTTAATTGATGATCAATTAAGTGTCAACTAATCACGTAAAATCACAGCAACTTGATCATTTGTTAAAGATTAGAAACAGAAATTCACGATAAATCCTTATTATTTGAGGTCAAGCATCAGTTAAGAAAATGATTTATGGTCTTATAGTGAAGATTAACCACCTCATTTTGTCCCAAAGTTAACAAATGCAGACTTATAGAAGCTTTAAAACGATTTAGAAGCTTTTTTATTTTTAGGTCAGATGGCACAGAAAAGTTTCCCATGACTGCAAAGTTTACTAAACAGCAGATGCAGTGATAACGTGTTAAAGCAAGGAATCTTCATTAAATAGATTTAATCTGCTGGTTAGATTTTTGTTTACGAATAGAACAGGAAGAAATCCTGTAGTATTTAGATGTGCACATTAAGCTTAAGTGGGATACAAGTGTATTTGATTTGCATTACAAATATGTGTGCATCTTGATGCATATTATTTGATCTGGATAGATATTCCAAAAAAAACATAACCTGGCACGTTCTGAGTAGAATCAGGCATTTTCCAGGTATCCTGACTCCTAATCTGAATTCATTTTCATTTCTTCTCTCTTTCTGTCCCTGCAGGTTTCAGACATTTTGGTCCATCCAAATTTTTACTTTGCACCGGACTCTAATGTGGCTGTGCTCAAGCTGAAAGACAAGGCCAAGATTAGTGAGCGTGTACTGCCAGTGTGTCTGCCCAAAGTGCAAGGAGGGGAGGTGACAGCGCAGGAGGCTTACACTGCGAGGTGGATTTTGCCAAACGATTATAGGCACCCAAGCCGCAACACTCCCCTGAGCCAGACTGAACTTGTTGAGTTGGGTGACGTTACGCTATGTGAAAGAGAATTTGCTCAAGGAGGAGCACATAGCGCAGCCATCAGTGACAATACGCTGTGTGTTATTAGAAAGCTCTCCGGTCTTCAAAGCCCTTGTCCCAGTGTTGTCCCAGGCATCATAGCCGTGCCAGCTGTGTTTTCATCCACAAGTGGTGTCTCGTCAGGTCAAGGAGAGGCTCAGGAATCTTCCAAGGCAGGCTGGCAGCTCCTTGGTTTAGAGACTTTCAGCTATAAGGAAAAGAACTGCCCCCAACAGACTCACACTGTTCAGACAAGAATTGCCAACTTTAAAGACTGGATAGAAAAAAACATGAAGTAGATTTTTTTTTTTCAGTATCTCACGCAGAGCTGATTTCAGTGACTTTAATCCTAAATGGTCATTTTTTTACAGTTCCAGTTGCTGGAAATGGAGAAGGAGCAGACAGTGAGAACAAATTTGCGGTGATAATTCTGTTCATGCAATTCTGTGTCAGTACCATAGAAGATGGGAGCTGTTTTTTGCTGGTAATCTGCTTGTATCTCCTTTGTGTGCATGTTATCGCTCTGTATTTGGGCCACCTCTGCCTGCTTCAGACAGCTCAGCGTGAGCTGATTAAGATTCACGCCGCATACTCTGATATTTGAATGTTACCTTGCGTTTTATGAGGTGTGCGTTTCAGAATAAACTTTGAAGGTGTTAATTGCTCTTTAAGATTTAAAAAGAAAAAAAAATCCCCTGGATGCTATTTTTTTATAATTCAATGCTCACTTCATTAGTTGTGCACTCTGTCTAGCTGGAACACTACAACATTAAGTCAAGGACGTTGTAACTAAAAGGATGAAATCAATAAATTTCTTAAATTCACTAACAATCTTCAAGCACTGTGTGCTTCGAGCTCACTTTGGATTAGCCGAAAAAAATTAAAAATGTTTTACACTCTGTTGTTTATTTGTTTTCATTTTGAATATATGTCCTGATTTTGCAGTTTCCATCATTCTACTACGTAACTTTTATTTGCAATAGTTACTATTGCTATAACAAACTAATGATGTATGATATAATATACAAAATACTTAAGCTTTCACATTCAAATGTTAGGTTTTTTTTTCCAAGTAAGTGATTCCATCTCTGTGACTGACCGTTGAACGTTGCATTTTCTAAGACAGATGTCACTTTCTGAAAAGTAAAACATGTAGGAGTGAAAATATGTATATTTTTATTCAAGTTGACATCAAAACAATTGAGATTTCATGTACAGTTTTCCAATTTCCAAAATAAAATGTATCATATATTATTTATTTGTTAAGAAACAGTATCATTCTAAACTATAAAACACAATGTCACATAATCCCCTTGTTTTGCATGCATTTCCAAACAACCTACATATGACTGTGCAGAGACATAAAACCGTGTAAGAACTGCATGTTCACCTGCTGGAGTAAATATGCACCTGTGCGCCTGCAGCATGTTTGCATGTGAGGTTATGCATTCGTGAGTTTCTCTGCAGACTCTCCAACATGTGCTGTCATTGAGAGAAACACACTGAGAGGATTTGCTAAACTTAGCTCTTACTCCTGAGACGCAGACGCCCGCTGTGCTCTCTGCAGCTTTGTGCAAGACACCTTTTAAGCCTCGCCAATTAAACAATGAGTAGCTCAGTAGTCTGTCCCTGCTACTCGTAAACTGAATTGCCAGAAATAAAGCAACTACTATGAACCAAAGAAGAATCAAGGAATACAAAAGTTAAGACCAGAAAATTGCATTAAAATGCAACTTTGAACACATTTCAGACTCTATTTCACATCAAAAAATGATATAAAGGAACCACATGTAATCCCATGATTGTAATGCGTCATCAAGACATTTTTCACAACCCCCTTTTTAATTTTCTCTCTTTAAATGATTTCATTTTAGCTGGCATTATTGGCTTTGGCTCTACTGTTTTGCACTACCACAGGTATCTTACTGTATGATGTCATGATGCTAAAAAAGGTGTGAAAGTCTGCTAATCTATTACTCTTTAACTGAGAGAACACTCCACCCACACCTGAGACGAGGAGAACCTGACCTCTCATCTCACACTGTGTACACTGTGCATGTGCAGGGTGTTTGTTTCGGCTGCAGGGAGGAGGTGAGAGGATTTCCATACCTTAGAGTAGAAGAGGAGGAGAGACTTGCTGCAACACCTGTGTGATTTCTTTCCAAAAAAACTCTGCAAATCTTCAAACTGCTCTGATTCTTCGCACCCTCCAAATTTACATCTTCTCTACAAAGGAAAAGCCCTCAAATTGACAGAAAACAAGACTTCCACAGGTGAGTAATCTTATTTAGGGATGCCAGAGGACGATAATTACACTGCCCCCTCTACGAAACACTCTTGTTCATGCTTGTAACATGCAAAAAGGTGATTACAAGTAATACATTAAAAATGCAAGGAATGAAATTCTGCCTGTGATAGAAATGATTTCTGCCAAGGTGACCCAGGTTTTTGCAAGTGCCATGCAGCATGTTGTCGTGAATGAAACCTTTGTACTGAGATGGTTTCTAGGTCAGACTTATACCGTATAGTTTGTAGCTATTAGAATCGGTATGGTGCTGTTAGTGCTGTGACCCAGTTCTGAGCACACATGGATAAAATTGTTGGTGTTGTGTTTTGTCGTATTCCAGTTCTACATCTAAGTAAAAGGCTCTTGTAGGTCAATTCAGGCCAAATTCCAACCCAAGAAAAACATCTGGGAACAAAGTCTTGAAATAAGCTACATTGTTCTTAATCTGCCTCATATGCTTGAAAGACAAAAACTGTCAGTGAATTAAACGACTTTAGGACGGAAGCAAGTCAACTGGTGCATTTTATGGAAGTGACAGTTTCTTAAAGCAATGCAAAACTGCTGGCCTTGGGCCACATGTGCATCATTAGAGATACGCCACTCTGTGAGATTCACTCCCACCACACTCCCCAACTCGAGACAAGGCTGCAAAGGGATGAAATTCAAAAGAATAGCCTGAAGGGTTACACTGTGAATTCTGAGAAAAAAATTAAGCAGATGAGGTGCACTTTAGACAGTTTCTTCTTTTTATTATTTGCATCTTGTTAGGAAAATGACTGGACATAATCGCATCTTCTTTCAACACATTATAAATACAACAATATATTCTTGTTATTTCAGTTGTATTGTAGAGTCTCCAAGAGTGTCATTTCTATTTATTGTGCCTTTTTGCTATCACACACTAACTCTAAAAAGAATAAATATCTAAATAAATAAGTTAGTAATAGACTGTGCATATCCATTGAATTCAGTATATTTATGCATATATATTGGCATAGACTTCTCTCACAGTAAATCAACAAATATAACATGTTTTTTTAAGAAAAGGGAAATACGCACTATGCCTTCATAAAATCAGAGGTCAGTCCTGCAAAAGATTTCTGATGAAATGGGCCCTCTTACTCATTTGTGCATCAAAGAAACTTTGGAGCATCTAATCAGAGAAATGCCCAGAGGGCGAGCTGGAGGCCCTGAGGAGAAATATCCATATTTTTTTACTTAAATGACCCCTTGTTCCTGTTAGGCTCGACGTCTACAAATAACTTAAATCAATACAGGGACTTGGAGTCTTTCCTCTATTTGTACACAATCATTATGCTTTATTGCCTTAGATTTTAAAAAAAATGCAGAGGTAGTTGGAGTTCCAGTTATTTTCACTTTGTAAGTTGTCAAAAACGTTTTTTACTGTGAAGTTATTTCATTTTTAAATTTTTTTTTCCAGACAGAAAATTAGCACCACTGAAGTGTTTGAAGGTTGTATTAGTCAAATGGATTTATGCTTCTGCTTGGCAATGAGATATATATTTTTTATTAGAACTGTGATGAAACTACCACTTGTATACTTTAATTGAACAGTGCCACCTTTCATTGAATGCAAGCAGCTTCTCAGAGGTCCTGACCTCACTATCAAGACACTTTACGAACTTTACGAACTCTAAATAAAGCCGATGGTAAAACTTGGATTTCTGGTCGAAAAAAAAATACACGTACATAGGATTAATGAGTTATTCAAAGGTATCTTTATTTGCTCAAGAGTAGCTGTTTCCCATTGCTATTACACTTTATATAACAAACTTTTTAATGCATAGATAAAAGAAAAATGATATCACTGTTTTCACCTAACTCCCAGAAAGGCTGCAAAGAAACATACAATCCTTGCTGCATAATTTAGCTTTAATTAACCTCACTCTATGAGGAAGGACAAGAAGACGGTGAAATGAGTCTGAGTAGAAACGGCATTTTTTTTTCTTTTCAACTTCATTACCAAGTGGAGGGCATGATGGCAGAGCAAGTCAAGAGGTGCTTATCAGATCTGAAATTTTTTAATAGTACATCTCCTGCATAAGTAAGAGCAGTTAACTGTCATAATCAGAAGCTGGTGCTGAGCTCTGGCTCAGATCCAATTGAAACCCTGCTCTTACAAGACAAGAAGATGTAATTAAACTCATCATTGAAGCAGGATCACCAGCCGTGCATCATGCCTCTATGATGCAAAACAGGGCTACTATTAGCCCACTCAGTCACCGTTTAGATTCTACCCTGATGTGTGCATCCACTGCGTTGCATTTTTATATTTCCATTCAGACTTTGTTATTCTGTCGTTGTTAATATTCTGGTTTACGCATTCATATACAGTCTGAGTCCAAATTGATTACCAAAAAATTGATATTTTAACCAAACCAACTATTACAAGTAAGATCTTTTTTCTCTAACAGCCAAACATGTCTGTTATTCGGCTAAAATTCTCTCTTTTATTTACCTGAATGTTTGCCTTTTTCCCTGACTCATACTCAAATCTTTAAAGCTTTATTCAGATTGGTTGATTGAATGACTGATTGAGTGACTGAGTGATTAATATTTGTTGCATGTTTTTTTTTTAATTTTTATTTTTTAAATACTTGCTGACACCCTCTGCTCTTTCCTGACCCTCAGCAGTTGGTCATTTGAAGGAGGATGACGAGGACGCCATCCTCCTTGTTAGCAAAATGACCTAAATATGTCAACCTTCTTAATCCACAGTCAACCGTCGAAAAAATCCTGTGTGTGAACACGGCATCGATTTCCCATTGTAGCACAGATGACGTGTTGTCATGTTCTGTTAAAGCCTTTTAGCCCTGATGTTTCATACATTATGTGCTACCTTGCCGAGATAGGAAGTTGGATCTCCAAACTTTCCTGCAGCTGAATGACTCCTGAAGAGAAGTGGTTTTATTTCCCCCTCTGGTCACGGCACTTGTAACATTAATTAACTTTCATCTAGTCTGAAAGCCTTATTAAATCATGCTCATAACGAGGCCCACAACCTGAGGCTGTATGAAAAAGTTGATCACACCTGTGATGTTAACGTAGGCTTCACTGATGCTATTAATATATGAAATTACACATAAATAAATATATTTTATACCTTGAGCCTAATATTTTGCTGATGTTGTCAACTCCTTATGGTTTGATGTGTTTTTAAGTATCTATCTGATCGGAATGATAAGATGATAAGGACCCCAGGAAGAATAGTTGTTACTGTGGCAGTAACAAATGGGCATCCTAAAGAAATGAATAAATAATAAATAGAATAATAAATAGAAATGTAAACTGAGGTCAATAACTTTTTTTCCCAGATATGAGTGTCAAGACAGCAGAATAACTGCACTAAACTTCAACCACACTTAAAAATCCTGAAACAATTCCACTGAGGACACTAAAACTGTCTGACTTCATTTGCATGTTCTCCCTTGTTCTACCAAGATAAGTGCTCTACGAGTGCTCTTTTTACTGGAATATATTCTTTGCATGAAGAATAATTTTCAGTGTCAATTTAGCAGTGCACTGAAAACAACCTGGTCATGAAATCATGACCTTTAAACTGAAATGCCTGTGTGTGGGTTGCATCGGTGCTCTCTACTGAAAAAGGCTTTTTGACCTGAAAACTGGAGCGCAGCGAATTTGTATTTGTTTATTCAAAAAAAAGAAGATTAATCAAAAATTTTATGAAAGTTAAATTTAAGTGGCAACTACCATTATTGCCTGAACTGTTGGCAAAGTTTGCTTATATCTTTTCTCTCCAGTGATAATATTTATCTGTTTTTTCCGAAAGTTTGTTTCTTCCTTCACAACAGATGGAGATTATTAAAACCTGCAGTGAAGCAAATATTTAACTGATCTGAAAGCATGAAATCTCTAAAAGTGCAGACTGTTTGGCACACAGAATCAAGGGAAAGCTTATTAAACCTCTTTGTACTGTTCTCATTGAATTATCACTATTTTACAGACTGACTTAGCCCTGGGTTATGGTATCCTAGTACTCTAAATCTAAATCTCTCCAGACTAAATCTCTGTGTGTTTCCACACCTACAGCAGCCATGTGTCTATGTTATATAACAGGGGTTAAAGCATGCTGGGAATCCTATTCTTTTCAACTTAAAACTAAACATCTGTGAGACCGTTTATTGAAAAATTTAATTACGAATTTAAAATAAACTGCACATAAGTAAATGCAAGACAAACGTGGATGCTCATTTAAGAATAATCTTAAAATAACAAAACTCAAGGCTCAAACCAAGTGTTGCTCAGTCAAAAAAAAAAAAACTTAACTGGCTTCTTGCCCCTCTGGATGTGTCTGTTAACTATAGGTTAAGTTAAATGACCGGTGCAAGTTCGAGCCTTTGACTTTTCTATTACTGTATCGAAAGGGGTTATTCTGACAAACTGCAAATGTTTTCATCGCTGCTTTAAGATCAAGATTTTATTGACTCCGTTTTTAAATCAGCCTTGGTCGTGTTGTGGCTCGTGCTTGAGGTCATTGCGGTCATTGGCGCACATTCACTTATGCATTAATGCGATGTGTGAGTGCAAAAAAAAACTGAAGAGCAAGTCTTTCTGAGGTGATTGAGAATGTGGAAGCGGAGTGTGAACAGAATGTTTTATCACGAACAGTCCTCTGACAGTTAACTAGAGGGAGATATTAAAGTGGAGTTGCAGTGCATAAAGCCCTCATTAAAAAGATGAATGCACATTTGAGAGTTCAGTGGTGCAAAAACCATAGGCACTTGTCAAAAGAGATGTGGAACAAGAGAAACGGCCACACATGTCCTTATTCACCATATTCCTGATTACAAATCAGGGCTAAGAGGCTCCTGTGGTGATGTTTTGCAGGGCGGGTCATTTTTCCACTTGTCCTTTTAGACAGAAGCTTCACTGTTAATCAATACAAAGTAATTCTGAGAGATCACCTTCACCTGAGAGATACACCTTCATACTACTACCAGTTTTTTTTTTATTTGTTTGTTTGTTTTTTATTCCAGGATAATACTGCATATTGTTATATACACATTTATCATTTGGCTGATAAGCAAAATAAGTTTGGTCCCTTTTTTTGTTTTTTTTTTCCTCAGCTGATTTTTAAAGATTCAGGATTTGTTAATCCTCAGTTCATTTCTTACAAAGACCACTGGCAAAGTAGCTCTGAATAGGAAGTGTGTGTGAGGTTTTTTTTTTTTTTTTATCTCATAATGTAGATAGTTTTGTGTATGTGGCACCAGGTGACCTGCCTACCGGATAATTCATGTACTGTACCTGAAGGTCCTAAGATGGACAAATTATCTTGCATCTTTGTACCTCTAAAAGCTCTCTTGTCTCTCCTTGAAAACACAATTCACAGCTTAAAATCTGTGAATGTCAGTTTTTTTATGTTTCATAAAGAATGCAGACCACCTGAATGGCCGATACATTCGTGGCAAACAGTACAAAATTATGATGTAAAGAAAAGAGAAAGACAAACCATGTCCCCGACTCAACAGAGGCAGAACATTCAAGTTCACCAAACTGAAATTATGCAGATGTATGTGGACGTATATTTTAAGGTTGTATTTTAAAATGATTGGCTTTATTACTTATAATTCAATTAAAAACTATGTGCAACAAAATGCAAGTTAAAGACAATGACAACAGCTGATATGATCTTCATCATTTGAATGCTAGAAGAGCAGGACATTGTCACATAAAATCCCTAAAATCCTTAAAAAAGGCCAAAAAATTGACAGATGAGGTCAAAAACAGAAAAGCCAGTGAGACATTATAGTTGCATGTTGTTTTTTACATTGTTGTCAGTTCATTATCATCCTTCAATGTGAGGATGTAGGTTAGTATTGGATCAGGAAAAAGGCCTTTATAGTGGCTTTAAAAACATAACAGCCACACGACCTTTTATTTAATTACTGTCTTATTTGATGGCTACAAAAAGGATCCATGGTCAGGAACCACTTTCACTCGATGATTTGTGGAAATATGTTGTAGGACTTTACAGCTGTAGACTTGTTCTCTGAGTGCGTCCGATCCATCTCGGTGTGTATGTGCGCTGGATTAGGATGGCTCAGAACAGATTAGTTAATTATAGACACCTGCTGTCTAAGCGTGGTGTGTGTTGTCAGGTGTTGCGGCATGAGGTCAACTTGTTGCTGAGGGGGGAGAAAAGGTGGAGCAAGATGTGGAAATTTGCATGGACAAATGCTTTGCCATGTGCTCTTAGACCGTCCGTCCCTCCTCCTCCGCCTGTCCAGGCTTTGAGAGCAGCTCAACAGTGAGAACTTTCACACTTAATTCACACACTTTGGCTTTGTCAATACATACTCCTAGACCAATCCATTTTCTTTAGCTCTGTCTTTGTGTTTTGGCCACTTGTTCACACACAAATTGAGTTTTAGGTCTCTAAAAAAAATGGATCTTTTAGAAAACTGTTTGCTGTGTTCACATGTAGAAAGATAAAATGGAGTTTTTGAATCATGACAGATTGTGCCTTGCTAACGCTTCTATTTAATGAGGGGATATGGTTGTGGTGTTAATTATGCTAACAGGACTTTTTAAAAGGTTTACACATAAATAAACAGGTGTTTTTTTCACTGTATTGTGCAACAGTGGCTCCAGGATTCATTATGAAGGTCAATACCAAATCTGACACACAGTTCTTGCCACCAGTGTTACGGATTTTAAGACAGAAAGAGTCTTTTCTGTCATTGCAGCTGGTTTGCTGTTCATAGATTTTCTTCAGGCTTCTAAAAGGCAAATTTAGCTTTAGCGATGCAATTATAATGCTGCCTGTTGGTTTTGCATGCTAATGGCAGAGCTTTATTCATGTTTTTTTGTTTTTTTTTTTTTATTCAGACAGATATTTATTTAAAACGGTGTTTCGTGTGGACAGGATTTGGTGTGTGTGTGTGTGTGAGCAAAGGAGAAAAAAAAATATTATTTGTGGATGAAGTCCCACCCGGAGTCGGTTACTGTAAAAATGCAGGAATAATACTCTTGTTTCCTACAACAGCCATATAATCTTTGTTGATTATCTTGCTATCAGACAGCTGAGCTCTCCTTTCATTCTGTCCACGCAAATCTTTGAGTCTTGTATTAAGTATTAAACTGTTGACACGGTCAAGCTGCCAAAGCCACCATTTAACAATTTTAATATATCTTGGATGACAATGATTAAGGACTAAAGCCTTCATGAGACACCACACACCCTTGTAATTGACTTACAAAAAAAAGACAAACAGCAGAATGAATAACAAAAAAAGGAAACATCTTAAAATGGCTTCTTTGACATCACATGCACCTCGGTAATCATCCTGTCTGCGTAAAAAGCCAGTCAGATCATCAAAAACTAAATACTACCTTGGCAACAGCATCTCAATGATTGCATGTTAAATGGTCACAGCACTTTGTGAAACTAAGAGAAGCCATGGCCACACACTGAATGACGGAGCAGCACTAAAAAGCTTTCCACAAATATCTCAAATTAAAGACTTTGCTGAAAAAATTTCCACTGAATGATTTTGAAAGAGTCACAAAAATCTCCTGCTGGTCGGGAAGGACAAGAAAGACACTTCACAGCAATATGTATGTGGCAGATGCAAGCAATTATAATAACTAGTACATACATTATTGCCATTTTACTGTGGATCTGAAACTTGACTTTGCAACTTTGAGACCAAACTTCACTTTGGGGAAATAATTCACAGGAAGTCAAATCCAGCTGTTTTCGGGGGGTTAGGAGCTGAGAACTGTAACTCTCTCTAGTGTACTCTGAGTGGGAACATTGTGATGTTATTGAACATAGTTGCCATTATGTCAAAGTTCAGGTCATTGTGTTTGCCAGATGCCTCAGAATAACCCATTTCTCAACAGTTTGACTCGGGGTGATGAATTCATGGTGCACCACCTCACAAATGTCAAAGAAAACCACCGGCATGATCTTTTCACGTTCCTGACCTGATGCATCTTATCTGCTCTTCTTGAAGACTGTAGTCTCTTTCACTGTGACTGCTATTTGATCTCTGAGTTGAAGCTGTAGACACAACTCTCGGCCCCCGTGATGATCCTCAACATGCAGTTTTTGTCATCCTGGGCATGTTGACAGAGATCCTAGCAGATGTTGACACAGGGCCACCTCTGTTCCAGAGTCAGGTGGTACATGTTACTCAGGGGCTGATGACAGTCATGCAACTTGGCATAAAAACTCTCAAAAATTACTTGTACATCATGGTGCTGTGATTGTTTTCATTTATTCAAATTACCAAGTCTTCATTCTCATCTTAGTCAAAGCTGAGGATACTTAGACACTGAAAAATTTGAAGACAGCAAAGATGCATTTGATTTTCTGCTAAATGAGTCCTTCTTAAAGCTTTTTCCTGCTTAATTTTGGAGTTATTGTTTAATGGAACTTAATTTAGAATCTGATATAAAACTCATGCAATGTAGCTTTTGCAATTAGGGTCCTTTAAATCTGAACAATATAGCTTTTGCAATTAGGGTCCTTTAAATCAGAACAAAAACAGAGGACATAGTTGGATGATCTCGTAAAGTAGCAAAGTATGATGACAACCAACTCATGACTTACTAAAAATGTAGGTCTAGTTGTTTGCATATCATCCCTTTAACCCTTAATTTTGTGACTTTGTGGTTTAAATATTAATTAAACATGGAAATTAGCCTATAAGCAACACATTTATCATTACAGATGATTTACATACTCACAATTTACTTTAACTAATTCACAGAGGTACAGATTAACAGTGCAGACACAGTTGGCCAGTATTACATCTTTTTCTCCCTCAAATATGAGAACTTAAAAACTTGTGCTGCCGTGTCCTTGGTAGCGCAGGAATTCACATTTAGCCCATCATCATGTTCTGTGATAGAAATTACAAACAAACTGCAGCTTCTGATGACATTCCAGAGATATTTCACCTAAATAACATAAAGATCTTGCAATCACTGCATCCACTGTGCAGCTTTTACTTAACATCTATAACATCACATGCTCAAGTCCTGCAAGTGCAGCATGTGGATGCCTAAAGGCCTGTCCAGACCAATGGGCATTTTATTTCAAATGTATGAAAGAAGTTGTTTTGAAAAAAACAACAACAAAACATTAAATTCACATACATTATTATTATTATTATTATTATTATTATTATTATTATTATTATTATTATTATTATTATTGAGTCAGGATCTCTGGACAAAACAATGCAATTAATTTTGAAGATGTAAACAAACAAGAAAATTTAAAAAAGGACAACAAGTACTTTCACACCCTCGCTAATCTTAGCAGGTTGACTCCACCCTTCGAGTCTGAGGGACTTGCGTCTAACCTCCAGGTTAGTCAGTTTACCTTTATGCACCTCCCTGTGGCTGAATGAGCCGGCCTCTGTGATTGTGGAAAAAAAAGTGAATGTTGTTGAAGACGGAGTGACCTGTGGATTTTTAAGGACTAAAAAAAAAAAAACCTTCTTGAGGCATAAAAGACTTTTTTTTGGAGGCTCTGTCTGGATTTACTTATGCATAAGCCATGAATTTGTTATTTTTTTCACTGACGCTCGTGGCTGTGTAGTAGCTCGTCACAAGTACAGTTTCAATCAAGCAACAGAAGAACAACTGGTAAGCATTAACAGTAGCAAGTGGTGATGTGATAGTAATTTATGAGATGAATCACCAAAACATTGTCATTGAAGAGGTGCCATAAAAAAAAAAAGTATTCAGTAGCTTCTGTTCAGATTTCCCTTGAAAGCTGAATGATGTATGAGTGATGCAATAATAGCAGTGGTCTGTTTTCCAGAGCTAAAACTGCTAGAAGGGTAAACTTAAAACTGTCAGTTTTACGTCTGTAGTTTTCTGTTGGTGATGCAAAATGGTAATTTCATCATTGCTTTTTTAACACAGAGCATGCACTCCATGCGTTTGCTCCTTCTGATTTGTGTGCATTGACCTCACAGCAAGATATCATGGTAGATTGTCTCTTGTGTGACTTTTGAAAGTAAACTTTAATTGTAAAAGCATGTTATTTACTTCCTCTGTCCTTCAAATGTTTCTTATGTTAAGTACCAGCTTAACATTGTTTACTCACTGAGCGTTTTTGCTCTTAAATGATTTTTTGAGGCCTTTGCGGTGGTAGTTTTTGTTAAGGAAAAATCTTTGGTCTGAAAGTTGAAGTTTGGTGTTCAAGTTCGTAATCCCCCTGGATAACAGTCGTCACAGAGGTGGTGGTGACACCTTGACTTTTCCTGGGAAGCCCCTTTTCTGTTGCATAACTCAACCACTTGTGTACAGCAGGTGCTAATTTTATCCTCTTTAAAAGGCTTAAGTCTCATTAATGCTAGAGCACAGTGTATCAGACGGTGTGAATGACTTGGCAGTTGTTCTGTCTTCACCTTGTGTGTTTCATTCCGTGTCTTGTACAAGCTAATCAGACATTTAACTATTAAATATGTTTTCAGATCTGCACAGAAAAGTGCATAATGTTTCCATACTGCTTACAAAGTTGCATCTCCATTCCGTGCTCTTAATTACTTTTTCTGGAAGTTGTTTTTCACTTCAATCCACAACCTTTGCTGAGGGAAACCTGAGCATTTTTGTGTTGCTTTTTGCAGCTAATTAATATTCCAGGTGTTTAAGTCATGAAGGTGAAAGTGTCCAAATGACACGGGCATACTCTGTTACGTAACTGTGCACGTCTGAGCTCTATAGAGGATTTAAAGGCTGCACAGGGGAGAGGTGATCTATAAGTCAAAGAGGCTTTAAGCCACACCACAACAAACCTTACATACCTGTTGCTTCAGTGACATGATAAAGGAATGTGTTGGACGGGAAAGCATTAGGGTTAAATCAATCACCACATGTATTTGGATGTGGGGGGGAAAAAATCCCATTATGCATGCCCTTACAAGACTTAGCATTCAGGTTTTTCTGCTCTTATATTTTATTCAACACAGAAATAGAAAGTCTCAAATTATCATAAATTACTATGCATAGACACTCAACAGAAGCAACGGCAGCAGAAGCAGAGGGAAGGATATTTGCAACAGCTGGTCTTCTGTTTGTTCAAACGTATCGAGTAAAACTGGAATGATTTTGTTTAAAATGCAGATTTCCAAACAGACTCTTTATTGATTCATGGCTAATTGTTTGGGAATGTCAGTCGCTAATTATGAAAGGCCACATGCAAACTTTTTTACATAATTGCATGCATTAAGTATGCAGAGCATGCAGAATTAATTGAGCTTAATCAAGTAGGCATCACCCACATTAATTACTTAATGACACAATAAACTCTTTTTTTTCAAAAAGTAATCTTGCATGCAACATTGTGAATACAGTCACTGCAAATGTAACTAATCACATAAAATAGACGGTGTTTTAACATACTACAGTGTTCCTCACTGATGGATTGATGATCCTGTTGTGATGTGTGGGTGGTTTGTGCTACCACACACATGACCTCTGACAAACTGATCAGAGCTGATGTCTGATCTGATGAACTGACAGAGTGACTGCTATGAACATTATCCCTCACTGGCTGCCCACCAATAAACTTTGACTTCCTGCTGCAAGGAAAGCAATAATTTGATTACTACTACCATGTTGTAATCTAAAAGCATAAACGATATATAGTGTAAAAATTCATCATGGTGAAATAAAAACCTGTGAGTAATTCATATTTTCTTCTCTTCTGTGATCCCTTGTTTTAGTGCCAACAACAATGCAGAAGCAAGTGGAGGTAAGGATGGATGAGAGCCACCTGGAGCCCAGGGTGGAGGCTACTGAGAGTGTATGTGGCAGTCTGTGTGACAAAATCATGAAGAACATGGTTCTCACTCTCACAATCCTCGGTGAGTTTTTGGTTCACTACTTTCATCTAAAATTCATACATTTTATATATATATATATTCCTATTTATCCTATTCAAGGTCTCAGTGGGGCTGACAAAAGCAGGATACAGTCTGGATAAGCTGTTAGTTTACTGCTGCACTGACACGCTCTGGTAAACAAACATATTTACAAGTATGGCCAGTTAATCTTTTGGATTCCTCAGACTGCGGAAGAAGTAGAGGGATAAAATTCAAACCATACATGAGAGAAACATATAATTTTCACTTATAAAGGCACAAAGCTTTCACATAGCTTCTCCCTGAGAGGCAGTGGTCCCTAGAATTTATCTTCTGCCGATGCTTAACACGAAGCAAAAACATACCACTACATTTTATTTAAACATGGAAAAGTGTTGAAATTGTCTTTCTTGATTTTAAATAGCACTTCAACAGATGTCAGAGATGTTTCATTCTACACAGTATTACAGTGGGTGTAATGAGCTACGTTAATATCTTATTTAAATGTACCAGAAGCAAACTAAACATTAAAATTGTGCTATTGTCATTATTGTTTCTTTTATTGTTTTAAACTGTAATATCCACTCCACATCTGTTGACAACTTTTATTGATAAAACATTTGGTTCAACTTTATGTTTTCTTGGTGTCACAATTTCATTATCTGCCCTTAGGAGAGACATAAGTGACCTTAAAAAAGTTTACAAACTCACACTTTTATAATATTATCACATAATGAACATGCCACAGATGTTGATATGTTTTAATTACCGCTTTAAAGTGTTCATGGTTAGTATCTCGTGCCTCACAGTCACCTGACTTTGTGTTGATCTGTGTTTTGTGCCGTCGGCTCAGGTGTGTTTCTGGGTTCCATTGCTGGAATGCTGCTGCGGCACATATCGCCTCTCCCTCCTGATGTTATTATGATCATCGCCTTCCCTGGGGAGATCCTAATGAGGATGCTGAAGATGCTTATTCTGCCTCTTGTTGTTTCCAGTCTGGTCACAGGTGGGTGACGTACAGTAGCTGCTGCAAATGTTCCACTTAATTTGCTAACAGCTGTCCAGAAGTTGAGGTCACGTGGTGCAACAAGTTGCTTCATGTGAGCTGCAACAGTGTGACAAAAGAGTGGGCGGGTTTGTTCGCACTCTGTGTGGGGGACAGCAGGCAAACACACATAAATATAGATAATGTTATTTCACACTTTAAAGTGTTTTGTGAAAATGAAAAACCTCATACTCGCTAAAAAAATAAAACAAAAACTGCAAATGTATGTATATAAAGTCAGCAGACATAGTTACACTGGCTCTGTGCCAGTTAAAAAATCCTGTGATCATGACTGCACATGCAAATCAGTTTTTTGAGATACTGTACAACTGTCTGTTATAGAATTAAGTTTAAAATTGTCAATTAAATAACTTGATGGATCAAAAAGTAGAAGCTGTTATAAACATATGAATCAACATTGAAACCTGAGGAAACACATGATATTAACCATTGATCAGCACATTCCAGCTTTCACTTAATAAAAGGTGATTCTCACCTGCTCATGCGATTTTGAAGATATTGTTTGTAATATAATGTGCTGACATGATTACAAGTTGCCTTAAGAATAAAGAATTTGCAAAAAACCTTTATAAAACCTTTCTTATAAAACTCAATTAACATCAGGAAAAAAAATCACAAAATTTTGACTGCTGTTATTTATTGAAGGGTGCCCTGGAGGTCGAGACATCTAGTCCCTCCATAAATTCACAGACAAACACTGTTACCGCCACGTGTGTTTACATAATGTGCACAGACAAAAAATAAAAATAAACAGTCAAAATTACAGCACCAGCTCTTCTCATCTAAATGACAAGGAGAAGACTTCACAGTTCAGATGGTGCTGGCAGAGCTGATTGAAAGGACATTAGCAAGTTTTTTGAGGGGCACTAATCAACTTAATTATAATTATATTTTTTAATATATTCTGTAATTACCTGGGAAATAGAAAAGATTTGATATGTAAAATGCGTAGATTTAAAAATACACACTAAACTAATTCTAACTTTGTAGAAAAAGCATTTTTTTCTTGAATCCTACAGTGGGATCAATAAAAAGAGATAAGGTATACTGAAGCCTTTGTTGTAGTATTGAACATTTACTCATAGTTTCCTGTAATAACATACTTTGTCAACAGGACTTGCTGGTCTGGATGCCAAATCCAGCGGCCGTTTAGGCACCAGGGCCATGGTGTACTACATGTCAACGACGGTGATCGCAGCTGTCCTGGGAGTGGTCCTCGTGCTCCTCATCCATCCCGGGAACCCCAAGCTGAGGGCTAATCTCGGCCAGGGAAAGAAAAACGATGAGGTGTCCAGCGTGGACGCCCTCTTCGATCTCATCCGAAATCTCTTCCCGGAGAACTTGGTGCAGGCCTGTTTTCAGCAGGTAGGAGTCTCACGAAAAAAAGGCTTTTCACCCACCATAAAAAGACTGATTCATATGTCAGCTGCTCCAACTGTTTGATCTTTTCTTTGCTTCTCGTCCAGATCCAGACGGTAACCACTAAAGTTCCCGTGCCCACTAATAGAACTAAAGCACCTCCTCAGTTCACAGTCAAAAGGTCGCTTCAGTTCAAGAGTGGGATGAATGTCCTTGGTAGGTGAAAGTTTGTATACACACCCACTGCTGAATCCAAAGGAAAGTTGTCGAAGAAAAACAGAAGTTATTTTTCTCCTGATACTAAGTCTTATTCTCTGAACTGT
>JAPZDV010000001.1:24526338-24555895 GCA_029814665.1 Acanthurus lineatus
TCTATCTATCTATCTATCTATCTATCTATCTATCTATCTATCTATCTATCTATCTATCTATCTATCTATCTATCCATTTACTTTTTATATCATATGAATCTGCACAAGACTTGCTTCTCTGTTTGTAGGCTACAAAAACAACTTTCCGTGGTTTACACTCTAAATAATACAGTCTCAAAATTCAACCCAACACAAAATGATCTCAAATTTCAATTTCAGTTTCAATTGTTAGAAAGCCTGTAGTACTTTATTTTATGTTTCTTGCTAGAATAGCACATGACACACACACACACACACACCCTCTTTAATCTATCATTATGGGGACCATTCACTGACGTAATGCATTCCCTGACGCCTTACTATTACCTTAACCATCACAATTAAATGCCTTACCCTAACTCTAAAACCAAGTCTTACCCCCTTATATCCGTTTTAACTTGTGGGGTCCAGTATTTTGGTCCCTAAGAGGCTGTCAGACCCCACAAGTACAGTAGATTCTCCTGTTTTTAGACACACTAATTACTAAAACAAAGCATTCATACTGTATAGCGTAAAGCTTATTTCCCACAGCGCTGGCCAAAGTAGCATCCAAACAGATGCTTCAGTTTATTTTAATTTACAGGCTGTCGAGGGGTTAGCACTGAGCATGTTCTCTAACATGTGTTCTGAGGGTGTAAACAACTCTGGCTGCTAGGCTTTAATAACTTTTCTGTAGAGGAAGAGTTTTGCTTTCCGTTTGCCCACTCACTGACTCACTGACATCTGTGAGCTAATTCGGAAACATAATTAACATAACTGCAGTACAAAATCTATTTGCGAAAGGACGAAAAGTGTCGGCACTTTTTTCTCTGTTTGCAACAACAATGCTGATTTTTACTCAGCTGGGACTGAGCTGTTTATGTTCTCGGTAACCCTTGGGCTAAGTGATTCATATTAAAGGTGGAAACCCCTTCGTACATTTTAACAGATAAATTAATCATAAAATATCCTGTGTATTCACTAAGCAAAACATTCCTCTTCTCTCCGTGTCCTCAGCAGAGTGTTCTACTGAGTATTGCTACTAAAAACTAGTGAATTATCTTCATTTTACTTTACAAAATACATTCTGCTTTGTGGTTGCTTTGTGGGTAGAGTAAGGCAAAAATGTTATATAATAATCACAATTACGTTTTCACCAGTATGTAATCCCTTGAAAATAAAAAAAAAAAAATTAATTAAAAAAAACAACAAACACTGGCTCTTTACTTTTTGCAAAATTTACGGCTGACATAGACTCACTTTTACATTTAGGAGAGGCAAGTAGAGAGATATCCAGTTGGTTGCAATCTGCAACCTCACTGCTAGATGTCGCTAAATGCTACAAACTGGACTTTCAAAACAAAATTAAAAAAAAGAAAAAAGAAAAGTTAAGAGAAACACTTTCATTGCATCATATTGTTCTTTTTCCTTCCTTTAAATATTATTTTCTGTATCTTTTCTGCAACTTTGCTCTTCAACACGTAGGGATCGTTTTCGCACTTCAGTTAACGTGGTTGGGGATTCCTATGGAGCTGGTATTGTCTACCATCTTTCCAAACACGAGCTTGACCAATTCGACCAACAGAACCGGATGGAGGACTTTGAGATGGCAAAGAATCAGTCCTTCTTTGAAAATAACACCAACCAGAATGTATATGCTCACCACAACTCAATCTTAATAGACGACTGCAAGGTACATTTCACATTAACGGACATAGAGACTTGTATGTAGAAAATCCTTCCCAGCTCTGTGTCTGTGTTTGTCCTCTGTTTCTCGTCTGTGTTTGTGTTTATATTGGTGTATTTGTGTTTCTGTCAGTAGTCAATGTCATATTTTAATTTAAAAAAAAGTGTATGTTTTTTTTTTAAAAAAAAGCTATTAAAAAGCTAAATCAATATAATCTTCATTTATTTGATTACCTGCTAATCATAGGAAAAAGCAGTTTTTGTGATACCGGGGTTATCAAAAGCAAAGTTTGGTCTTTTTCTATTTCTAATACTTTTTTGTTTATTTTTTATCCTCCTCAAAACTCTGTTTTACTCTCATAAAATTAAATGAAACTGTTATTTTTTAAACATCAAATATTCCTCATGTGGAATTGTGTACTCAGTTATATTTGAATTGTATTTTGTTGTGGTATGTTTTGATTTCATTAAGAAAGTATTTATCCATTTATTTATTTATCTATTTATTTATTTATATTTTTTGTCTAATTGGACATGTATTTGTGGCAGCCCTAACCAAATTACAGTTTTCAATCATTAGCTACCTTTAAAAAAAAGTTTTTTTATGGCTAGTGGTAAACATAAAGACTGCTGTTTCACTGTGCTGCATCTAAATGAATGCATATATTTCATGAGATGCCAATCAGAAATCCTTCCCTATCAATACTGTAGCTAGCTTTCTTAACAAAACAAAGCAAGATTGTTGTTATTAGAGTAATTTAATCATACAGTAGAATCTAGTCCATGTTTTATTGTCTGTATGATGCAACTTTGTGTCTGATGCTAAAGTTGCATTCTGATTATTTCAGTATTGTAATTCGGTTGGGCAGAGAATCCATAAAATACATGGCCAACTCTGAAAAACTGTAAGCGTTCATTACATTGACATGTAAACAGCATTATCGTTTGTATGATATGAATTTTTAATGTTGGAGATTCACACGTGAAGTCCATCCAAAGGTTAATGGCCTGAATTTAATGAAGCAATGGCTTCTCTGCCCACAACCACTGACGGTTTTTGATTGATGGTGCCTTGGCCCCATAGTTAGACTTTCTTGATAACTGCTTACAGGTTACCATGGGCAAAAATGGAAAGACTGCAGAGTTCTCTCTTGTTGAGGAGGGACCATGGAAATGCGAGTAAAGCAGACCCAGATGCTGCTGCGCCTTACCATAAGTTCCAACAGCTTTTACTCCCTACCGACAAAAATTATAAAAAAACAAAAAAACACAACAAAAAAATCACACACAGGAAGAAAAATGTGAAACTTAGCAGAGTCAACTGTACTGCAAGAACGAAGGGTCGGCTAGTCTTTCAGTTACCCACCGGGGTAGCTACTGGAGCTAACTACAGATGACTCCATCAGCTGCTTGTATTAGATCTTGCATTTGCACTAACTAGACACAGACTGTAATGAACTGTTGCATTTCATGCACTTTTTACAGAAGAATTAATCATGTGGTTGACAACATTCAGGGCCTTACTTGGTGCTGCTGCAAGCTTCCTGTTCTGTCAATGAAAGAAATCGTCTTCCTTGTGCAACATCCTCTTTTTCTTTTCTTTTGTACTGAGGCAATTTCTTTGTAGCTTTAAGGGCAGACAGATGATAGTCATTTGATGGCCTTGCCAGTTAAATTTGATACAAAATTAAAAAAACACATGAGAGATAATTTTAAAGATGGTGCAAATTGACTCAGTACAAATGAACAAATTCAGTGGATCACAGTTTCACAGATATTACTGAAAGGATAGTTACTATCAATGTTTGTGTGTATTTTTGTTTACTGGCATCCTCTGTCTTTCTGTGAAACATCCCTGAACACCAAAGGTTCACAAACTGGATTCATGAAAAGAAAAACATGAACTGAATGAAACAGTGCTTCATGTGGCATTATGACGTAAGTGCTGGATGGTTAAATACTACATTACCTTTGACTGTTAGACTTAGGGGATTATACACCCTGGTGTCGCACACATGGTCAAGCCTAAGAAGCAAAAGCTTAGGACTTAGACCATAAGAGGAAAGCATGTGCCATTCTAAATGTGGCAACAAACAGGACAGGATGTGTTGCAAAGAGCCATGAAGCAGACGATAGTCTAAGTGAAGGATGCCCTCTCAGTCATTTATTATTTTTTTGTAAATATATTCTTAAAGAGTGATGCACTGAGTTTCTGTTGGTAGTTAAAAAGTACAACTGTAAACTGGAATTTTTATGTTTCTGTCTATTTCTGAGAGACAGAAAGATTAACAAGGAAAGAAAGAAAGTAAAAGAGAGGGGTGGGTCTCCCTGACTTTTAGCTGACCAGTGCTTTGCTCTCTTTAATTTCTGTTTATTTCTTTGCTATATGACAACCTTGCCTTGACAATGTCAACTGCAGAGTGCAGTCAGTGAGATGTCTAACACATTTAGAGATAAAACTTAAAACTATGCATTTCGGTAGAATATTGTGACTAATTTTTTAATAGAGATACTAAAGTTTCTCCACCTACCAGCTTTACCACACTCAGAGCGAGGACGGCTGGGCCCTCCTCGCGAGATATTACTGAGATTTTGCAGGGTTTAGTTTTACACAGCAGATTAAAAATATAAATAACAGGCTTTTAATTGCATGTAGAGTAAATTAGTCATGGTCACGTCTTTTTAGCAAGTACACATTAAATTCTGCCTCCAGCACTCGCATAAATATGAAGCCGTAACAACAAGGTCATTGGATGTTGGCTGAATGTGTACATGTTTTCGAGTTCAGCTCTGTGTAACAACTCTATTGAAACCTGGGTGAAAATGGGATTATTGAGTCTCTTTTCACATAAGCGTCAGCTTACATATTCATCTTTAAAGTGCCTCCTTGCACTTTGTGTATATACTCTCTTAGATAAAGTGTTTGAATCAAATGTATAGAATATGGCAATTTATGTTATCTACCAGAGGTATTTTGCTATGCTAAATGTTTATATAAAGACTATAACTATGTATATGTAACAGTGTTAGTGCTATATTAAATTTCCTCTTATAGGTGATCTCACAGGTTGTGAATTTAGGGTTATTTATTTGCAAAAAAAATTGCATTCAATTTACCAAGAAAAACTACTGAGCTGCATGTGGTTGCCAGGGAAGAAAGCCCATTATTATTTTTTTTCACTTGTTTAATGAGTGAATGTTGTTTGAAGGGTAATCAGCACATTAAGTAATTTCTGTGCATATGGAGCATTGGTGTTGGCAGCTGCAGTATGCCTGCATTTTGTAAGACCTCTGCAAACCATCAAGTGTTTGGCTTCCTCCAAATGGAAGTAATTCTTCCTCAGTAATTATCAGCATTACACCCTGATTCATATCAAAAACCCATTGTCCAACACAACCCTCAATTTAAAAAATAAATGGGGTGCTGAGTGATATGTAAATAACAACAAAATACAAACATCAACAAAGTTTGTTTGCCAACAGCGATTTTATAACGAATCCTGAAGCCCAATGTGAAATGTTATGACAGGTGTTTTTGGAGAATTCAAAAATTTTTCCATTTGTGTTTTGTTGTCATTTCCGGACTTATTCAAAATGTGTTGCTGGCATGCAATTAAGAATAAACATATATTTACAAAGATCAGTTGATCGGTTAAAAATATAAAAAACATTTTCTCTTAACTTTATATCATAAAGGATAATCAAGTTATCCCGACTTCTTTGAATCAGAGTTTTAACTGATTATTTCATTTTCACATCTATTTAATTTGTTATTGGGCCTTGATTCATATAATATTGGTTCTTTGTCAACTGGCCTAGTGTAGTGTATTTTGCATGAACATGTGAACTTGTAAAATCTTTAGAATATAAAACTTATATTTTCTATCTTTCTTTTTGATTCTATGCGCATATTGGTCCAAGGATGAGCGCAACATTTTTGTTGTGTCTGAAATTCTTCACAATGCAAACCGTCTTTTGAATCAGACTGACTAAATGCACCAGGATTGAATTCAGTTCTCCTAAATAAACTTTTACAGTGCACCAAAAAATGTTTGTCAGACAAATGGACTGAAAGTGTATAAATGTTTTAATACTTGTGCGTAAATATGAATGAAAACAAATAAATGTTTATTGATGAACTGCCGTCGTGTTTATTTGTCAAAGGAGGATGGATTCAAAATAGCACATGAGCATTCAGTAAGTACAGGTTGTGATGGCTGAAGTGCTGCGTAGGTTGTCAAGAGAAGCTAATGGGTAATTTGGCTGAGCACAATTCAATACAGCGCCTCCACCATGAATGTGAGGAAACTGGAGCATCTTAATATAAGTTACAATACACAACACAGTCTTCAATAATATTATTACAAACAGATTTCAAATAACTTTACAATAATGACACTTATAAAAGACATTTTCACTAGTCTGGACATTTTTGTATCAACTAACAGACCTTTGAGTAAAAAAAAAAAAAAAAAAAAAGGAAAAAAAGAAAAGATAAAAATAGTTATTAAATATTTACAATGAAAAAGAGAAAATAAAACACTGTAATGACTTTTCAGCTGTGATTGAAGTAAATGGCATTTGTGCATCTTACCCAACCCCTTTTGTAAGTTATATTTAATAGAGGAGTTAATATGGCAATAAATACAGCAACCAAAATATTGCTGTAGTTTAAAGGTACAGATATTATAAAAGTCAGATGGAAAAGGGTATCATGATTCAGGTTCAGACCGGGCCAAGAGCAACAAACGTCCAGGCTGAAGCTCAACAGCCCCAACGGTTATTTTTCTCTGAATTCATCAGTTTCAAACTCAGTCTTGTGGTTCTGTGATTAGTCTCAAGCCTACACAGGGTCTCTTTCTGAAACTCAGTGTGATGAATATTTCTCTGGTAATTCATCCAGTGGGATGACTGTGTACTCAGCCGCCTTTCCATTCTCTGTGGGCTTGTTTTTATGCAGGAATGTCTCCATCTCTAGCTCCCTCTGCTGGTTTGAGGTGTTAGTTTTGGTCTCTGGTTTGGATTGGTGCTTTGGTTTGTTCCACCTGCATGAGAAAGAAACAGTATGAAGTTGAGTCAGTGCTCTTGATGGTTATAAGCCATAAATATTGTTACACTGTCATGACATTAAATTCTTACTTGTCTCTGGTAGCGATGGCAACGAAGAGCATTACAAGTGCTGCAACTCCAACAATGAAACCAACAATGATGATCCAACCTGGACATGAGGAACAATAGGAATTAATGAGATGCATTGTCTCAAGCCAGATGTCAATCGTTGTCAATGTTGTTGTGTGTGTGTGCATGTGTGTGTATGTATATATATTTTAATCTCACTGAATTTTTGAACTCACCTGGTGTACTGTGGCCTGCGTTCTGGTGTTCTGGAGGCCGGACAGTTTCTGGCCCATTCTTTACTCCTGGAACAAAAAAAAAAATATATAAATAAATAAAAAAATAAATAAGAAAGGACAATTCATAGTGGTGGTGGACAATACTATTGACGTAGAAATACGATATCTACCTGCTTCAAGTTTTTCTTTTTCAGAAGGGATAACTAGTTCTGGATCAAAGCCTGAGCCTAATCCACCAAAGATTCGTGGAGCGATGTGAAGAGTAGTCATGAAATTTGATGATGCAGTGCTGGTTTCTGTGTGGGAAACAGAAGGAGTTACATTTTGAGTTAATACACAATGGTTAGTACAAATAAGACACTGTCTAAGTGTTTGTAGGCCCTATCTATTGGAGTAGATACAGGATATTTACCTTCTTGGGGTTGGTTTTCTTTTTCAAAGCCAAAGCCTGAGCCTGATCCTTCACTCCCTTCATACATTCTTGAAAACATTTCAAAAGCAGTTGTGAAGGTTGATGGTTCAGTGCTAGTTTCTGTGTTGGAGACAAAAAGGGGTAACATTTTGGGTTAGGCTTAGTGCACACTGGACAGTCCCTTCATCTTGCTGTAGTTCTTGATTAAAGAACAGAAAATCACAATGAATAAGATGTTATCAACATGTTCACAGGCCTAATTTTTGGAAGAAGGTATAGGATATTTACCTGCTTGGGGCTGGTTGCTCTCTGTTATCATCTCTGCAGTAGTGTGGGTAGTTTCTTGTTCAAAGCCAAAACCAGATCCGTCACGCTCTTCAAACATTCTTTGAGTTGTTTCTAAAGCAGTCATGACGGTTGATGATTCAGTGCTAGTTTCTGTGTTGGAGATAAAAGGGGTAACATTTTGGGTTAGGCTTGGTGCACAATGGACAGTCCCTTTGTCTTTCTGCAGTTGTAGACCTAACTATTGGAGTAGATATAAGATATTTACCTTCTTGGGGCTGGTTGCTCTCTGTTATCATCATTGCAGTAGTGTCTGTTTCTTGTTCAAAGCCAAAGCCTGATCCTTCACTCTCTTCAAACATTTCTGGAAACATTTTTACAGCAGTCGTGAAGGTTGATGATTCAGTGCTAGTTTCTGTGTTGGAGACAGAAGTCATACTGGGGCTTTTAGTAGTGGACTGCTGATGTATCTCTTCTTCTTCTGACTTTTCCATACTCCACAAGTCAACAGTGGAGAAACTAGGATCAGTAGTTTGATAGTCCAAGATGGAGTCTGGGCTGATGCTTGTCATGACTTCATTTGGCACTGATGAGGAGGTAAAGTGAGACTGAGATGTTTGGGTAGGATCTGAATCTGACATGTCGTCACTATCCTTTGGCAGCTCTGTGGAGGTAGAGCTCTGTGGATCTGAAACACCTGGAGTTGTGGTTGCATAGTGTTCTTTCTCTTGTTGGGGGGCTGCAGAGGTCATTGAATTGTAATTGGAGTCCCCTAAATCAATGTCCTTGCTCATGTCACTGGGTTGGTCGTCATCTGGCAGAGGGATTTGGGTGGCGAATGAGTCCCCTAAATGGCTGTCCTCAATCACATCAGTCTCTTCTGACTTGGAAGATGGCCATTGGGATTTGTGAACCGTTGCATTTCTTGTAGGTAACTGAGTTGTGTGTGAAGCTGTAGAATGGTTATCAATAAGGTACCCATCTGTCATGACCTCGTGGTAAATGTTGTCCGCGGTCACAGCTATGACAAAGAGATAGGAAAAAAACAGGTCACCTCAAGTGTTTACCTTCAAGCCCTGACCGAAAGGAAAGTTACCGAGCTTTTATGCTGCATTGCAAAATTACCACACAGGGCTTATTTACTTCACCCCGAATTCTTGTATTAACTTGTGGTCTTCTTTGATGAGGTGTGGTTCGAAACAGTAATGATTAAACTGGGTGACTAATGGTCTATGAGTGGGTTAACAAAAGAGTGGCAGTTTCATCAAAGCATTGGTTTCAACAAGAACATACCGGCATTTGACACACCCAGTACGACAGAGTAAACCGTGACTGCTCTCTCTCTGTTTAAGTTGGAAGGAGGCCATTATCAGGCTTTGGTTCAAACAAACGACGGAGGAAGTGAAAGGACACATTAGGCAATGAGCTGAATTAGTAAAAATATTCACAGACTATTTTTGTTTTGTCCTATTTCTTGCCTATAAAAATGTATTTTTACCGCCCTTATGACCACAAAAATAAAAATATCATTGGCTTATTTTTTATAGCCATGGTCATTGGTGGAAGCAAAGTGCCTAAGTACAGTTTTGAGTTTTTTTTTTTTTTTGATTACTTGCGTAATCCTCTTTTATTTTACTTATTACATCGATTCAACTACAATTCAGTTGGAATATTTACCTAAAAGCTGTTGCTTCTACATACTTCTCAGAATTAAATTAGTAATTAAAATTAGTAAAATTATAATGTAATGTTTTTTTTAAAAAAAGCTGGTTTCCAACCTTATACAAATGTTACTATTCACAAAAAAGTCATGTTTGTAGTTCAGATGTCTATGAGTTAAAGCAGGGCCACCAAAGAACGCTTTCCATCGAAACTTCTTCTTTATACGTCATTAATCACGGTATAATCCCTCAGATTTATCATGTGACTTCATGAGGGATCTACTGCCGAGGCTGGAAACCACCTGATTTAACTGTATACAAAGCTAATAAAAAAATTACATCTTGATGTAATAATAAACAAATATCTGTTAAATCTCATAAAAGCCAAAAAAATGTTGAAATGAGTTAATTAAAAAATACATGAAAAAGGCTTTTGGATCAAATGACACATCTCCACTCTCCATTTCTGCCCAGTCATGTTCACCTCCGCTGTTGTCTACAAGGTTACCAGTTGCCCAAACTTGTATAAAAGCTCTTTGCAGATCTTTGGTTTCTTGTTACAAGAGACATGCACATTAATGCACCTCCTGGAGCAGCTCAGAGCATTTTACAATGATTGCTGTGTGTAATCTGGAGGTGCCAGTGAAACCTGTGCACCGGCAGTGAAATAATACTCTGGCTTTCTTACAGAAAGAGTTAGACCTGCATCTTAGATGGCAGCAGGGGAAGTGCTGACTCATGGTGTGAGAAAAAGGACACCATGGGAATTATTAAAATTTCAGAGGTCTGTTCAGAAGAATCACTTTTGAAAGAGTAGAAAACCTATGACTATGACTTTCTGAGTGCTGAGGTAGAAGAATGTCATTTTGCCAAAGAAATTTTATTCACTACCATTGAATATTTTACATATTAGCAGAAAAATCCAATGGATTTCGGATCTGAATAAAAAACTATGCAGACGCTCGACTGAAACAGAAAGTGATGGTTTAAGTTTAGAAAGAGATATGCTGTAAAAAAAAAGAAAACAAAGAAAGTTAACTTACTATCAACAGGTGCTGAGTGGACAAAGGCAAAAAGTCCAAGAATAACCCCAAAAAGAAGATTTCTCATCTTCATAACTTGTGATGGATTCTCAGACTAAAATACAGTACCTATCTATCTATGTGAAGGCTGGAACTACTTGCCACACTGACCTGATAATTTGAAGCAGATGAATCATGTCCGTGCCTTTTATACAGAGCAGCAGGTAGGTGTTGACAACAGCATAACAATGGCAAGCAACACACAAAACAGAAACACACACAAGAGGGCTGGCACACCTGTGAACACACCCTCTTTCTTACAAACTTTCTCACGCTTTTTTCTCTCTTCCTCGAACTTGACATGATGAATGAAAATCCAGTTTTTCAGGCTGTTTATTTGCTCCTTAATACTTATTACTGGAAAATGATGATTTTTAAAAAAAGGAAAATAATGACACTGATTTTTTTTTACAAAATCTAAAAGTAAAAAGACAACAAATCTAATTTATGAGGCCAAATCATACATGAGGAAGCACCAGAAAAGCGTCTTCTGCCACTCTCTTTATAAACATGTTGTAAATGATTAGTCTCAAGCAACAACTAGGAGAGCGCACTCAGCAGTGCAGATGTCTGCCAGGTGTGTTTGGGGTCATGTGGGTGAAGTAGTTGTTGAGCTCCTTCTGGCTGCGTGAGAGGAGCGAGGAGTCAGAATTCAATGGGGGGCAAAAAAACAGAGCCGTCAGTGAAGTAGGTTTTTCAATAAATGTAAATCACAGTAACCAGAAGCAGTCCTTGAGCATACAGCAAATATACTCGGATGATGGGTCAAGTGTTATGCAAGACTGGCTGCAGAGTGATATGCAAACGTACACACACAGGCATGACACAAACAAACACACGCATACACAGAACACACACACAAACTTAGAAAAAATGAAGTAAAATAGGTTGTGTGTCAACTTAAGGTAACAAAGTGTTATTACAGTTGTCTTAATGTAAAAAAATGCACATATTATACTCATCTTCGCAAAAGGCAAGTGTATATGGGAAACCTTATTTATTTGTACATACATATAGAGATATACTTGACCTGACATGACAAGTCAGTCTATCAGGATGCAAGAAGAGACATAAGAAAAAAATGCAGAGAAACAAGACAAAAGAAAAAAAAGTTACATTTAAAAAAGCTCAAAGGAAAAAAAATACTCCTTTAATACGACTGTAATTGTGTAAAGAGTAGGATGTTAAATATAAAAGAGTGGTAGATTTTTTTAATATAAACTAATATATTACTAGGTCATATTTTAAAAAGAAGAGAAGATTGTGGGTTTGTAACATAAATAAACAAAGGCGACAGATGAAAGACATTTCATAAGGTTCAACCAGCAGTGTAATTACAGACAACATTGTGAAAGTACCCAGTGTGAAACAGCATTCACGGAAGTATAAAATATGCTGGTTGACAGTTGGGAAAATACCTTGGATGCAACATAACATCCCAGGGACATAATAAATTATGAGTGGCTTTGAAGAAGCATGAGAAAATAAACACTTCCTTTCTCATCAGTCAGCATATTTCCTTATCATTCCGTCTTCCACCATTCCCATGTCACAAGAGAAAAGTCTTAATGTTACTTGGTCATGTTTCAGAGTTTTTCGTACGTCATTTCAGACCGCACCAGACACAAACTCACTTAACTATCATCACCCTGCAGGCAGTATGTACTGTATACAATGGCTGTTGTGATTTGCCGGCTTTTGACGGAAATGGATGCGTCACTGCAGAGCTTTAGCCTCAGGCAGTCTGGCATGATCGTGGATTTGCGACAGTCGTCATAAATTACTCAGCGTGTGTGGGTGAGAGCTTGTTGAGGCTTGCACTCCACACCCAGGAAAGGTTCATTACTGTTACTGTTAAGAATTGAATTTTACAATATTTTAGCAATGATGCATAACAGAAATAACCTTTAGGCTAAAAGCAAAAATCACAAGCGTGCAAAGTAAGCTTTCCCTGGCTAGACTAGACGAGGTAAATGATTCAATACATTAAAATAAATCTTATAGCTTGGTTATCTTGTGACTGTGTAGGTAATAGAGGTGGATCTGTGCATGAGACCCTGTATGATGGGATAAATAAAATACTGACAAAGAATGTGGAAGCCAGTGTCACTTTTAATAAGGGGGATTTCTAAGCAAGTGATTTTAATATACAGTACATCTAACAGTTCTAATATTCACATTGTAACTTAATACAGAAAATTGCTGCTTGAATGCTTGAATTATAAGAAAACATATGCATTTATTAATTGCATTTATGAATTTTGAAGCTGTAAAAATAACATCAGCAGATGGGGGGAAAAAGCAGAAATGACATGATAAAGGATAGCTGGCAAAGTGTTTCATCATCCTGCAAACTTCAGTGGCCTTTTAACTGACATGAGGTCGAATCATTAATGACTGAATTCTCATTTTGGGTAGAGCTTTTACTTTAGATTTTGAGATATGCAGACTCGAGGCTATATTTCACTTTGGTGGTACGTTTCTCGTTTTTCAAAAGCAGGCCTTGATACGAAGCAGTGGGTATTGGCCCCCTGGTGTTGTATGGCTTATGCTTCAAAAATAAATGTGCATTTAAATCTTGGAAAGTGACACAGTTTGAATTTCTAATACATAACACAAAACACAAGCATCACTAGTCAAATGTTTCTTATGAAAAGAAAACAGGGCTAAATTTTGGTTATTTTAAGTGTTACTTAAAACAACATCTATCTCTCTTTTTAAACTCTGACATATGGAACAGGATTTTCTTTGTGTTCATGTACAATGAAATAAATAATCACTTGCAAAGCAGCCCAACACGGGGTCTTTCCAGGGAGGTCTGCTATGCATGTGCAGGCCAATTAGCAGCCTCTGAAAACCAGCTACACTTCATCCCACTGATATCTTCTGTGTGATGGTTGCCACCATTGTTCCCATCACCAAAATTCCAAGGCAACCGAGCCAAGCAACCTGCAGAGCTTTGCTGCAGCTCTCACATATACCACCACAATGAATAATCTAGTGAAAGTAACAGTAACCTTGTCTATTTACAAAAAACTCACTGCAGTTGCCGTATTTCTGCAGATTTTTAAAGCACACATAATAGCAGTGCCCTTTGCCACCACTCACCTGAGATAAAAAGAGAAGAAAAACAGGATGTCTGATGACCATTCTGTTTTGACAATATCAGTGAGGTGTGAAAATGGACTTAAATACACAAAGACAAAGGTAAAATCTGACTGAACTTTAAATATCACATTCACTGGAAGTTTAGCGAGTTTTACGCATCATTGTTCTCACAAATTGTCCTGAATATACAGCGTGTTTTCCTTTTCTTTTAGAGATGTTCACCAAAAGCTTCTACATCCACATCCATCCCATCTGCCTGTGCAGAACACACAGTGCACATGCTCATTGGATTGAGCTGTGCATTGCCAGGTTGCAGTGACAGATGGATTGAAATTGTATGTAGTGTGTTGATTGTGTGTATATGTATAAATTGA
Source organism: Acanthurus lineatus (assembly GCA_029814665.1). Classification (NCBI taxonomy): domain Eukaryota; kingdom Metazoa; phylum Chordata; class Actinopteri; order Acanthuriformes; family Acanthuridae; genus Acanthurus; species Acanthurus lineatus. Next base: position 24,540,319 of record JAPZDV010000001.1, read on the forward strand.
GTTTAACTGACAGTCTGGCAACTTTGCCGATGTGAGAAAATCATACAAAACTTCTCCTCTCTTATCATGATTATTGAAAATTAAGGTTCAGCACAAATTACAGGAGTTTCCCGGAAGAAAACAACAAAATGACAGGGCATTAGGAGATTACCTTAATAGAAGGGATACGTTTTTTTTAAAAAAAGTTTTAAATTGATTTTCCAAAACTTTGTTAAAGCTGTTTTTTCTATCTTATGACATTTTTCTTTGGGAACCAAATCAGTGGTTTTGTCTGAAACTGTTTTCAGTCCACGTAAGCTGTGAATCACTGTAAAGTGAGTTGAACTCTAGGACACTGATCAAATATTAAAGTGGGACACTGGTGACTCAGTGGCCTGCAAAACATTAGCAAGGAGGCAAACATACTGAGGTCAATCAAATAACAAAGAGTTTCACTGTGGCTGTAAAAAATAAACACATGTTTATTAGATATTACAATATCAACACAAAATCAAAGTTAAGCATTTTTAAATCGTATAAGCTGCACTCACGTTTGTGTTGCAGAGTCTGCACAACATTTAAAACACCAGCTGGCCTCATGTTGATACAATTGGTACAACGGGAGGAAAAAACAGCTTAACTGATGTGCTGGTGGCAGGTATCACACTTAATTATTTATCAGCGGGTGTTGTGGTGTGTTAAGCTGCTGTAATACGGTGTGTGACAATCATTAAGACCGGGGTTTGAATTCTTCATAACAAATATTGCAAGACTGGCAAAGTCATATGTTATTCACCAGAGTACAGCCGTTTAAACAACTTATTGGATTTGTTATGTCTACCATGCCATTGGTTGGCTACATGTGATACGTTGTTTTCTTGTTGCCTATGTTACCAGTTCAGTATGACGAAAGTGTTTTTTCATTGCTCTGAATTTGGACAGAAAACCCCATTGACTGGATTTTGTCACAGATCAAAAACAAAAACAAACAAACAAAAAACAGTGGCTGAATTTCTTAACAATAAACCAGCTGCTGATCTGGAAACTAGTGTGTGGCACACCCAGTGTTTGTGTTACCATGGTACTAACTGATTAAGAGGAGAAAAAAGAAAAAAAATCTGACTTGAATGATCTTTTTACAAGTTTCCTACTGCACCGACAAAACTTGACAAGGCAAGACACGAAACAAAAAATGGCAACTAGTTTAAAAGAGATGCCACTCCTTAATTATGCCCTACAGGTTAAAGGCAGCATGATACCTGGGATGGGCCTATCTAAAGTGAATTAAAATGTCACAGTTATTGCCAAGAGACGCTGAAAACTTTGACAAATGGCTAAAACATCAACATGAAACCCTTCTTAATTAATTAGGACATGAGATATTAAATGTAAATACACTACACCTCCCTTTTTTTACATTTACATATAACTTTTATTCCCATCAGAGTTTTGTTTTTGTTTTCATTGGTCGTAATTCTCTTTTCCTGTTTGGTCAGAAGCAAACATGCAGCTGCAAGGTTCCAAAGCTTATCACTTACATATATCATTAAAGGATACGATTTTAATTTTTGCAAATCTCTAATACAGACTGTTTTTCCAGCTATGTCTTTAAATGTACTTTTATACATACTCTGTTTTTTCTTTATTAATACCATATTTATGGCACTCAAACTAATAACCCTAAGATATAAACAGAAACTGTCAACCTATAACCCTATGAAAAGAAGGAAAATTATTACATATTAATGGCATAATTACTTGACAAACAGATGTTTGGAAAAGAGTTGTACAGCTATATTTGATGTAAATCTCAAAAAGCATTCAAATCAGTAATTACATTTGCAGAGCAGATGTATCAGAGCAAATTTGTTGGTTTGTTCAGCTTTTTATCTGCAACTCTTTTGCCTGTGTTTGTACCAAGGAGTGTTTGATGAAAAATAATTAATTCTAAAAAGCATTATTATTTCACTTAGATATACATAATGAAAAACCACTTAATTCATAAAGTTGTGATAAGCCCAACATAAACTATAGCTTATGTGTTAATGCTTGTGCTGTCATAGCCAAATGTATATAAGGCTTTGTGAGAGGCTTTGTGAGAACTGTGAGAGTTCTTTGTGAGAACTCTGACGAAAAGGCAGACCTCCTTTGACATCAGCCGGACTCAGGTTTACACCAAAAGAGGAACTTCCACGGAAAAGCGGAACTTCCATTGAACAATCACAGCAGTCTTTGCAGTTACTCTTTAACATTTGCAACAGGACTTGGAGTCTATTCAGCAGGAAATAACGAGCTGTGAGGAGTAATGAGTATGGAGCAATCGCAGTCCATTCCAGATGAAGAGATTTTTCAAGGTAACAGGCAGCGTGTTCAGACTAGATTCACCTGTTTCTCAAGAAATATCAGAGAATTTCCTTTTCGATGTACTTTGAGATTAGTCACATGTGTAGTACATGCATTAGTGGGTTACATAAGCAGAATATGTTTCTATTACAACACACATGAATGTCATGTTAATAAATAAGGGCTCGAAATGGAGGTGAACTGAAGAAAAGGGGAACAGGGGGATCTGTGCTTCACAGTAATATGACTTACTTATAGCTATACATTAATATAAATTCATGTAAATAATTATTCCAGCCTTCTTTGCCCTACCATGCCCTCTTGCACCACCACGGGGGCTATAAATGCTGTATGTCATAACAAAATGACTTATGCAATTTTCATTTGTTACCCAGCATGCCTGCATTTATTAGTTTATTCTGTTTGCAGTTATGCATATATTACTTTATCTGTATGTCTTTAAAATTGAATTTGCATTGAGTATTAGCATATAAAGATTTTCAGACATTGATGATGATGATATAATGACCTCAGTGGAAAGAGATGCAGTTTATTTAAATAACATGCAGGATTACTTGGAAAGGGAAATTCTTACATGTTTCATCATATGTTACATATGATGTTGTTCATGACATCATAGTTTTTAACCAGAGGTAAACAGCTGGAAGGGGTGATGTGGGAATTCTCAAAACAACATGTTATCAAACAGATCAGTAAGGGCTTTGTAGGCAATAAATTAGAACTGAAAAGAGCTTGAATATTGAACATGAAAGAAATTCAGAAGATATAATTTATATGCAAAAAGTGAACTTGTGTCTTTGATGGTGCTGGAGAAAAAAAAGTCACATAAGACCAAGTATAAAAGATTTTATCAGATTAAATTTGATTTTTATTATCACTGCACGCTGTCACTACATGCAATTTACACTGCAATGCAGTACAGCATCCAATCTGATTGTTCAAACAGTAACAAAATGTATATATGTGAAGATGAATAAATGTCCAGAGTGATCAGTTTGTTTATTTATTAAAAGTTAATAGGCTGGTTACTTTTTTAGATTTAACAAAAAATAATTAATTCTAAAAAGCATTATTATTTCACTTAGATATACATAAAGAAAAACCACTTAATTCATAAAGTTGTGATAAGCCCAACATAAACTATAGCTTATGTGCTAATGCTTGTGCTGTCATAGCCAAATGTATATAAGTCTGCTATATAGTATTTTAAAAAGTATGGGGTTCATTGCCAGCTTCTCTACACTTTTACTTTTGTCCATTTTTGGATGCATAAATTTTTGTAATACAAGTTTATTTTTAGGGTTTTAGGACGTTACTTGCTTCTGTAATGTTTGTATATTAATATTCGCAGTTCTTTTTTGACCACCATGACATGCCCCACAGGTTCGGCGGACAGTTTTCAAATCCGGCATGGTATTCTCCTTTGGATGTCGCATATCGATGACGTCATATGCGCGTGTGCCAGTGGTAACGTTAGATGATGTGTACTTTGTGTTTTTCAACCATAGAATATTTTTTCAACATTAAATAAGGTAAGTATTAATCTACTGTAAGTGTTTTTGTACATTATTTAAAAAAAAACTATCGATGTCATGCCGCAACGCGAGGCGTTTGAAGCTACACGAGCGTATTAAAACTTAGGCTAACGTAAGCCACAGCTGTTATTCTCAGAGGGGCAACATTAGCAACAGCTGCACATTAGGTAACAACACAATCCTTTTATGCTGCAAAACTAAGTCTGCATGAACATTATAAAGAGCTGATTACTGTTTAGATAAGTCAGATCTAACATCGTTAAGAGGGACGTAACGCGACGTGAGTAACTGCAACTTATATAAAAAAAAACCTTTTAGCTAGCTGAATGTTGTCAACAGCATAAACTGTGATGATTATATTCTAACTGGGTCCCTTTGTTACAGAATATACTGTCAGCTAAAGAAAATTGCATATCAGTAACTCAAGCTTTTGTCCACTAATTCTGAAGCCATAACACTTATTTTCAATGACTGTGTTTGTGTACCGTAGTGCAACAGTATTCAAAGCGAAAGAGTTATCAAACAATCACTTTTTTGTCCTCGAAAGTTTACAGTGACCTGTCGGCAACATTGTGTTTGTTTATAGAAAGGAATCTTATCTCTCATCAGATTTTTCTCAGTTATGCAATGTAGGTTTGTTACGCAAGTTGAAGTTTTAATTCCTACGAAACCACTCAGCTGTTGTAGATGATTTCACTAATGAGGACACAACACAGCTGAGACGGACAGCCACCCAATGACATAAATGGACCTGGTGTAGTCTTTTATAACACTGAAAATGTGCAAACTCAGTCTTAAATGACACGGGATTGTTCATCCAGATCTGATTCAAAGGAGTTAAATAACAGGAAACATGCTTTATTTGTACAAAAAAGACATAGTAACGCAAACACCCTCACCAAGTCAAAACCAGCAAATTTAAAAAAAGGAAACTTTTATTTGAAAGAACTTTTATTTGAAAGAACTTTAATTAGAACAGTGTTTTTGTAAAGTACATATGGAATTCAAACACTGCACTCCAAATATTAAAAGTGCTGGTAAATACTTATTGTCATCTTCTTTTTTTTATCATGCAACTCTTTCTCAATCAATTTGGGGACTTTATTTCCTTATCTTAATGTCAGATCTGTGGAATCCCAAAATATAGTGCAAGTATGTCCCAACTAATGTCCTAAAGCATAAGGTGACTTTATTGATAGTTAAGATTTATTGATAGGTATTAGCTGTACTTTTTTTCCCCAGGGGAAAAGTAGCAACTCATACTGATGCATGAAACACAAACTGGAACTGCAACTTCACCAACTGAAAAGTTTGGCCATATGGTTTCTCTTAATCCAATAAGTTTTGCATAACAAGCTGCATTTCTTACAGTTCTATTTCCTTGTTGCCAGTAAATCTTATCGGATGTACTAAAAACCTTTAGTTTTAGCTTTTTTGGGGGTAAACCAAAATCACTACACTTGTTGTGAATGCCTCTGTGTTTGCTACGTGTACATTATAGAATTAATCTACAAAAAGAAAATTGAGAGAAATTACAAATCAGGGGTTAAGCAGTTTAAAGTGGCAAATTTTGCATCAAGTCACCAGTTTATTAAACTGAAAGAGTACCATGTGTCATGGATGACAACTAATTATGTAATTTATTATAAAATGTTAAGATTTTATTCCGACCCAGGAGCAGTTCTACAGCAAAAAAGATTACTGCCAAGCATCTTTTGTTGCAGTGAAAATTTGCATCTTTGTGCTTAGATGACGCATAATTGCTCAACTGGGTTTACGTGCCGACTTGCACAGCTTCTCTAGAGCGGCTACAACAAAGTTTTTTCGCAGGAAACAAATGTCAGTTTCACTAAAGACTTGGCGAAGTAACCTTAAAGTGTAAAGTGGCCTCTCATTACAGCAGTGCTCCATAAATCAAGTGATCATGATAATTATTTATTAAATGATTGAGTTTCAGCTAAAAAGCTATATAACTCACCAGAAGTGAATCTAATTCAAACATTTTCTGTTGTAGTTTTTCATTAACATCCTCAAAGCCTAAAGTGACTTCTTTAAGTGTGTGTTATGTTCTGAAGATATTCAAAACTTTCATGCAACACAGAAAAAAATGAAAGTATATTGTGCAACATTGCCTCTATAGATAAAAATTTTCTTAAATTTAGTGTTTCTCTTTTTCCTCAAAACAAACATTAGTATCAGTAGTGTTTGAAAAGTTCGTTGGACCTAAAGTTTCTCATTTAGCCCTCTAGGCAACTGTAGCTATATAGCTTAAATACATCTTAAATATTAGCATATCCTCCTCCTTTGCACCAGTCCGTCTTTAATGTAAGCTAAAACAAACTAATGTATAATCAGCTGTCAACACTTAAATGAGGATTTTCCTATGAGGATCCCTCTTAATGTCTATTTACCTTCCAGCCACACAATCTATTCGTTGTCAATCGTAAGTCTAACTGAGGCCTAGTTCACAAATACACGTTTATTTTGTCAAATGTGGCTTTTCTGCTGGCTTTGGCCTTTAGGCATCACACAGGAAATGCAGTTTAAGGTCATAGAAAAAGGACCTTTAAGGAAACAGTTTTTGACTTGTTGCAGCAGAATGTGCTCTGTTATGTCCTGTGTTGGTGAGGCTGTTATGTGAAAGGGTGGATGTAGCCAAAATAGTTTTGGAGTGAATCAAGTTTCACAAGGATTCCCTCCAGAGCTAGTGTGTTTCATTTTCTGTGACTGATATAGATTTGTATGTAGGCATTTTAAATGTTCCATGCAAAAATTTGTCCTATCCTGTTTAAAATAAAAAACAAACAAACAAACAAAAATCTTAATCTCCACAATTTTCCACATTTTCAGTGTAGTATAGCATGGTTTTCCATTGTGTAACTGTTGGTATAAATAGAAATTTAAATCAATAGTAACATCTGAGATTTTTGAGAGGCGCTGCATATCTGCCCTTACATGTAAGGAAACAGTTTTCTCCCTAACAGATGTGTGGGAGGAAAAGGAAGTAGAGGAATTATTGAGAACTGTAAATCAGTTCACTCTTGTTCTTCCCCACCTTATCCAAACAATGTCTCATTTCAACAGGGAATACATCAAAATAAGGAAGTAAGATGCTGACACGCTGTCTCATTGTGACTTAAGGGCAAACTGGTCTCATATGACACCAAAATCAATGTGATTTGATGTTCATTTTATTTAACAGCCTCCCAGACATCTTGTAATGTATTTTGAATAGTCTCTAACCGAGTCCATGGTTTTCTCACAGGAGATGTCAGCTTTTTGTGGTACCAGCAATGGCTGCCAAGATGCAGGTCAAGAGGCCACGGAGAAACAGGCAAGCATAAAATACGAACAAACAGTGTTCGTACTTAAATGATGTGATGGAACAACACCTAAAATTGAAAGATTTCTGCTAAAGTGAAAGTACATTTGACAGTGTTTTAGAAAGCATTCAAATAAAAAAAATCACTCAAAATAATGGTATGTTACTGGTATGTTACTGGTGATTTTCTATATATGCTCTTCTTAGGTAAATAAATTTACTATTAACTCTACAATTACCGCACAGCCATTAACCCACCTGTTCCTCCTGAAGACCTAAATCTTTGAAAACAAATTCAGAATATATTTCTTTCTTTTCCTTTTATTTGTGGCAAGCTTTTATTTTTGTAGCAAACATTACTCAAACTTTGTATGTGTAATTGAGCCTAATTAAGCTTCAGTGTGTGTGTGTGAGAGATAATCCGTGTGTGTGTGTTTTCATGGTAATTAAGGAACATGTCACAATTGACTAGTTTTTAATAGTTTTTGGACATCAGCAAATCCCTTTAATCACACATTGGCTTTCTAGGCAATATTTCGCATTTGAGTAAACTCATGTTTGATTTTGAGCTTTTCATGGATTTGCTGTAAATAAGAAACATACTGAATATCACCAGATTACTGAATAACATTTTGCTGTTTTCATTTCAGTGACTAAGTACTATTATTATTGTAACACCCAACACATAAACACTGAAAGCAAAGCAAATATACATGTAGACATGTGCAGTTAAAGCTGAGTTACTTCTGTGCACAACACCAGTTTATTAAGCTTAAGCTATGCTAACTTTGTCAACAGGAGAAGGAGCATCCTCGAGTTCTCATCCCCGAGTTATGCCGACTCTTCTACCAGCTGGGATGGGTGACGGGGACTGGTGGAGGGATCAGTCTGAAACGAGGGTTCGTACGTAGCTTCATTTTTTGTTTAATACTTAGAAGGATTGGAAGTGTTAATTTTTTTAAAAAAATACTGGTATGCTAAAAAATTTGTTGGAAGACTGACATGAGGTCTGTTATATTGATTTTAAAAATGTGTACAAATCTAAAGTGAAGACAGAAGGCCACAGTTTGGAAAAATGAAACAGAGTCCAAACGGATTTTTGACAGGTTATTGCAAACGTCTTTTAAACTGTGTTGTTCTGGGTGGCAGCTGCAAAGAAAGCACCACCCATCAGTAAATTCCTGTTTGAAACTGGGAGTGGCGGACATCTTTTTAAACCAGCAGGGTAGCCAAATAAAATTTACTCACTGCTTCTTCATGTATGCTTTTTTTTTCATTCAGATAGAAAATACAGGAACTCTAAAATAATTCACGGGAGAAATGTTTCATCCTGTTAAATTACTACTCTTTTAGATTCAGATAGAAAGAAGCAGTTCTAAGCTCCGCTGCCATATTTGAGCTGGGCAGACAATTACTCCTCAAAATGACTGCTTTTTAAGAGTAATGACTCTTTCCCTGTTGTCAGGGTTTCTTTTTCTTTGGAACACACAGTGTGTAATTTCTGCCACTAAGGGGTCTGTCAATCAAAACCATGACAACAGCAAAATTGAGTTTGATGACATCATGAAAAACCTTGGGATGGTGAGAGTCGTTTTCTTTGTAAAACAACTAGTATTGCAGATGAAGATGATTCATCGTTATCATGAAGATGATTCATCATGCTTCATCAGAAAAGAACAATACATGACCTGTAGATAGCTGCAAGAAGCTAGCTAGTGTGCTAACTTCCTTATCTCTATTAAATCAGCTGATTTTTCCTATTTGGAAAATATAACAGCTATAGGGGGTAAATAAGGAAATAACACTATTTAAAACACCTCTGAGTTGTACTTTTACCTTTATATTGATATAATTTATTTCTCTGGGTTTATAAGCAATGCAAAGTGGAAAGTTCTACATATCATGCCTCTTAAATCAAGTAAAAACAGATGTTTAAGGCCCTAGCATCATGTATTTGGTCATCTAAGTGAAAGCTATTTAGATTTCTCCAAATTTCAGCTTGAATCAAAGCTTTAGTGGATCTGCTCAAGAACCTAAAGAACCTTTACTCTAACAAAGCCTCCAACACTTTTTTTTTCATTTACTGGAGATGAATGAGAGCAGATGAAAATATGTGATAGATGAAGTAATCTGAACAGACAACAGTGTTGTCAGAGAACCACACACTTCACATATTGTATCACATTATACACAAAAACTCTAATGAGTGCATTTGTATTTTTGTGAGCGCAGGTTTGAATCTGAAGTCTATTCACAGTAGCATTGGTTTGACTCAGAAGTGACTCAGAGCCTGAGGCGGTCTCGCCAAACCTCGCTCAGAAAAAATCAATAGGCTACTCCTTTATCTGCTTTGTTTGTTGTCAGATAAAGAAGCGTACAATGACTTCATCCTCTACATTCTGTGGGGAAACGTTAACAGCTCTTAAAGTTTAAGCAAAAAATACCATCCTTGCAAAGATGTTTGACACTGAAAACGAGTTGATTTCTCTCCTTTTCATCTTGGCTTTTTTTCTTTTTCTATATGGTCTCTCACTCTTGGAGAGTGTTGAGTGTTTAATGTTGAGCAATTAGTTATTTCTTGGTTGAGGAAATGACACATCAGATAATCACTGAAACATTATTTACATTGCAGTGCAAAGTGGAACGCAAGTAAGTAGAACAATCAAGACAACAGAACAAAAGACTTTTAGATTAAATGAAATGATGACTTTAGCTATAACTGCAAAAAGTCTTTTGAAAGCAGTAACAGAAGCATAAAGAATTACTTAGAATAACTGCCCCGGGGACTGGGCTCTTTATGGATGGCTAGAAAAGCATTAGTGATTGTTTCTTTTACATTTTGTTGTGGCCATAAGGATTCAACTCAGTACATAAAACCATTTTCCTGGACATAAAGACAAAATAACCTGAGGATAGTCTGGCCATTTGTATGCTGCACAAGACCATGAAGCTCCATTATTGTATGACAAACTAACTCGCTATTTAAAAAAAAAACTACTTTCCTGTCCTCGTCCTTCTCCTTGATATTAACACATACTATAATTTGTGTTGTGTAACTCACAGAGAGCAGATCTACATTGCACCATCAGGTGTCCAGAAAGAGAGAATACAGGTGAGCGGTTTCTAATCACACTAAGATATTGTTCTGCTTCCACTGTGAACAATCTGAGTATTGATCAAGCAGTGTTTAGATAATCATTAGTGTTTCATGTTTCAAATCATTCCTGTCTAATGTTGGTGTTACTCAGCCAGAGGACATGTTTGTGTGTGACGTGGAGGAGAGAGACATCAGCTGTCCACCTGCCTGGAAGAAGTTAAAGAAGAGCCAGTGTACGCCGCTTTTCATGAACGCTTACACCATGAGAGGTGAGGTCACACACTTAATGCATTCATACACACGCCACAGATTGTCTTTCTAATTAGGTCAGTTATATACTTTTTTTTTTATGTGTCAAATGTTCATTAAATGAGCTACAGCAGAATAATATATAGATGTTAATATAGATGTTTCTCATTTGGAAGCCTTAATAAAATTGGAAAAACTGGACGCATGTTCCTGACTGTTTGGATTATGCTTATGTTAGCTTGAGTATCCTTTTCTCATTAAAAATGTCATAAATGGACATAAAAATTGTAAACACGACCTGTTAACATGTGGTAAAAAAAATATAGACTGTTTTTTCTTTCAACAGATAAAGAAAGGTTGTGAGATTATTATCTACGACATAAAGGTCTTTCATGTGTTGAAATTTTGCTTTTAGGTAAAATTCCAAAACCTTTCATTTTTACAGAGCGGAGATGCTGTTATACAGAAGATAAAGCTGTTAAATGAAAGCATTATAACCATGCATTAACATTATATTGAAATACCAAACCAAAAATGATGACTCTTGTATCAGTTACGTATCTCCTTCATCCTGGAATTCAAGGTGAAAGTTATTCACCTTGCCTGTAAAACTAAGACACATCATCAATGATCATGTGCGAAGACAATACCAGACAACACTCAAAATCAAAATCTGCTTTTCCTCTGCTAAAATACAGGGGCACAGGCAGTTATACACACCCACTCCAAGGCTGCTGTCATGGCAACACTGCTGTATCCTGGCAAAGAGTTCAGAATAACACACCAAGAGATGATCAAGGGGATTCGTAAGGGCACCTCAGGCACCAACTATCGGTATGTAATCAAGCAGCAAGGATTAGCAAAAGTCCAAAAGAGTTTCAAAGCATTTTCGTTCCTCAGTCAAGGTTTGTAAATGGTTATGAAAGTATATTGGCACTCAAAGTGGAGATCACGGCTGCAAACTCACTGTTTCCAGTCGCCATTTTGAAGCACAAAAATGGCAGATCTCAGAGTCTCGCCTGTATCCTCAGAGTAACATTGGGGCCAAATTTTTAACTATAAAGATTACAAAAAAAAAAAACGAGCAGAAATGGCTGTTTTTTTGTGTGGTTTCTGCGGATATATTTTGTAATTACTCGTATTAACTTCATATATTGAGAAGAATCTGTGCAAAGCAAGACAAAATATTTAGTGTGAACTTCTATTGAACTGCAGAAGCTTTTTGAAGTGAAGAAACAGCAGGGACTGATAGCAGTGATTCACAAAGCAAAGTCGTGCCCTTTTCTCCAAATTGTTTCCTTTTTCAATCTCTTTGAGATTTCAAGCCTAAAAAATACAAACACCAAACAATATTAACATATTTATTTACTCATTTTTTTAAACTTAGCCCTATTTGATGTGTTCTGGGATCAAACTGACTAGTTGGTGCAAAAACGGTTGGAGTTTATTTAGTAGATTGCCTCAGCCAAAAGCTTAAAAATAGACTGTAATGGCTTCAACTTGATCTTGGGGTGCAAATGTGCCTGTCTGCGTACGTCCACCAAAAGTGCTTGTTTCTGCCGCTGACAGGCTCAGATTGTTACTCCAAGTGATTGACAACATTATGGAAAGGATTCCTACAGAGACAGACCTTTTTGTTAAAGATTACGATCCTTTTTTTAACCAGAAATAGTTGTTATGTAACTCTTTTCAAAGCCACCAGACTATTATGACAGAAGCAGAAATTTCACCCTGCAGAACACAAAAGTTGCTGGTGTACCTCTGCCCGATTTTTTAACAACACAAACCTACCAATCAAGACAGCACCAGTCCAGCAAGTCTTCTGTTACATAACTAACACGAAAACTGTAATACAATAGGTAGTAATTTGGCATTTTTTAAGTAACATTATCCTAGAGTAATGTTTGGCCCATCCTTCAGACTAGAACACAAATCAAAACTTGTCTAAGTTCACCCACCATTAGTTTCACCACAGCCACCACAGCCAGCCACAGCCACCACAGCGTGTTTAGTTCGTCGCCTTCATCAGTGTTGAGAAAATTCCAACCATTGAACATAAAATCAACCAAATGAGGGTACATTTTTCGTCATAGCCTGCAGGTCATGTGTTTGTCAGACACATGGCAGCACAACAGCTCTCTCCAGGACATAATCTCTCAGTACATAGACGTGTCGCGTCTTGCCTTGCTTTTCTCAATAACCCTCCTGCAAAAATCAAAAGGCCGAAAACATGTGAGTCTAAACCACAAAATGATTCTGCAACAGGCACTGTTGCAAGATTTTCATTATTCAATAAAGATTGCATACAAAGATATTTTGTACATTTTGTTCCGTTTTATTGCATTTTGTCTCGTGCATATAATCGGGCTCCATGATCGGGTGAAATAATATTTGTAGTCATTTGAAATGGCCTCATTTCATTTAGACGATCCATTTCTCAATTTAGCATTGATTGGAAAGCCAGATGGGAATAACATTTTACCAGTTCAGAGATTTCACAGTGTGCTCGTTACTCTTCCAGGCAGCAGAAAACGGTTTTCATGGTTCCTCCCTTGTTAGAGCTCAGAAGGAGGATTACAACAGTAACAGATGATTATTTTCATTATTTCTTATAGTGAATAATCATTCAGTTTGTAAATGTCAGAAAATGATTTGAAATGTCAAGGGGGAACAACTTTAAATGGCATCAGAACAAACATCAAAAAACATTTGAGTTTCCCTGATAAAAAAAAATAAAAAAAACAGCAAAGCCTCACATATGGTATGTGACAATCAGGAAATGTTATGGATTTTTCTTTTTCTTCTGGTAAGTTCTTTTTTTTTTCAGTTTCAGCACTATGGCTGATTTACAGTCATCGTGCTGCTTTGATTTGATTTCCTAACAATCAGAGGGATTGTATGGCAGATGGCGGTGTGAGGCTCAGAGAAAAGGCAGCCTCGAGCTGACAGAGCTGGAATTATGATGGCGGTGCCTTAAAAATTTAACAGCCTGAGTGTAATTAGTCATTTTGTATCTTACCTTTATCCAGGTATGATGACACCCTGGTTGTGCCCATCATTGAAAACACACCAGAGGAGAAGGACCTGAAGGACCGGATGGCCAGGGCAATGGAGGAATATCCAGATTCATGTGCTGTCCTCGTCCGACGACACGGTGTCTATGTCTGGGGGGAGTCGTGGGAAAAGGCCAAGACCATGTGAGCATTTACCTGCAAGCTTTACTTACCTCTTTGGACTTGTTTATGAGCAATAATAGAATAATGTATTTGCACTGTAGGCATAAGTAACAAAGAAAATGTATTTAAATCATTTATGTTTCATTCATTTTGCAGGTGTGAGTGCTACGACTACCTGTTTGACATCGCCGTTCAGATGAAGCAGTGTGGACTGGACCCTTCAGCCCTCCCAACGGAAGAAAAAGGAATAGTTTGACATTCACTGATGCTTTTTTTAAAAAGAGACGTCTGTTGCAGAAAGGTCAGCCTAGTTCAATCAGGAGAACAGATTGTAATCATTTGCCTTTCACGCCAGTCTGCTTCAAATTCGATGAAATTTGATGGTAAGGGCAGATTCAGGGTTGAAGGAGATTGAAAGCCTGTGATCCGGAAGCACCTGGAGGTACGCTGCAAAGCACTGTGGGACAATTCATGAGTGAACAGCTGTCGGATCATGGTCCTCAGGTTCAACAGCTTCCCTTCTTAAGTTTAAATGCAGTGAAATCAAGGCTTTGTGCATCAGGCATGAACATAGCATGCATTTCAATTGATCTGTAATGATGATTAACAACCTTTACGTCAATCAATAAAAAACTAATGGTGTGTAAAATGTCAGTCACAGAAAGTTTTTTTTAAATTTCTTTTAATTATTTTGAAGGGTTTTCTTTACCTCACCTAAAAAAAAATATGTGTAAGTTTAAACCACATTTCTTTTTTGACTGTTTCTCCTTTTTTTCTATGACTTAAAAACCACAAAACCATTTCTCAAATTTTAAGACTATTTCAGCTTCAGATGACAAATATAATACACAAAGTTGTTGTGATAAACATGACACACACATGAATGACTGTGGCCATCTATGCAAACACCTTCCAGTAAAATAACCTTGCATTGTGCAAATGGACCCTGACTGTGTTTCATGGACATCCTTCATTCGTGAAGCGGCAGGCGAGTGTATTTGGTGTGGGCATTGCTCAGTGCCTGTAGAGCCCTGCTCAGCATGCCTTCAGTTGTCTGCATATCATTTCTCGTGAAAGCCAGAGTTGTTTTTTTTTTTTTTTTAACATCTTCTGCTGCCACCATCCCATTGCTTTCATAACTGTACTTGGTGAAAACAGAGCACTGTCGAATATGCTGCAGGCTTATTTGAAATTGAAAAAAACAAAAAAAAAAACAAAACCCACAGAAATATACAAAAAAGAAAAAAGTCTTCTTCTTGCTGCATTAACAGTGCCAAGACTTCCCATCTTTTGATTAATGAGGAATGTTGGTGAACTCATTTGCAAAAGAAATTGGACACCAACATCACGGAAACACATCAGACATTCTTTGTCCACTATTGAACAGACAAAAGTTAGTTATCAGAAAGTAAACTGGCTGTTCATGAATCATCGCTGCTGGTGAGAGATTTTCTGAAGAATGATGTTTAAAAAGCTGAGAAAAGACAGATTCAGAAAAAAGCAGTTCCTTGAGTATTCAACAATGTCAAAATCAGATTATTCCCTGGCAGCCAAAACCAAATATTATATCTATTATATATTCCAATATTCATGCCATTATGCATTTTTATTAATATTTATTACCTCTCAGCCAGCAAAGTTCAGCAACAGATGAAGACAAAGAAGACTCATGATATGGGGGCTCATGAGGGCACTAAAGTAAAAATGTGAAATGGAGCTGAGCTCAGCCATTTTTCCCGCAAATACCTACAGACTGAGAGGAAGAGCTCAGAGTTTCAATGCAAAGTTGGTCACTTTGAAAAAACACAGACACGAGAACATTTCCACAAAATTATTATTATTATTATTATTATTA
>JAPZDV010000001.1:24556225-24583323 GCA_029814665.1 Acanthurus lineatus
CACAAAATTATTATTATTATTATTATTATTATTATTATTATTATTATATTTTTACACATTAGTTACAGGGACAAGGTTTTTTTTTAATCATTTCAAATTTTAAGTTTTTATAGTTTTATAGGGATTGGTGAGTTTTTATCAACTCTGGGAAAGGAAAGCAGTCAAAGCAATGCATTTGGATTCCAACAATGTATTTTGACTGATAAGAGCTCTGATACATGAGTTTACCTTTAAAACGAGGAATTCTGCCATACCGACACAAATTATTTTGATAACATAAACTATTTTAAGTTCATATCCCAAGGGTAACAAATGTAGTTTTATCGCCATTCTTAGGATGGAGTAAATAGCTGAAGATGAAGCAGTTTGTTTGTCAGGACAAACCCCCAAAGTGCATCACCTACAGATCAGTGCAAGTATCACATCATCCAAAATAATGAAGCCTTTTCATGAACACTTGTCCTCGCTCCAGTCACTAACAGATGGTTAAAAGTATACGTGGTTAATTCCACAAATACTGTATTTTTAATTTCAATATGCTAATTTAGCACACCTAAATCAAGATTTATCCTCCTCCATAACCAAACCATATTGGTTTCAATCTCTTGTCCCAGAAACGTAAACTGGCTCTAATTTTCCTTCTGCACATCAATCTGTAGTGATTGTAAAACTGGCACACATAATCCCTCGTAATAATCCCTAGTTAGAGCAACCTCTTGTTTCCTCTAAGCCCTCCTGAGCCTTTTACTCCCTGTTTGCATTTCTATTTGAACCACCTCAGACTTATTTTAATTTATGTTTGTACAAAAAAACTTTAAATGGCACTCACAAGAAACCCAGTCACTGTTTTTGATGCTCTCCTACATCGCTTGCAGCTTTTTTTTCGAACACATTTTAAGTTGCTTGGAAGGGCATCCCATAAGCATTGCAGAAAATGTCATTTTCCTCAGCCTTTTCAATCAATTCAGGGATGTATAACTGTTCAAATGCTGTAGTGGCGCCCTTTAAAAACATAAATTATGTTCAAGTTGTATTAATGTGTTTGGCACTGATGTCTCGGGAGAAAGGGAACACTCATTGCTGCACCATATTTTTTATGATATTGATTAAAGTGTAACTGTGTTTATGATTTTAAGCTTCAGTAAAAGCCCTGTGACGGGCCAAATGGTGATAAATATTAATATTGACATTCAGATGCAAGAACTGTAGGCTTATGTGTGTCAGCCACTCAGCTCACAGTCACACACATGCACAAAAAAAAAACAAAAAACACTTGAGGCTCACTTATGTATCTCAGGGTCGACATTCAAAAGACCACTTTTGCATTTTAACATTCTTACATCGCACATTTCCGACATCCTTTTCTTTTTGCCATTTAACCTTCATTCTATAGTCCTAACAAGAAGAGGAGGAGAATATATGGAGACAAAGGAGCCAGCATGATAAAAGCAGTGAATTTAAAATGAGAAAACACAGCAGCCAGATGGTACTGTGTGTTCCTTAACCCACCGGGTCACTGGGATACTTAAGGCCCATAAAAATAATGATGTGGGTTTTGACTGATATTAGCTTGGTAGATAACCTAGCGCTCTGTGAAAGAAGGCTGAGTATGAGTACAAGGTGTAGGGGGAAAAAAATGACAAAAATCAAGAGCTACAATCAGTATCTAGCTTATCTGCTACCACAAATGGGCTGTTTTGTCTCTGTTAAGATACAATGATATTTTATTTATTTATATTTTTTCTGTCTGACATAGTATTATATTTTTAATATAAGTAGAGCAGCCACACAAAACAGCTGAAGCGCTGTGGAAAGAGGTACAGGGTTCAAAGTACTTTGTCCACATGCTGTGAAATAGCCTTGCTCCTCTTCGGGAACAATTGACAAAAGACTTTTCCGCTCAGGATAAAAAAAAAAAAAAACAAAAAAAAAACATGCTTTGTAGACATAGACATTTGAATTCTAACATCAGCTCTTATTAAACTGTCACTTTACAGTTTAAATGAAACAGCCCCATAGACAACAAATTCAATATGCACTTTTCTTTTGTGAGCAACAGCTCCATTTTTTTGTGATTGACTGGGACTCATGTCAGTCAAGCTCATCTGCTTCAAACATACATCAGTTTCAGGACTGCTCCCGACTTTTCTCTTCTTTTTCTTTTTTTAACTGTAGAAAGGCGGGATCAAAATGATGTAAGGTGCCTCGTCTTCCTCTGTGCTCATTCCTGCTTGTCCTGTTCCTCTCTGTTGTCCTCCAATCTTTCCTTCTCCTCCCTGTTTATCATTTAGTCTCTCCTGCACTGATTGCTGTCTTATTGATACGAGTCAATCACATGTGTGGACAGAGGAGAACAGAACCAAAAACAGAACCAAAACCAAACAGTTGTTTTCTGTAAAAAAAAAATGCTTGAATGGAAATTAACACTGAAAATAAAAAGAATTAAAAAACATCACACTGTAAACTGAAAAGAAAATGCTTTTTAAGGGGGAATTTTAACAGGTGTTAACATCTTTTTTTTGAATACAAATATATGAATAGAGCTGCTGCTGCTGATTCAGGTTGGTAATGAGGCTTTAGCCTTTACAACAGGTTTAATTCACTGAGCTGCATGCCACCTATTCTAATCGGGATAGCTGGCTAATTAAGCTTAGTAGAGCTGTAGCTGATGTGACTTGTAGTTATACAAACAAAAGGGTTCTTGCCAAAGTTTGTGCGGCTGCAGGTTTCTAGCTACAGTTCTAGAAAAAAAGTGAATCATCTACTTACTTTTTGCTCATGTCCTCTGCAAGCTATAATGGTTTGATGTCTGCCAAATTCCAATGTAAATCAGCCTCCTCAGCAAACTTATCAGACCAGCAGCAGCACTTTGCTCAGGGCTCTCTTCTTCCCTTAATCCTTTCACCCAGGCCTGACTTTGTTTTCTTGCTTGCTCTGACTTTGCTGATAGAGATGTAAAGGAGTTCAATCCACTTCCCTAGAAAACCTCTGTCTGCACCCCAAAATACATTATATTATTTTTTTTTCTTTCTAAACTTTAGATATTTTCAAGTCAGCGGTCAAAAACAACTCACATGCCACATGCATAATACATTTTCATATTGAATGAATGTCACATGTAGCTTTCTCAAGAGGACTTTAGAGAGTGTCCTTTACTTTTGAAGTTGTATATTATCAAGTCCAGCTTTTATTATACATTGAGAATAACAAGCCTATAAATTAAAGTTTTAAAAAAATCCATCTGGACTAAAGTATTGAACTGGCCAACTGGCCTTCAGCGCCATCCCTACAGCCACCAGCAGGGATACTGTTTATATCAAATTATAAAAATAATAATTGCAAAGTGAAACATGTGCACAAGTATAATTACTGGTAAATAATAAAAAAAAAATCATTCAAGTGTGTATTCCTGCTGAATGTACTGTCTGTGGGTCCCATAATCTCATAATAACTGGGTTCCTAAAGTCATAACAAACTGACAATCCTGAGCACATGTATAATCATGTCAGCTCTGCTCTGTTTTTTTTTTTTTTTTTAATCTTGGTGTGTTTGTTTATTTACAATATCTCATCGGATGAAGTGCCAATGTATGGAGGCCAAGGGTGGCCAAGTTTTTTTTGTTTGTTTGTTTGTTGTTTTTTTTTTTTGAAATGTCATTATGAGAAAATTACTTCTAATTACATTACGCCATTTTAACACCAAAACTAGCATAAAGTTTCTCATTTTTAACACTGGTAAACCTCCTCGAAAATTTATAAATGACTCCTTCTTCCACTGCCAGTCAACTTCACAACTCCACTTAAAAAAGAAAAAAAAAAGAGAAAAGCAGCAATGAGCGCAGTGACAATGTTATAGTGGTTACTTTTATTTAAAAGTAACTTTTGCTTCGGTGTACAAAAATAAAATGCATGGATGACTGCTCTTGGCTTCCATACTCATGTGAACAATGCTTTAGGAATTAAACAATGTATAGCCTACGTAATGTATTTACCTTTGCCTTTATAATGAGCCTAAGCAGCTGGTAACTAAGGCAAAAAGATGGGAGTTGGTCAAGGTCAAAGAAACAATCTTTTAATCATCTTGCGATCTTGAAACACAAAGTTAGAGAAAATAAAGTAAACACAGCTTGAGAAATAATACCACCGTTGTTCTCGAAATAGCTGCACCTCAAAACAAAAAGAAAATAACATGTTTCTGTAATGTGTCTGTTAAGGATTTCTATAAATAAATAAATAATACATTTGCTGTCAATTTCAATTAAATTATGTTAATTGTTTTTTCTGTATTATTGAATTATTATTATTAGTCTGCCAATAATTCACTTTCTGATATTTAAGGGAAAGGGCACATACATTAAAATCAGAAGAGTTTGTACTCTTGGTGTCTCTGCAAAATTCATGACAATCTACCATTAAATCTTTAAATGGGTTAGCTTTTGCTTGCACACTAAATATTTGCATTTTCAAGAGAATTAAATATAGGGCAGCAAAATGTTCAAATTCCTCCTCTGAGGACAATTAATATCCACAACAAATTTAATGGAAATTCAGTCGTTTGGGGGATACTTAGTCTTGCTCTGTTGTGTTGGTTGCATTGCTGTTTCAATATACAGTTAAAAGGTTCTGCATGAATTGTCAATAGGAGTTCTTGAGCATATTTAAGTATTTTATCCGAGCAAATTAGCATTATTTGAGAGTGCATTCTCCAATTTGTCAGGAAGTACATGTCTGTGAATATCATGTCATGCATCCAGCATCAGTGAACCTTTATTAAATTTTGTCACAGCACACCACTCAAAAGTAAAGCTTAACTAAATCTGCTTGCAGCATTCATACGGTAGCATTTTATATTTGAGTAAAGTAGTCTTTAAGAAGATGTATGCACGTCTAACTTCAAACATGGAGTTCATTATAACTTTGGCTTTGAGAACACAGCTTGGCTCTAGCTTTGGTTTTTCTCGGCAGCAGAGCCCCATTTTCCCCCAGGGGGCTCTGATCAGATCCTCAAACGGATGGATTGCGTAAGAAAGATCATCAATAAAAATTCTGATTTTATTTTACCTTTTTTGTGCAAATGCGTAGCCATATGTGCCTTTAATGTTAATAACATGTGAGGTATCTCTACTTTATTTGAGAGTAAATCAGTGGAGACTGAACGTATAGCAGAGAGAGGATGTGACACAGATTATGAGCCAGACTTATCATTGATTGATAGTGATTCCTCTAAATCCTAATTTCCAAGAGACAACCAGGCCCTACACGACCTGAAGTCATAAATTATGATGTGATTCTGCAGACATCAGAGCAGTAAATGAATTTTATTCTGAATTTTCAGTCTCCTGACTGATAGACAAGTCGACAATACTCATTTTTAATAGAAATGCCACAAAATAACAATGCTCACACAGGGGGCATCACTGTTCTCCAGGAGCACTAGTGTTAATTTCATGAAATGCTAATGTTAGGTAAAAGCCTGGATTTAATTAGCTGGTGTAAATATAATCAAACAGGCCAATATATCTATATCAGTCACTTCATGAAGAGCTCTATAGGCTCTAAAGTTATGATGCTCAGTTGCCCTTGAAAGTGTTGAAGCACAGTGACAGAAAAGTGACGAGGACAAAATGGATTAGGATCATAAATTCATGTAATGCATCTTCTCACATCCTTCATGTTTGATGCAAGTACAGTCAGGGCTGCAGTCATTCATGCGCCAACACATCTATGAGTGGCCCTGCTGGCATCTCACATGGTATCAAGTTTAAAAAATGCGTTATAATCAAATGTTAAGTCTTCACCTAAACCTGAATCAAGACCCTTCGCAAAGAGTTACTTTAATGGCGAACTAATGTTTGACTGTGATGCACAAATTGAGCTGAATTCTCCTTTAGAGGGTCTAAAAATGAATTGAACTATTCAGCATAGTTTAAGTTGTGTGCTCACATTTTCAAATAAATTTCCAACAGTGTTAAAACCCACTGAAACCTGTGATTTTATTTAAGGTCTTTTTTGGATGCAAGACACTTTTTTTTTTGGTTGCATGTCCATCCATGTCCAATCTGTCAGAGACTGAGAAAACTAAATGCAATATGCTAAAAACTTTTTTTTTTTTTTTTAATGTAACTCATATATTATTTAGTCTGTGAACCTTTCTGCAATGGTGCTTGTTAAACCGTGGGGAAAGAAAAAAAAGATAAAAAATCCTCCCACGATTCCTTGCTGCTACATGATGTCCTCAAAATACAACTTTTAATTCCACTTTTTTGACTGAAAGACCTCCAGGGGCAGAAATTATAGTCTGTGTGTTGAACCTTGATCCTCCAGAACTGTTTGATAAATCGAGAAAACTTATTAACAATAACAAAACTTATTGTTGAAACTAGTTTTCTGAGTCAAACAAAGAACAACATACACTAATTTCACTGAACCTTTTTTATGTCTTCCTGGAAAGCAAAAGAAAGTTCTGTAGTTAGTGTTGATTAATTGATATTGTTTTCAAAATCAAAGTGTGTTAGAGCCTTTTGACTGTAATATTATGTAATATAGCCTAAGTACTTCTACGAGAGTCACTTAATGGTAATATATGTGTTTGTGTGTGGGTGTGTGCTACAGTATGTTTGTGCATTTAAATCAAATTACGTGGAGTGCAGACGCTGGGTGTCTGGGCACTTGGTAACACCATCACACTGTTCTCTCTCTGCTCCTTGTTGGCATCCAAAAGCTATTAATTTTTGAAAAATTTACAGTTGCTGACTGGAAATTCAACTGCAGTATCTATGACTGAATATGTGAAAATACAAGAAGGTCTCCAAGCACTAAGACATATCTAGTGTAAACCTGCATTAGTTTTTAGCCTCAGAAAAAGTCAAAGCAAACCTCTGACATTTAAGGTCCAGGTCCAGTGTGTAAGATTTAGATGAGTCTGCTTTCACAATATGGCAGAAAATTAATATAATATTCAAAAGTGTATTTTTCATTGTGTAAAATCACCCCATGACCAGAACCTTTGTTTTTTCATTACTTCATAACGCACATTTATCATCCACAGAGGGAGCTGGTCCTCCCTCACAGAGTCCACCATGTTGCGCTGCCACGTTTCTACAGTAGCTCCAAAACAGATTAACCACATCTCCCACAAAGCTCCTTAACTGGACCTTTTACTTTTGTCACAAGTTTTAGGCCAACATAGGTTTTCCTACGCGCTTGGCAGGGGAGGGTGAACAGAGAGATTTTCAGTGCGATCTGCAATGTCACCACTAGGTGCCACTAAACCATACACACTAGGCTTTTAAGTTGAATTGGTGCACTTTTATGGATAACTTTTGCTTATTTGCACATCAAGCAGGCACAGAGCAATATTTTCATTCATCTGATAATGGAGCTCTTTAGCTACCAAGTGCTGTATTTTCTTTTGTACAGCTTCTTTGTAGACTCACAGCATCTGGAATTGATGTGCAAAAATGTGCCAAATAGCTTCACTTTTCATTGTTTATTGAATAAATCTTTGGGGCTTGGATTTTGGGTTGGACTAAACCAACCATTTAAAATGTCTTCTTAGGAAATTATTATTGTGACATAATCCATTTATCACAAAAATAACAGAACAATAAACCAGTAAAATATACATATATAATAATTAGGAGTAAATACAAGCTGCACCCAAAAACCAGACAGCTGTTGGGTTTGTACCCAGAAAGCTTCTTCCTGCGAAGATGATGAATGATGATGAATCTACCGCACACCATAAAGTAAATTTATTTGGATGTATCCCCGCTACATAAACTGCCATTTCAAAGTGATGTATTACATTTATTAATCAAGTATATTGTATTGGCCCTGGGATTCCTCCTCTGGACTCATTTAGCTTCTCAGGCATGTGCGTCATTCACCTCCCCCTCATCACCTCCCCCCCAATTGGAGCACAAGGTTCTGTCATGCAAACTGCGTTTTGCCAAATCAAATTTGAAAGGATTGGAGGGATGACAACCATTCCTCGTGAATGGATTTGCAAGGGACTTAGTTCCTTCTTGGCACACATCCATGCTTCAAGAAGCAGCCACGAGACTGACTGCCTATATACAGCCACTGTTGTACATCTCTGCTATCACAGTGGAAATATTTTGTATTCCTCCAGTGCATTTCATACATAACATGATTGGATATATCCAGTGGAGATCTGGCAGACTTGTCTCTAATCTGGTTACTTCCACATCTGGATTAAATGAAATGTGTGCCAAGTAGATGAGGATGATGACATTGTTTACACGCATTTTATTAGAGAAGCAGAACTGTGTTTATCTGACATCTGAGGAACGAAGGTGGTTTCTCTGATGAAATGATCAGACGACTACATTAGTCATTACTTTTAGCCTCCAAGGTAAATTAGTTTATCCTGGATGAAATCACAGAGCTGCATTGTGAGCCATTTAACTGTTTAGACTGTGACAGCTTATGATTTCAGACTTTTAAAACAGCCAGCTGACCGCTTGCACATGGCTGGTGCATTTAGGTTTGAGCGAGCTGACAGCTTCTCTTTTTTCTGTTCTGCAGCACAACATGACAGCAATATGTTAGCCCAGCTTAGCTGTCACATTTAGATCCTGTAAGCATGCAGCTGCCCCACAGTGTTCGTCTTTTTCTCTGGATGTCCCCACTCATCATTTGAATTCTTGTTAATTTAGCTGTTGGAGGTGACCTACAAATAGTTAGCAGGGAATGTGATTATTTTTGGATGCCCTCTGCTGGTGCCTTGTTGTTGCTAATTAAGTTCCAGTAATAATGCTGTGATTTATTTACCACTTATTTGAACTCAGTTAAGCAGTAAAAATGAACTTCAAAAGCAATTTCGAACACAATTGGAAGTCTTTAAATCTGAAATGTCTTCATTTTTCAACCTGAAATGAATATGTATGACAACTTTTATTTTTTGTTGTTGTTTTTTTCATTCACAACTGTAAGTACACCTGAAAATTATGCAAGTAGTTGTGAATAATAAACCATGACAGCAGCATTATCACAAAGGCATTTCAGCCATGAACAAAAGGAAAAAGAACGTGTTGTGGCTCTTTTGTAGTTGAAATTGTTCATTTTATCCAGAACGGTGCTGAAACTATGTTAAAATTGAACCCAGCAGTGCTGTTGCCATAGAGCTGCTGTCTTTTTTTCTGCAACAAATCCCTGATCTTTTCTGCTTTCATCAGAGACCTGTGTTTGCTAAAAAAAACAGTTTTACAAAGAGTTCCTGAGCCCGTGTGTTAATATTGTTAAATCAATCACCTGCATTAACCACAGCCGCATCAGTTTAGTCTCATTTCAGCCACAACACCTTTTTCTGTAAGATTCAATGATTTGTAAATTTACAGTTTAACAGTATGTCAAATATAACAACAGATGGACATGATATCTTTTGCTATCCATAGTGAAAACATTTCTTTGTCTATAGTGGACTTTATCAAGGACATTCAACAGCAAAAGTTCTTTTCCCTCTCACAAATTCCTGACAAGATGTCCCATATCAGCAAATTATAATGACCCCATGAGAAGTATTTCTTGATTCTACAATTCTACTTGGCTCTGCAGTTTTTTTTTTCTTTCAGCTCAGTGTTTTCTTTTCTTTTAAGGTCCACAACTTCTCTGTTTTGGTTCACTCTCAGTGCTTCCTCAAACACCATTTCCAGCAGCAGCAGGCGGCTGTTTTCAGTGAAAAGCTCTGATAAACCTACTGTGAACATCCTGCCCAGAACCAAACAACAGTCAGAGTAACAACAAGCAGGTGAACACTGCGGATCATTAGGCTGCTGAGAGGACACATATTTGCTGCCAGGGTTGTTTCATGTGGGCCAGATGGGTAACTAAGCAACTATTTTCAAACACAATCACTTACTGATGATGTGTTAATATTGTGTTTATATTTAAGTCGCAGTGAATTGGTGCTGTTTTAGGTTATTTATGAGCAAAATTTGACTGATTTTAGTTTCTAAAGTGGATGGATTTACTGCATTTCTCTGGTTTTTAGTATTGTAATTGGGCTAGTAGGCTTTGAAATGTTGGCTGGACAAAATAAACTATTTCAAGACAGTTTTTTTGAGCACCACAGGAGTGTGATGGGCATTTCCTCCTTTTTCTGACATGTTATAGACATATAACCAGTCACCTATTGGAGGCTTTTTATGAATCTTCCTCGGGTGCAGATGTATCAACAATTTTTGATGCAGCCTTGTCACCATAAAAAAGTTTTCAGTTAACAGTTATGTAAAATTTGGACTTTTTTCAAGTCACTTGCCAATTTTTAGAAGTTCATATAAATCTGATGTTGCTCTGGTCATGTTTTGTCCTTTTTGAGCTATTTTCTTTCACCAGGATAGTTGAGAGGGGACTGTGGTTGAAGATGGCCTCCAAGCAGCAGACCAGTGTTCAATGCAACAAGGTTGACGGTTTTAAGAAAGAATTTTTAGACCGTCACAGTATTTTACAGCCATTTCCTGGGGATCCTAGCCAGGTGTTTTTAAGGTAAAACAGGAGTATTTGCAACCGTGTTTCTGGCAACAATGAGCAGGGTTTTAATTGAATACAACATGAGTTCGACCATAAAAGCAACAAAATCAGGTTTGTTTGCTCAAAGCATGATCTTTTCTATACTTAACCAAGTGGTTTCTGTGCCTACGCTGAACATATATTTTCAACATAAAGATAAACAAGGTCAAACATATCTACGTTTACAGAAACTTACATTGCCAGCATTACGTACTGGCTACTGGGTTGCTTAATAAACGTCTAATGGAGATGGACTGATTTGGGAAAGTGCCATCAAGTGCAATTTTGTAAAAACTATTACTGAGTTTGAAGAGGGCAATGAGAGCAGGAGTGGAGGTGGGTGCAAGCTCTCAGACCGTCAAGCAACCCACTGATTTCATGCTGGAATTCGGGACATGGATGAAGAAGTGGGCCTTTAATAATGAATAGAGAAAAACAAATTGTGCTTGCCGACAAAATGTTTCAGAAAAATTTTCTCAAACAATAACATGTGCCATGAGACCAACATGGATGTTTCGGTGCTGTATCTCATTAACTTGCTGAACCTCTGTGTGGGTAAATAAAGAAATGAAAAAATAATGAAACAGAGATGAGTGAGACAGCCAGGAAGAGCAGGGCCCAGAACAAAGAAGTGTGGGGGTGAGGGACATCTATTTATTACACCTTTTAATAAAAGGAAGTAAAGGCTTTATTTTTTACACATCTGTGTTTTCACAGATTTATGCCCCATCTCTCCTATAATATTTCATTGTGTGGAGAACGAACTAGCACATCTTCCATCTCCGTCTCTGGGCTCTATGTGTGAAAACTGTCCACTATTAGAAATGCATGTGTCACCTAAAGGTCCCCCATGCATAATCAAAACAGTGTCACCCACAGATTATGGCTGATATTTGCAGTTTTACAATGTGTTTTGAGGTTGTTTTTAGCTTACAAGAGCCACAAACGTGCCATGGGACTGCGGAGAGGCTGCATTTGCTACAACAATGACTCCTTGTAGCTACTTCATTTGCAAATGTATTCAAATCTTGTAGACACATTATGTTTGTAAAATTTCTGCTCAAAAGGAAACGTCCACTTTGTTGTATTTTGGATAGTATTGTTTGCCCTACTTTCCTCCACACCAACTTGGCATGCTGAAGCACCCACAGTGTTTGGCACAGACATGTGTCTAACTCACATTTTCTGTGAGCATCCCTGCCAGTTATGCTTTCTAGGGCCACAGTCAAACGCAAAAGGATGGGGCCCTCGCTAACCAAGCTCATGGCTAAATCTGGAGTGTGATCTGCTCTCTGTCTACAGGGAGCAGATCACACTCCGTGCATGTTTTTTAAACTCTTGAATTAATGAGTATGCGGCAGGATTCATAATTAGGGCTTGTTTGAGTCAAGTATTTAATAATAGCAGCGATTGCTTAAGACCAGCTGTTACATTAACATGTAAATATCCAAGAAAGGACATGTGTTTGACATTAATTGTTGAAATAAAGACCATATTGCGATGCAACTTGGCAAGTGATTGTTGAATCATGAAACATACCCGCTTACATATTCTACAGCAGTGAGAGTGGGAATAAAAAATGGATGGCCCTCAGATCTGAGATTTCATTGCATCTCTCTGGTGAAAAGGAAGCTGGTTAGAGCATCTGGCTTTCCCATGGTGGGACTGACCAACTCTTTGACGCAAGGGCTTTGAATAAGCATCAGTGGTAGATATTATACCTTAAGATGTATTCTCAGATGTATTACTATCATCACAGCCTCGAGGAACAAGCAGACATTTGTTAATTTAAACAGCAAGCAGTATTAAGATTAGTATCTTATTTTTTCACGGAGTGTGAATGATAAATTCATGAGTGCACAGAACCTAAAGATCTGCAGCCTCACTGGAATAACACAAGACCAAGCTGAGCGCTACAAACGCTTGCAAAGCTGAGGTAATAATTTAGACGTGCCGCCAGAAGACAGGTCTTACTGAGCTCTTAGGAAACCATGACGGCACCTCATCCGTCATCTGCCATCCTCCCTTCAGCCCATCTCCTGGGCTCGGCTGGAGAGCATCCTCCGTCTCTCTTTTGCCCACATAGACAGACACATACGCCCTCAAATATGATGGATGAGGGGAGTGAGCACACGAGCCTTACTCTTTCAACAGAGCATGACTCCATTTACACCTACAACATTACCAGTGAGCACTGTCTGGCTGGTGGACCGCATAGTTGTCCTTATCCCGACCAGTTTAATGAACAAATTCAGACAGATGTAGGACACACTTGGCTCCATTTTCGCTCTTGTTCTGGGACTCTAATCTTCAAGCTTCTGCTAACGTGGATGCAACCTTTTGCAAAAAGTTGTTGCTATTAAGAAGAAAAAACCTTTATTTGCATATTAAAATGTTCCTTCCAGCAAGAGAATAAAAAAAGTTAAAAATAGTGAGTCATAGCGAGATCTGCATCACCCTGATTTGACTCTAATCTGTCATGAAATCATATTTTTTAAGTATTTTTGCCTAAACTGAGAGGAATACTGTTTAATTCAGTTGAGTTTAGGCCAATGTCTGTCAAAAATATTTTGGATCTTTTTTTCTTTGAAAGAGAAAAGTGATAACAGGCTGTATTTTGGTACTTTGTAGTATTTAAATCTTCTTTACTTCAGCGTCCTCAGTACTGTCAAACCCGGAAACACTTTTATGAGAAAATATGTCATGAATCATTCCTTACTTTTTAACTAACCTGGATTAGTTTTTGTGCAGCTGGCAGCTGTTAAATTTTCCTCTCTTAAGAAGCAATGATGCACAGTGTTTTCCCTTCTTACAATAAGTCACCTTGTTTGGATTTGACTTTTAGGAAAATGTGCATTTGCAAAGTTATTTTGCAGTTTCTGAGATGGCACAAATGTCAAAGCCTGTTTTATATTTAATATGTTTGCTTTACTGCTATTTTTTTCTGAATCTAGCAGATTTCACGACAAATTCTTTGTGAATAGAACATGTAAGAATAAGCTGCAAGTGAGTGATGTATTACTGTACATGAACTCTGCATGCA
The DNA here is from genome assembly GCA_029814665.1 of Acanthurus lineatus. NCBI lineage: Eukaryota > Metazoa > Chordata > Actinopteri > Acanthuriformes > Acanthuridae > Acanthurus > Acanthurus lineatus. The sequence continues at coordinate 24,569,801 of JAPZDV010000001.1, forward strand.
TATGGAGGAGTCACTTATGCTTCTTTATTTAATAATATATACATATAAAAAAAGATAGGCAGAATTAAACACTTTCTACCTTTTTTCTATTAAAAATAAAACATTGCAATTTTAATACAGTGCTGTTATTAAAAGCTTCATCATGTGCAAAGTTGTTACACTGCTGCAGTTTTTATAAACTTTGATCATTTCAAGTTAATTTTAGGAGACTTTTGAAGGAAAAAAAAAGGAAAGAAAGAAAGAAAGCAGTAGGTAGAAGCGTCAGAAAACTGCCCCCTCACACTGCATTGTGTGCCTGTTTTTAATTTAATTTAACTGACACTTTGGATGGTAAACCATGGTGATGTGTTGCTTCAGTCCAAGAACAAACTGTACTGTTTTTAGAAGGCTGCATATGGTTTGATGGATTTAACATCATAAAATAAAATATCTTATGTTCCTTAAAGATGTTAACTGAGGAGAGAGAGCTGATCTCTGCCAGGCTTTTTCCTCCAAAACTACAATGAGTTGAATCTCAGTCAATTGTCCCTCCTGGCTCCCTGTCAAGATGGCAGTGAAGATAACAAAAATTGGGATTCATTTAACTCTTAGCGTGCCTAGCTTTATTGATCATAGCATATTGGGTACAGAATTAACTGCAGATGCTCTGGTTCAAAATGAGACCAAACTGTTCTGGGAATTGGAGTTTTTAAAACAAAACAAAAGACAAAATGAGACCTGCAAGAGACAAAGCCTTGGTTTTTTTTGCCTCGCTAAACTGTAGAGATGCCGTTTAGTTCAACAAAATATGAGTTTTAAAGTAGTGAATACTGATAATTGCTTTAGAAAAAGAGCAGGTAATTAACTTTTTTTATTTTTTCAACCATTGGTACCGTAGTGTGTGAGATCAGCTGCTGTGAATTTCTCCATCCACAGGACATTGTGGATAAATGTGGAAATGATTTGGCTGACAGTGGAGTGTGAGACAAACTGGACAAACTTGCACCTGATTTCCTTTGGGTGCTCACCTGGCAGAGATAAAGATTAACTGAATACCTGAAAAGCAGCACTTTATTGCTCTCTCTGGTTACAACCTCCTGGTATCTTTCGCCTCAGTCCATGCTGAACATCACTAATAAGTGCAGAGGTCTGTGGCACATGTTACCACACCCAACAGGGATGCCACAACATCCTCACACACCCTGGAGTACACATTTACATCACTGGGGTAGAATTTAAATCGCAAGAGGAAAACACAGAAATCTTCAGGGGATTTTTTTTTCTACTCTCTGACTTCTAACAATATCCCAGGAGACCCAGATTCATGAAGGGCAGTGAAGGGTTTTCACATTTTTGAAACACAAACCCTTTTTAGTACATACATGAGTCAGCTTCTATTGATTCAAGAATCCAACAATGCTGTGCACTTAAATCACAAAACAGGCACTTGTTAGTATTTCAAAAATGACCCCTTCAACAGTCCTCTGATTTTTGAACACTGTAGTTAGTGTGATTAAGTGAAAGCAACACAAGAGGAGGATTATAGTCACTGTTTTAGTGACAAAAACATTGGTGTTGCTGTTTAACAGAAACCAGTGTTGATGGTGATGAGATGAGTTGGTTTTTTGTAATGAAGCCAACCTCCTCACTAAGATTTATGTGACAATACACACAATATTAATGGATGCTAGTCAAAAAAATAACTCTCACATCTGTAGGAAGAAAACACAAAGGTAAAGGAGTAGGAGTCCAAACAAACAAACCACGGCTGTTATTTCTCTGGTGTGGACAATCTGTGTATAGCAGTGCATCTGCTGACCACAGGCTCCACCATTTTTCATAGCTGGAATAATCACTTAATAATTATACAGGAAACAAAATGGCAACGTTTTCCATTTTACTTTCGAGGCATCTTATTGTGTCGCTGTCAAATCTGTGGCTTTTGCTCATCCACAAGACACCAAGTCTCAAACAGCAGGCATAACTGGCTGGAGAACAGCATGGAGACAATATGACACACACAACCTCATGAAAGTCTGTGCATGCACCACATCATAGCCCACGTCCAAGTCAAGACCAAGTCCACTGCAGGTCATGTCCTCTTCATCACCGCAGGTGCAACAAAGCCAATTAGAATTTCAATTAACTATTTCTTTTCCCTGTGAAACAGAGATATTCTCTGCAGGCTGTGACATGGGTATAAATCACTATCTCCAACATCTTTTTTTTAAGGGAGATCAGCCAAAAAAGGTTGAGAACCACTGAGAATCATTTAATTTGATGAATAAGAATGCAATTAAAACATTTCTATTGCATAATGAATATATCAGTGTTGTGGAATTAAAATCTGTGTGTGTGTTAATAAATTACTAATATGCAGTCATGACTCAAACTGAGTCAAAAAAAACCCCAGCTGGCTCACTTCCAAGACAACATTTGAATATTAGATTGGAAAAAATGACTGAGAGAAGACCTTTACAGCCCTGAAGTATTTATACAGGTTTGTTTACTGGAGATGTGAACGGCAAGTGTAATGTGCAGTGACGTGAAGGAGGAATGTCAACCGGTGCAGTTATGTAATGCTGACTCTTCAGGTATTTTAGATGTACTGTATATGCCTTTTTTTATACCAATGTGAATCATTTCAACCACACAATAGCAACTGAGACATGGGAGGGTCTTACAAAAGAAATTTTAACATGATGTGTTTTTAACTGTGGTTGTGCAACAATTGACTGTAACATATAGTTTTATGTACATAAAATGTATTTATACATAATCATTACCGACTCCAGACTCAGTTTGCTGAAAAACATACTGTTCCCTCTGTAATGTGTTTTCATATTCCACCACATGTTTTCTATAATCTGCTGTGGATATTTTTATCACCTGTGGAGTAAGTTAAGCTAATGTTCAGTCTCTACCTTTATTTATTTGATTCAAAGATCTACCGTTTTCTCTGTTCATGCCATTAATATAAAGAAGTTAGATCTAAAGAAAACCTGTTGCCTTGCAAAACACATATTCCAGTTGCATAAACTAAAAAAAGAATCAGTTAAAATTAACAAAATGGCTTTAAAATGTGTTTTTTTTTTCATTTTGCTTGCAGCAATTCCTAAAAATACATGTCTTTTGACATTTTCTTGCCACAGACTTGATCAATCCCTTGTGCAATTTATTAGTGCCTCCCTGTTTATTTAGATATTTATTTCTCTACTTTTTTATTTGTTTATTTTTTCTGCTGATCCTGCTCTTATCGATTGGCTGCACTCTGTTGCAGCCGAGAGAGAGATGGGTAGGTGGTGCGTGGGCGTTTTATGATCCGTCCTCATCCTCTTTCCATCCTGTAAAGTGCTTAACGACAATCAATCTTAACTCCCCTCCTTTAGAAGATAACGTCGACCATGAGGTTGGTATTGATTTGTGAAGAGGCCTCCAGGTGGTCTTTAGTCATTCCACAAACCTAACCTACCCACAGACAGAGAAAAATACTGATTTGGAAGGAATCGAGGAACCCTGGAGCCATAACCTCTATTAATCAAATTAGTTGGCTGGTGAATGGGGCAGTTAGATTAGTTGGTTACATAATGAATTGTGCTGCCTGTCTGATTGTCACATAGATTTATGCACCAGTTACCATTTGTAGGTGAGTATATCCTTCTTCTGACATCTGAATTAGGCTCCTGTATGGCTGCTCAGCCTGGATTATGGCACAAAAGACTGTTACATCAGATCCTGTGTATTGATTACCACAACTACGTGATCACATCTGTCATACATCAGCCATTTTATTGGATTTCAGAGGAGAGAAAATTGGCTTGTTAAGGTGACAATTTTATGTTCAAGTCCCACTGTTATGAAATATATGTACTGTTTTGTCTAAATGTTGTTTTGATTGAATATGTCTGATATTCAGAGGGATTTTTGTGAAAAATAAGATCTAAATTTCAGTAGGTAAGTTAGATAAGACTGGTTCAGGTTGTAAGAGACAGTTATACATGTAGAAGGTCACTGCTTTGTTTCTTTATGTATTTGTGTTGGCATTGGAGATTTCTGTAGACCACAAACATATATTAAATTCTACATTTCTTTGGGTTAAGCTTACATTTAAGCAAAGAAGGAATATTTAGTTAGGATTAGGAAAAGATATTTATGCTTAATATCATGGTCTTGTGGCCAGAAACACGGCTGTTAATTGTCCTAAAAAAAAACACTTGGTTTTGGTTGCCAAAAAAAATATTGGAAAATCTCCTGTTGTCTCAGCTGGAAAATCTGCCGACTTTTCCTCAAAACATTCAACTCAAATGCCAAAAAATTGCTGGAAAATCTCCTGTCATCTCATGCAAAAACAACCAGTTTGAGTCGCCACAAAAAACAGCTTTAATGTCCTCATGCATCATAAAATTATCTTGTTTAAACCGCCAGCCTCGTTCAGGTGTAAAAACCACCACTATCACCTGCTCATCAGAATGAAAGTCAGTTCATACAGGTCTGAAGATAATCAGAACTGTGTTACCTCCATGTTTTGTGTTAAAATGTTAATGTTACCTGTAAAATGTACAATTATTTATATCCACAACATGCAAAAACATCAGTATGTTGCACATTTTTCTGTTAAAATCCGGCTGCACTACAAGTATATAAACCTGCATATAAACCTGCAGCCAGATCTCTACTGTGATAAATACAGGTTTGTCTTCCTCTAATGAATTTTTAAAAAAGTATTCTCCTTCTTGCAATTCGATGATGTAGGACGGAATATTCTAAGACCTGAGTAAAAATATATAGTAAATAAATCAGATATACATATACATCCAAACAATATATACAACCTCTGTCTGATTGGGTTTGAAATTTTCCAATGTATAACTTATCCAAAATGAATGTAACCCTTGGTGGCATTTTTCAGCATTAAAACTGTGTCGTGCATCAGGCTCAAGCGACACCGTGCATGTAATGAGCTGATTTTGCCATTTTTCTCATCTCTGAATGGGCTTAAAAAAAAACACAGGGAAGCAACATAACTCAGCAGGTTCACGTTTGCTTTATTGTGACGCACTACAGCGTTTATGGCAAAATAACAGGTAACACTAAATTTCCCTTAACTGCTGTCCCTGTGCACTCCTTACTGCCTAGAGCATTTACATTAATCACCATCCTCGTGTATTTAGTCTTTCCGAGCAGAGCCGACGTTTCCTGCGATTCAGTAAGAGGGGTTGAGAAAGTCACCGGATGAAGATATACTGACACCTCAGCCCATTTTAGCAGCCTCTCCCTGTCCCTGTGTTTATGCTAATAAGGCTCATTATGATGCTTTATAGAAATTCAGGGCCCGCACAGGAAGTCACATGACCAGGGCTTGGTGCACTCTTTTGGAGGTCATTCAAACTCAATGGAGACCTGGTGTAATTAATCAAAATAATGTATTCTGAGGAAACAAGGCTTGTTGGAAAGCAGCGTTCAACAACGATGGGAACGTGGAGCGTGTTTGACTATGTGCCAGCGTTTCCATATTGGCATTGCATGGAAGTAGAAGCAGCTTTGAATAAGTCATCGTTGTTTCTATGAACCTAAAATAATCTGTCTTATGACTTATGAGAGAGGCCACAACATTAATATCATTATTATATTTCTCCCTGGTACTTTTATTTTTTTCTTTTGTCATCATGTGTCATCAAAATCAAAAGAGTTTGGCCTGAAGCTCCTTTGAAAGTGTTCGAGTCTGACTGTCTTGGCAAACATTTCCCTCATTCATTACACACATGAATGTCAGTGGAGAAAACTTTGACTCCAGATTATTTCTTACCAACAATATCATTAGTTGAAAGTACAAAGGTGATGTGAAAGAAATGACTCGCTCTACAAAGAAAGAAGAGTGCACATATAAAATTAAAGGAAGCTGTTAAGCCTTGATATAAAGATATACTTTTCAGTCTGGTTTCCGCTTATCTTTGCTGAAAATTAATTCTGTGCATAAAGGAATTTATCAGCACTCTTTTTTTTTTAATTAGTCACAAAGGCCACTGAAGAAATTAGGCTTTTGTGGCCAAGCATACTAAGGTGAAAGAGTCAATCTGGAAGTCATGTCCCATAGAGACTGAGAAGATGTTTGTCTTTGACCTACATGTAGATCATTTTGGAGCCTTTATAAGCCATAAAAGATATAAGAGTCAGAGTTCTGTGGCCGACAAGATACATTCAGACACTTGTAGACTGCTCACTGAGTCCAGATGGCCTGATTTTAATACCACTGAAAGAGGAAAATATCTCTGAAAGATTTTCGCTACAGATATATTTAAAGCTTTTCTCATGATTGTTTGGCTTTGGTCTTAAACAGGAAGTGGTCTTGCTCTCCCCAAGAAAATCTCTCTTAACCTGGCTCCTGTCCATTTACTTCAAAATGGAAACATTTACTGCCTTCACAGCCATTCCACCAGCTGAGTTATTTTTTGCTTTAATCCACAAAGGGGCTTTAGTGTAATATGCATACACAGAAATGCCACTTCAATTATCTGGAACTGCTGTAATGAGAGGAAACATGGTCCATTAAGGTTCATCCTCCTACGCTCCTTACTGTGATCAATGAATATTAAAATATTAAAATGAAATAAAAAATTAAAACACAAAATAAAATTAAACAGCTCGAGGTCTCTCTGTGATGACGTGTAAAGTTCTCTCCCTCGTAGTTTTAACATATTGACAGGTGACATGAATAAATGAGTGTGAAACAAATGCAAATACTTCTGTGCAGGGAACGAGGGGACGCTTGATCACATGACATGTTTCAATCGGCCTCTCTGCATGGCCACAACATGTGAGAGTAAAGCTCAAACTGTATGGATGATTGGACCGTTTGTACCCTTATGGATGCTAATAAAGTTTGTTCAGAATTGTTTTTAGTTGTCTGCAGTTCTATCGACATTAAGTAAAAAGAAAATCAAAAATATGGACTTGCAGAAGTTCTGAAAGACGCAAACGACATGGTGTCTTTTTTGAATTAAAGTTCAGTTTTATTCCACAGTGTCTGAGACAAAACTACAGCCTCAGCTGCAACATTTAAAAGTGCTACTACCATAATATTATGATAAGCTGAGTTCAGGTTTATCTATATGAGGGAATACCAGACACTTAACCGCTAAGAAAGCATCAAACCCCTGAAAACTAACCAATTATCTGAGAGCCAGATCATCGATCATTGTGACCCCCCTTGATCAGCACGTCAAAACCACAGCCAATCAGGCTCGAGCTCAATCTGAAAAGTTTTTTGTTTGGATCAGACTGCAACATAATTTGTTCGTAAAGGTTTTCACTGTCAGATTAGGTGAATAAGAGGCTGTTAGAATTCACCTCTGCATGTTTTCTGAATCTTCTAGAATGAAATGTTGGAAATGTTTGTTTGAGTGTCACATTTTTTGCCTTTGTTGTTTCTGAAGGTTGAGGTCAAACACATTACAAGTTATTTATTTAGTATTTGTCTGTTTGTTGATGAACAGTTAAAAGTTTTTGTGTTAAATGTCTGCATCACAGGCTGCCACACTTTTCCAACAAGCTTTCACACTTTGTTTAGGATGTTTAAGGGTTCAAGTAAAATCTACTGAATTTTCACTTTAGTCCTTTAAGGCAGTTTAAGATGGATTTAATGTATTTTTTGTGCCTACTTTTTGCCAAAAAAACAATCTCTCTTTAATTAATCACATCTATCACATTACAAGCTTTAAAAATTTCAACTAAACTCTTTGGATTTTCATTAACAATCCAGTATTTCAAAAAACTGCAGATTGTGTGTGGACCTGGTGAGAAGTCACAAGTTTTCGCAGTCACATGACATGATGATGACATTCACTGGTGCAACAGCTGCATCATATCAAACCACACCAATGTTTGCTAAAGTTCACAAACGTGTCACAAAGTCTCATCACACTACGAGGCGACAAGGTCGAGACCAGAAGGAAAAGGATCAGGACCTCGGTTAGTCCTTCACTGTACATTTCTGAGGGGGAGTGGGCATTTTCTGCGTGTAGGGATACAGGTAGTGTGCTCACTTGATGCTAATAACGCAGTCCCTCAGCCTGTCTTTCATGGAATTTAGGCCAAACGTGACAGGAATACTTCCCTCTTCAAATCATGCAGTCAGTTGCATAGATAGTCTCCCGTTCATCAGCTGCTGTGGTGGGGATGCGAGGAGTCAAGTACACTCAGCCTTTGCTCTCTGCGTGGGCTTCATCTTCTGGATATATGTCTCTTTGGGGGCAGCCATTTTAATATTCAAAACAAGCAGAGAGAACAAGTGCAGAGGGACAGCGGCCATTTGAATAATTGAAGAGGCGCCGTAGTGCTAGAGGATCCTCTCTCTCTCTCTCCACCATATTTTCCCTTCCATCTTTTTTCCAGCCCTGCTTCTTGAAGTTTGTCCCAGAAAGCAGACTGGGACATGTGCTACCACAGCAGCCAATCCAACGATCCCAATAGGCTGATGGGAGAAGATAGAAGAGAAGAAAGAAGAAGAAAAAGAGAAGTCTCACAGAGAGAAAGAAATATAAAGGCCACATTTATTTTGACAGAAATGTGGCTTTGGACCAATATGAGGGATAAAAAGAATCAACTAAAGCCATCTCTGCCCATAATTTGTTAAACACTTTCACACAGTTTTTTTCCCATCTGTGTCCTCCAATTTGTTTGACAGACTTGTAAGCCAGGAAGTCTAAATAAGTCAGTGACAGAAACCTTATTCCTCCCAAAAGACCGAAGAAGCATGAAGCGTTTTTAAATTTTCAGTATTCTTCCTAATTTTAATCACGTCTGGAGCTGTTATTTGAAATTTTGGAAAAGAAGATGATAAGTTATACTCATTATGCTTCTTGCTAATAATGAGATCCACTTGTTTTTTTAAAAAAAAATGTTTGAAAGTTTAAATCCATCTTGCAAATAGGAAACCTAAAGTGAAGGTAGATGTATCTCGACCTATTTTATTTGAATATTTTGATCAAGTATTCAAGCTGTTCGTGGCTCACTGACAGACTGAAAGTAAACGTCTGTCAACGTTCTGAAAAACTGAAACTAATCTTGTCGAAAATGTTATTCATATCCATCAAGATTCAGTTAATCACACAACGTTCAAGCAAGCATAGATAATGGAAAAAAAAACAAAAAAAAAAGGAGTGTGATCTAAAACACTTCCAACTTTGCTTTTTGCATTGAAAGTAGAAGTAATAGAAGCTGTCAAACTGTCAAAAAATGCCTGATACTTGTGTTGATTAACCGCCCAGAAGTCATTTGTGGGCTGGAAATGTTTGGCATTGACACTAAGTAGTGCTGTTGTATAGATTCAAATGGAGCCAAATAAGACATACAGTTAGTTTATATTGTCCTTGTATGAAAAACAGCGTAATGAGGGAGTACGCTGTTAGAGCAGCGCGTGGTTGACATTGATTTGATTGTGCAGATCTGCTGAGGCTTTCATTTACAGCAACATAGGCTGCCCCCCCCCCGTTCCTGGCCCCCTTTCATTTTTTAAATTTTTTTTCTGCTCAGGAGGAATCTCGAGGAATTAAAATTCATATTTCATCAAAGCGGGAAATAAAATGCTGATAGCAGAAAATACATCAAATGCACATCTAGTGTTTGTAGGGGGGAAACTGTTAAAGTCGCTCATGGTTATGTAACTGTTACCACATTAATATTAGTGCAGCATCTGAAAAATTACATGGAAGTAAAGTCCAGTTAAACCTAAATGCAGGTAATGTGAAACCCACAAGGTCCAGTTTTCTGCACCTGAACGTGACCTCATCAAAGGCATTGAAACGTCCCTCAGATGAGATTTCCTCGGATTTAGCATCCTGGACCAGGATTTAATACATTTGAAATCTGCTTGTGTTTTGACTTGTGACTTTCACAGATGTTGGAAAAAAAGGCATTAAAATGTTTTATGAGAGCATAGAAACTGTTTTCAATTCAAGACATTTAAGTCGGATGAATCTTGTGAGTGAGTAAAAAAAAAAAAGGGAACTTGAAGTCTGACTTTGGTGGAAAATACAAACTGTGGCTCTGATCAATCCATCCAGCTCATATGACTCATTTTGTCACGTCACGGTAAGTAACAGGTCGTTTCTACTGATTTTATGTCTCTTGTGTTCAGAAGGAAAAGTTCAGTTTTAGTTTAAGATTGAGACTCAGACTTTGATTTAGTAAGAAAAAAATGTGAGGTACTATTGTTGACTCATGAACATCACACAAAGACTTTTTTTTCATTTCAGCAGTATATAAAACTCTGGAAAATGAAAAAGTTATTCTTTACAATGAGGAAACACTGTAGATAACTGCTTTCTGCCTCCAAAATGTGTATGAACGTCTTAACAATGGTGATGGAAAGTAGATGAATGACAGATTCCTCTGTGCTGACAGATACATAGATAGTTCGATAGTTCGATAGTTCGATAGTTTGATAGATAGATAGATAGATAGATAGATAGATAGATAGATAGATAGATAGATAGATAGATAGATAGATAGATAGATAGATTGTAATTATTGTGTTATCAGATCAAACTGTTTCTAACACTTTGATTATCTTTCAAGTGTGTTTTATTGCTTATTTGCTTTTTAAAAAGTTACTGAAGCTGAACAGAGCTGTGCATGTGACTAATGCAGTCGTTGGTGCTGGTTTTCTGTTTCTATTACTGGGTTTTGGACTTTAGGAGCCTGGAGCAATGGGGCAAGTGGAGCAAATGGATCCTTATTGTTAGCAAAGGAGGGGCAAGTTGTATTTTTGGTACCCTTCTTACAGCAGTCGTATCGTACAGTAATCAGGTAGTTGTTTTGAACCAGCTAAATGATAAATGATTAATATTGGAAGAGAAAAATAAACATCCTTTGAGTTGTTTCAGTCAAACTCATGACTGACTGTTTGCTGTGGTATGTGTTCGCTGTCAATCACAGTCACAGTCCAATCCAAACTGGAGTCTGGCTGTTTACAAAGGTGAGTAACCCATTTAGCTTAACTGGTCACAGACTGAACACGGACGAGGAAAAAGATGGACCGGCATATTTAGATGAAGCTCGGCCCATCGACTCCAGCCAACCTTGAAACGAGCTTAATGCAGATCTGGACTGTCACTGAAATGCTGATCTGATTTTTTAAGTCAACATTAGCAACTTTCTCGCCCACCCAGCGAACACTGAGTCCCTGATGGAAGAAGGTTCAGCCACAGTGATTTGACATTCACAGAGGAGCCAAATAAAAAGTCTCCTCTTTCAAGTGGAACATGACTGATGATAATTTGCAATAGTAGATTTATTATTTGCAATTTAGCGATGGGTAAACACACAAATTTGCAGTGCAACCACCTCTTTCAAGCATCAGGTTTGCCATGGCTGAGCACTGAGTGGCATAACCAGCAGAAATCTATAGTTTATCCAGCTTTTATTTTACCACCACATCCCCTCGAGGATTATGCCCAATTACTGTTAATAACTCAGGCTAATTTGCTGCCCCGCTCTCTGCCTCGCCACAGACAACAGAGACCAGCCCAGAATAGTGTTTCCCAAACCTCAGTGAGCATGCAGCCTCTGTGCAGCATGCTTCCCTCAATCTGACTCATCTGGAAAAATACAGGTGGCTCTTCCCTTGGATTAATCTCAGAGTTAATCCAAGGTTAGAGTTAAATGTCTTTTTTTCTAGGGGAGGGAAGACTCTCAAAACTCCCCACCATTTATGTAAATTTATCATTTTTCTTATTCATTTTAAAACTTAACCAGGTACTTAAGTTTTTTTTTCCATTTTTTTCTGACATTTCTAGACTAAATTATACGTTGCAGACATTCGGTGGTGGTGGTGGGAAGCACAGCCTAACACATCACTCCAAAAAAAATCTCCCAGAGGTGTTCAACTGGGCTGAGATGTGGAAATCATAAAGGCCTTAGCAAATGATTCAGATTATTTTCATATTCATCAAATTATTCAGTGACCCCTTTTGCCCCGGCATGAAAGCATCTGCTCATGTTTAATTCAGGTTCAAATTCATGTTCCTATCACCCGTAGATAAATTGTAATCACTTACTTTAGGCTCCAGTTCTCATTTGATTTTTCTTCTGTCTCTGTGTATGTGTGTGTGTGTGTGTGTGATCAAAACAACATGTAATGCAATGTCACTGTGACTGATTTATATTCATCCGTCCTCTCTCTCTCTGTCTTCCTCAGACTCATAGAGCAGCTCGACCTCGGTGACCAGGAGCCACTCTGTCACGTAGCCGACTCGCGCTCCATTATCTCTTCTAATGAGACACCCTGTTCACCTCAGATCACATTATTGCGCACTCACTTGTCTATCAGCAGGTCTTCGAAGTCACCAAAACCTCCTTACCTCCTGCCACACTGGTGTTTGGTTTGACAGTCCCCCCCCCTTCCCTAAACATTGCCAGTATACAAGCAATCACACCACAGGTTTCATTCAGAGGTTGCCTAGGTTACTTTTGTCTGCTTCTGACAGCATTTGTAAAAGGGATAAATTGGTTGCACGGAAACATGCTCATTTAAAATAGCAGGTGGGCAAAAATAATGTAATGTTTTTTTCCTGTAAGTCCAAAGCATTGGTTATCATCTCATGCATGCATGTGGCTGACTTAAACATGGTGGGAACATGCAGGTTGTGCAGTTGAGGGAGAACTATTAAACCTCTGCATGTTGAACGTGAATGTATTTGTGGATCCAGTCACTAGAAAAGGGTCCGTTTTGGATGACTGGGTAGAGACTAACGCCTGTAGGTGGCAACCATACCTCATCAACAATTGAATCCTTACACACGCTCGCTCTCACGCGCGCGCTTCACGCACACGCTCAGAGACATCAGATCTGGAGCTTTATGCGTTAATGCTATTGATCCCTGATAATTAACGACCACTGGGTGATTTAAATGGGCAGATGGACGCGCAGGCAAAGTGGTCAAAGTTAAAGTGGTCCCTGGGCGATACGGGAGCACGCTCACACCCCCGCACCTATCTACACTTAGCCGAACAGACACACTCACTCACTCACACACACGCACGCACAAGCACACACGTGACTCGCATACACGCGCGCGAGCAGATCTGTGCCTGGAGACCGTGATTTCAACGTGCTCGCTATTCAAGTCATGGACTGCAGCGAGCGGGGGAACCATTAGGAGCCGGTGGCGGAAAAAAAAAAAAATCCCGCTTTATTTGCAACACACGGATGATGCCGCTGCTGCCAAACCACCCGGATCGGACACACTCTCCCTGACAAGAGGAATTATTCCTATTAGCTGTGCTTATATAATCAATACACCGGATTGCTTTGAGAGAAGGGGGAATCATATCCCGTGGATTCTCGCCGTTCTACTTAATAGAAAATACTGTATACCATATGCTCTGCGATTTTTAGAGCAGCCTATGGCAACCCACTTGTCCTGATGCGACGCGTGTGATGGTTGCAGTGGGACGGATATCCTTAATTTTATCCAATAGGCGTTATCAGGTTTTTTTTTTTTTTTTTTTTTTTTGTTTTGGACGCCAATGCACCCCTTTAAGCA
>JAPZDV010000001.1:24594906-24645057 GCA_029814665.1 Acanthurus lineatus
CTTGTTAAAGGTAATGATATTATACTTACCTTTAACATGATTGTAAACTGAGTCTTTAGCCAGACAAGAAAAGCAAATAGAGGACGTCTCTTTTGGCTCTGAAAAAACAGTAGCCTTCTGTGTAGTCAGTAGTTAACAGATCAATCATTAACAATCACATTTCAGCCCTAAAAAAGACTGTTTTGCAATTGAAATCTTATTTTAATGAAACAAAGACTTGAGCCAGACGAGCATCACTAGATTGTCCACCAGTATCCTCCAGCCATGTTTTCTCATTCTTGGGTAGTGATGAAATGTAGACTATGAGTCATTTAATATAGCGTAGAGCAGCTAGGCTAAGGGGCATATGGCCGTGCTGGAGCACAGCCACGCGGCTTAAGGCGGGGTAAATAGATGGGCAGAGATTTTTGGTGCATTAGTAGTTCAGCCCTGCGTCATGTTTCACTGTTGTCTCTACAGTCAGTGCACTGTTTATCCAACAGGGGTAAATAAAACATTACAATCATATTTTTTTGCTTCACATTAGAGAAAGTTGGTGTTCGAGGGAATTAGGGCTGTCACACTGTAAATATCGCTTGTCTGTGCATGAAGATGAGAGACGCAGAAGGAGCAAGAGAGAGTGCCTGTGATCCACTGAAATATCCTTGGCGACGAAAGACGCTGCATTCACACATTATTCACGGACAGTTTGTACCAAAACTAACATTCTGCTTAGGCTATAATCGTCTGTGATTGGTTAAACGCACTGAAGGAAATGCTGCTGCAGAGCAAGGGAGCTGACGATGGACTGTGTGTGTCGACTGCTGATTATGGGGAGAGCCTGTGGTTCCATCTATTTCATATTCATGAGCCAAATGGTTCACGTTGTATTATTCATGAACAAATTAGACGTTCAAAACACCAGTGTGAGTGAATCCGTATGCGGAATGCATAGGGACTCATAAAACCCAACTTTCACTTGAAACTCTTCTGCCTTTTCCTGGTTTTCGATGCACACATTTTAATTTTGTTTCTTTTCCCATCACCGATCTTCATCCTGTGGTTTCTGTTGCAATGAGCTGCTGAAGCTGAATATATTCCACTTTTTTTCCATTTTTTTTGGGGGGGGGGGGATATCATACCCCTGTCCTCAGAGCACTTGTTGTCATCTACAAGCAGTGGTGAAGCAAAAACTGTTTACTGTACATAAGGTCGCAAACCCAGTGCCTTGTAAGAGACCGGCTTTGTTCTGCCTCTCTGATCAGCTGGCTTGCTAGCAGTCGGGACAGAGCAACAGAAGTGTGTCCAATCAAGCTGAGCCCTGTTTTTAAAAGGCCCTGCAGTCCTTGGGCAGAGGCTGCGTTTATGACCCAAAATCGAGGCGAAGAGGCCTGGACCTTTTCCAAGCCCTCCAGCTCGTATATATTCTGTTTGAGCATATCCAGAGAAAAGTGCAGCAGCGGAGGACGGTCTCACGAGACACCTGTACATGTGTAAGCGACTGTGTTTGTGTGTTAGTGTGTGTGTGTTTGTGAGAGAGAGAGAGACAGACAGACAGACTGAAAGAGAGAGAGAGAGAGAGAGAGAGAGAGAGAGAGAGAGAGAGAGTGTAAACACTGTGTAGGATGAAAGAAAACCTTGTTAACCTTCAAAGCCGCTGTGATTTTTTAAAGTATAGATTGGTTTGGGGACGTAACTGTAGAAAATGAAATTATTTAAGATGTACTGATAAGAGAAGGCACTCAGTGTTAATAGTGTCACAGCTCATTTCTGAACAAGAGATATTCTATAAATTGAATAGCAAGAAAAAGAAACGTGTACATCCCCGTACACCTTCACTACAGTGTCACTCTAAGCCAAAATAAATACATCCTGCTCAGTGGAGAAATTACCTTTGACTGCAGTTAACAGTCAAATTAAAAAGCACCTCATTTACATTAACCAAATGGGTATCTACAGTAATTTTTGTGATTACAATGCATTCAGACAATTACTGTAATGGTGTGGATTTATAGCACATTTTGCCCATTAGGTGATCAGGGGGTTTAACGCTGCAGTGAGTCTTATGCATTCCAGAGCTGATCCCTGAACCGAAGGTCACAGTCACAACTCAATGACTTTGTGTTCCTCAAATCTATTTGCACAGACTCTTTGTCTAAAATTGAGTGCAAATTAAATAGATCAGGGGACTGAAATATGAGATCCCTCTTGAGGATCATAACTTGATATTTGCTAGTTGCCTGCAGAAACGATATTGCTGGGAAAAAAAAGACTCAATATGATTTCATACAGTGTTAAATTTTATACTACCTTAAGCGCTACTCTTACTTCTGAACCTTGCAAAATGCATCATCTATCTTTTCAACCCTTCAAGATTCTCCTTTTCAGGATGACACAAGCCCTACAGCGGGGGTCCTCCACTACATCTGTCAAAGGGCCACAGTTTTTCTTGGCAGACACTGTCAGGACCAGGCTTCCATATATCTATATCTATATCTATATCTATATTTTATGTTTATGTCTATACCTCTATGTATTATCCATCTATCTATGCCTTATCTATTATAGTTTTTTAGGCAAAATCAGTATGAGCAGAGAAAGAGTAACTTGGCAAATGGAAAATATCCAGAACGATGAGATGGGCCCTTATTAGAAAATGCAGTCATGCATCTAACAAGGTGACAGTAAGCACCCAATTCAAAACCTACAGTTTAACCACCAATGAATGAGTCCTAATCCCAGGATGCAAGCATGAACTACTCTTATGTTTAATAGACGAGCTCAGTGATTTTCCGACAACTCCAGAGTTACCTTCCATTGTCTGGTCAGTGTTGCTGTTTGGTTCCTGGAAAAAATCAGAATGAAAGAGGTTTGAGTTGGAAAATAATCGGATCCTTTAAAACCAGTAAACTAAATTATAGATTTTTTTACTCACTGACAAAATGGAGGCAGGCTTTGAGTCAGACGCCTCAAACTGGTCTGTGTGTTTGTTTGACTGCACTCTTTTGTTTTCCTTCAGAAGGGATCCGAGCTAGAATTGCCCACATTTTTTGCCTCCCTCATCATCATCATCATAAATTGGCATTTGTTTGAGATGAGACAGTTGTCAGACGTCATTCAGAAGATGATTGACAGCTGTCTGCTTTACTTAGACGTCACTGTCACCCCCCGATAGAAGTCTTGGGATCAAACCTTTACCCTGATCATTAGCTTTTCAATTCTGCATATTGTAGTAGTGCTCAATCAGTTTATAAATTTTTTTGGTAAAGCATAAAATTCCTGCCTTCCCCCTTAACCAAGGCACCCTTAAGCTACAGGTAACCTCATGGCACTGGCTCACCTTGCTGTCACTGCGCTTAAAAAGTTAAGCTAAGTCACCTGATTGAACCACTGAGATTTATTTAGTTTAACTCAAACCCTTAAGATCTCTGAGGAAACAGCAGCTCACAAAGTGTATTATTTTTTTTAAAAGGAGGGTCTTGACCTAATCAGCTTCGTTGGATTCTGAGTCAAAAAAAACCTGTAGCTGCAATTTGAAAATGAGATGAGCAGCAGAATATATAAAATGTTGATTAAAAATGTATTCGACGTTATGCTAAATAAGGAATCTGCACCTTATTTTTCCAGGAACTGCTTCCTGAAAATTCCTGGCTGATATTTTTAAAGCGACTGTAATATTCAGAATCATTTTAATTGGAGGTTTTCAAAGATTAACATGACATGAACAGCTTGTAGATCATATCTCCGGAGGATAGTCGCCACCCTGTTGTTGTTGTCCACTGGTGGCCAAACGGTGATGTCATAGACTGGCTTTTTTTTTTTTTACTTTTAGAGTGAGAAAGCTGAATATTGACACCATCACTCCTGATGCGCATTAACCAGGCAATAGCTGAAAGTCCTGTTACTGTAGATGCTGTATTAACCTTTATTAGTGATGTCATCTGCGGTGGGTGATGTTAGTCATTAGTTACAGTGACGATCAGAGCCAACTGCAAACGAGAATTCACTGCCAAAATTAGAATCAAAGCTCTTTTGTAATGATGTTTACACATACAAGAAATCTGAATCTTGGGGGGGGGGGTTAAGTGTGCAGCAAAAAAATGGAGACTGCATGATGTAATCCTGCTTTAACAAGATCTAAAACTGGCTCCCAATCACTATTTTTTTTTCCCCGTTCCAATTCATGCAAACACAGCTTAGGCTGAATTGATTTTCTTTCATACATCTATTGAAGTTAGTTCACCATTGAAACTGCTGTTGCAGGGAAGGTAATCATTCATTTCATTGTTTTACCTCCAAGGCACAGTGAAACATACAAACCATTGGCACACCAGGCATAGACTGCCATGAAAGACCTCTGGCTCAGACTAGACTGCAACTGGTCTTTTCTATGGTACTTGCAGTTGTATTTTCACAGACAGCTTACACCTGATGCTGAGTGCAATGACTGTTTAAACCTGAATCAAAAGAAATAAATGTTACTGTTTTTGGTTAAGACAATGTTAGAAATATATACCGTAATATCAGAAGAATTACAAAAGATATTTGCAATATGCAAGTCTTTACTTTTTCATTTAAAGGTTACATTGATGCCTAATTACAGAAACATGTGAATTGCCCGCACAGTTGCCCTTTCTGGATTACATAGTGGAAAATTGGATAACCATGCACTTATGTGTTATTTCCATGTGCACCTTTCTGTCCAGGAATATAACACAAGATACACTGAAGAGGATTTTGCACTTAAAACGCTGATCTATCAGCAACTAGGGAGGCAGCGAATGCATCAGGGGACTTTGAGATGTGCAATAGCAGAGATAATTTAATTATTGAAAATCTTGTGGGCTCCTTCTTCTGCTTTCCCCAACAGTGTTCAAGGTTAATTGTCATAAGTTCAGGCCAATCCACCACTGAGGCACAAGGGAGAGGGCCAGAGGAGAGACACTACGCCAAAATTCAATTTTATTAAGATGATTGTGCATTCAAGCAATATTTTCCATTACGCATTGATTCTTCAGTGGAAACTACCACCAGGCAGCTTCAAAGAGTTGCTCCAATTTTCTACACAAGTTACTGCTGGTCCCCTCCTCTTCTCTCTGACACCACAGAAAATAGTAAAAACCAATGAAACACATTTACTGGAGAACTAAGTGTGAGTAAAAGGTAATATGAAATGTCCTCTGAATCGTATCCTAAACTGAGGCTCTTGGCTGTGAGATTAACAAAGGTGTTTGGCATCGCAAAGGCGCTGGAGATAGACGCAGGCCATTCCAGACACCAGCATGTTAGCGTGTCTCAGCCGTTTAGAGGATTGCTTGTGTAATGCCATCTGTATTCAGGGGATGAACACCCACTTTTACACCAGGGCAGAGAGAGAGAGAGAAAGAGGAGCTACAGTGACTTCAGCCAACGTCTGTCGCTTTCCCTCTATCTTCCATTCACTCATCTGCTAGTCGCTTTCATCCACTTAAAATTGTGACACAAGACCGGATATGTTAATTGGAGAAACAACTCACTCTTCAGAATGAACATGAAGGATTAAAGCGTTTTTTCTGAACATGGAACATGAACTGGGACAAAACGGTGCAATGATTGGCTGTTGATATAAAAAAAACGTGCTGTAAATAATTTGCTCCTCTTTGATGCAGTGAGCTCTGTTGGATACAAACATTCAGTACACAACGTCTCCAAACGCAGTTCTTTTTTCCATTAGATCTACAGTACATTTCCAGGACCAATAATTTATTTATTTATTAAATCATTTATTTCCTTTTTTTTCTTCGTCTTGCGATTATAACCTGAACCTCTCTAATTTTTTGACAGTTTGTTGGTCAAAACTAGAAAAATTGTAATCACAATTTTAATTTTTACTCACTGGACAAAAAAAAAGAAAAAGAGCACAATAACCGATGAAAAATAACTGAGTTGCTGCCATTGTGCATTTCATTTTGTATGAAATTTTAAGATATCTGGGGTTAAATTAGGCTGAAAACACTTTTTCCTTTAGCCCTTTCCAGCTTTCATTGATGTCTTAAGATATTAATTTTAAAACACAGTGTTTTCAACCTGTCTGACATTTCTGTCATACTCAGTTTAAGTGCTGTTCAGATAAATCTGATTAACCATTTCCTTTTTTGCCCAGAGTTTATCTGTTTTTCCTCACTCTCTTTTGTTCCTACCCTGTTAAATTGTATGTAAGGGTAGCAGCAGTTCTCTGTCTGACAGTTATTGTAAATAAAGTTGTGACTGATTGCATAGACTCATTGAAAATGCTGCATCATGTGTCAGAAGGCTCTGAACATTAGATCTGAAACAAGCTCAGCAGCAGAGATCTCAGCCTCTTGTTTCATATTGTCTTGACCTTCCTTACAATCACAAAAACAGCCAATCTGACATTCAGATTTTCACTCCTGAACAACTCGTAAAAAAACAGAATTGCCTACTTTAGAAAATGTGCATACATACACAACAAGATTTCCAAAAAAAAGCTGGTAAAACTATTGTTTCTCTGCTGCTCCTCTTTGTGTCGAGTTGTGGTGGCAATGACATTAATAACAGGTGAAGGTTAGAAACTGTTCAGGAGTTGGGAAAGATGTGACACCTGTCATCACTTTCATAGTAAACGGTCCATTATGCAGAGCTGCATGATGCTGCCATGCAAAAAGTGCCGTTTCTAGTCACTGCATAAAGGAATTGTTCTTACAGTGTGTCTGTTATTGATGCTAAATGGGCAGAAGAGGCAGAAGCTGTAAGAAACAGCTTTCTGTTGACACAGCAGTCATTCGCTGCTGTTTAGGGGACACTTTGCGTCTAAATGTGATGAGATTTTTTTTTTTTTTGCCTCTGCTATTTTGGTGGCAGCTTTGGTGATGAATGATCACTTCTTTGTCCAAAAAAAGAGAGCAGTCTGTTCTGTTCCTCATTGTCCCCCTTCATCCTTAAGTGCTTTTCATCTTTGGAGGTCAATACCAATCTTCCTTCTTCTAGACAGTTATTTATGCGGTTTATGTGTTCTGTTTTTTTCTTACATTCTGTTTTGCTGTTTGATTTTCTAAGTGGCATCCTTATTTTGTTTCTGTTTGCTCGAGTAGCTGTTGGTCCTCATGCTAACTACCCTGGTCTTCCTCTGTTTATTCCAAACAAGCTGTTGCTGTTGCCAATATCAGTCCCTTTGAGTTGATACCTATGTCAATCATCAAACTTCGTTTTAAAACATTTCAAACATTTCGGTGGCATCTTGGGATATTGAACTAGCAGCTTCTTCTGATGCATTGAATCAACTAATGTGTTATAATGGCTGCAGCAGTGAGCCAATCACATGCAGCATTAAATCGGAGAACACTTGCGGTGGTTGAGTGCAAACAAAAGCACAAAAGGGATTAAATGAAGACATTAACTGAAGAAGTTTGAATACTTTTTGATAAGAATTATTTTAGGGGAAGCTTTAGAGGTATTGGGTGCTGATACTTAGACTTCCTGTTGCTGCTCAATGGCAGCAGAGGTACGTTTTATGTGTGAAACGTGCAAAAAATCATTCAATAATCCTAGACTAAATAAAGACTGCTCAGGAAAAGCAAATGCAAACATGTTCATGACCTGGATGCATGTTGAGTTATGACTGTATGGTACAGGTTTTAATGTATCTTGAGTCAATAACTAATTGGCTGTTATTCATTTTGTTTCAGAGGGGTTTAGTGTTGTAAGGAGATTAGGTTATAGAGGACCATATATGCATGTAGAGATGGTTAAAATGACTGCATCTTAGTGGGACTTGTTGCACATCTGTATTCTGCGAGGATTCTGGATTGATCCTCATACAAAATCAGTCTTGTTTCATAAATGAGCAGACCTGAGTACTTTTTCAGCCACACACACACACACACACACACACATACACACAATCACATGGATTTTTAACTGTAGTCAACAGATAATGAGAAAAAGAAGCTGGAGGTTAGAGCCATTTATCTGAATCACCTGCCACAGAGACAATTAGTCTGTTTGTATTGGTTGGGATAAAAACACACACATCACAAACACACGCATGTTGTAGAATCACTTTGACTCCAACCTTTATCACTGCTGTCAGTACAAGGCCAAAACAAGCAACTTTGTTGTTCAAATATAGCTCAAACAGGCACCTCTTTTCCCAGACTGCAGGGGAACAATCAGAGAACACTATTTTAGTTTGCTGTTAATCGATGTGACATTATTTTGGTCCCATTGCGTGTTTAGGATCATATGAATTTGCCTGTAAATGGTGCATGACATATATTTGTAAACTGCAAACCGCCTGAATTTTTAAAATCAAATGCAATGGAACAGTTTAAATCTCTTTCTAAAAAATATGTAAATGTGCAGCCTGACTCACTGCACATGTGCTTTGATTAACAAATGTGTATCATGATACTGACAATGCTCGTTTGTTTTTATAGGGCAAAATTCCTTAAATATACTGCATAATAAATACGCAATGGTTTGTTCGCTATTTATAGGTCATGTTGCACATTTGCATATTTCTATTTTGGATTCATCCTCGTGTCCAAATGATCTCTCTGCATGTACTCACTGCACAAGAAGAGTCCTGACAGCAAGTTGCACACTTTAAGCACATAAACATGATTTATAAAACCCTGAAGCATGAGTACTGAAAAACAGCCTCTTAAATATTGTACATAGAAAACCAGTCTATCATTGCTCTTTCCATTTTGGAGCGGGCCCTGATTTTAATTACTATACATGGCAAATTAGCTAATGAATAATGAATGGATTCCTCACACTAAGTGCTCTGACTGCTAATGCACTTGCAATTCTCTCACTCTAAAACCCCCAAACGTACTGCCAATGTTGCTTTCTGATTCTGTCTTTTTTTAGCCAGCCTCTCTGAGTCTGATCCACATGCACAGTTTCTTCCCACCTCTGCTTTTCTCACTCTCACTGAGATTTGATTAGATTTTCCTCTGTAAGGAATTATTTAGTGACGAGAGTAGAGAATGAGACTGAGACAGAGGAAGGCTTGGGGGTAGAGGGAGACAGATAGTGGTTCTCAGGGGAGTGAGGGAGAAGGAGAAAGGTGCTTCGAGGAAAGAGAGTGAAAAAGCTGGAGGATTAAGGTGCAGTGGAGCTGCAGACATGCGGAGAGAGACGGAGGAAAGACAATGCACTCTGTGTGCAGAACTTGAAATTGTAGAGTTGGGATGAAAAGAAATCTACGAACACACATCGACAAATACAGGGAATTATATGTAATACTGAATTATTCAAGCGTATGGTTGTGTGTTTTTTTTTCCTTGCTGGCCAGCTGAGCAAAGCAAGTCAACTCCAGACGCTCTGTAGTTTTATGTGTGGACTCTTTACATTATTTATCCTGATGTCTGCATCAACTCCTTTCATGTACTTCAGCTGTGTTCTGAAGTCTACAGACATGCAGGTTAGAAGAAGTGGACGTTTTAAAGCGCCTGTAGGTGGGAATGTGTGTTCCTGTCTCTAAGTGTAGTTGTCACCCAGTGAGTTATGATGCAGAAACTTTGATGTTGATGACTTGTGTTGTATTTCTGTTTCAGGTAATTTCAGAAAAGTTGCAATTTAGCACAGTCTGAGAAAATGGACAACAACTGCCTTTGTGCAGTCATCTCTTTTTTTCTGCCAAGTCTGAATTCAGTGTCCCACTTCTTGACCATGCTAAAAGAACGGACACCCTCCTCTACTGTTGCCTTCATGTCCTTTTGGACCTTCTTGGTTTAGCCCTTGAGACAGATATATCAGAAAACTGTACAAGTCTGGTCATACAGTGCTGACTTGTGCTTTTCAATTAACTGAAACAGAAACATCACAGAATTCATTAACCACAAACTTCAATCACCCCTTGTTATGCGAATATCACTTGTTGTGATGAACTCTATCACCCGGGTTTCTCTCAGCTTCACTGGAAGTTACAGCAAATTGTTTTGTTTTTTTCCCCCACCTTTGCTGTCCCAGTTATCCACTCTCTTTAATGTCATTTTTTTAACCACAGCCTGCAGCTGTTTTCTCTGCAAAATAGGTCTAAAATCCCTACCTGCCCAGCACCAAAGGGCAGACAGACAGTTTGAAAACCAAATTGTTTATCTTTCATGTGTATCTTATCTCATATAACACAGAGTATGAAAAACCTTGTTGAGCAAAATGTTTGTTTTAACCATCAAAGAAGCTTCCACTTAAGCAGTAATTGCCTGCTCTTGCAACATGTAAAGCATTAAACATGCAAATATGCGGTTTGGTGTCAAGCTAGCTGCATGCTAGAAAAAAACAAACAAAGGTGAAAGGGGAGACAAACAAGCAACCTCAGATAAACAACAATCAGCACCTCAGCAGCTGGACAGCTCCGCCTGAGGGTAATCACAGACTAAATATAAACAGCGTCAAACATGTAAAGATAACCCAGAGTAATGTTAACTCGGGATTACAGCCCAAGGTTAACTGCCTCAAAGACACATGAGCTGCAGCATGGGGCATTCTGCTGATGCCTATTAATGACTGCAGCACAAAAAATCACAAAGATAAAATTACAATTACGATGCGATTAGTGTCCTAATTCCAAACACAATGGATTCAATACATCACCGCGATCAGCTTCATCAGCAAAGAGAGAAGCAAGCTCAGAGTTATGTACGTGAACTTTATAAAAGGACAGCATAATACATCACAAAATGAAAGTATTGTGAAAGCATGCAGAATTTAAAAGTTAGCAAAAAATGTCACAGTTGTATTTAAAAACTTTTGCTGCAGGAGTTTTATGTCAGTGAAAGTTGTTTCCTGGATAAAATGTCTTCATGACAGTGTGTTGGGCAGTTATTTCCTCAAAAAAAAAAAAAAAAAAACAACAACATATTTTTGGATTTAATTGAATATTTAGTCGTCATGTTCAGCTCTCTCTGCAAATTTCATGTATATTTAACTAACTTGCAAAAGCAAATATGTTACTAATGAGAAAAGGTCATATATATATTTATATATATTCTCAAAATAAACTCTCCACTCTTGGTGCCAGATATATTATTTATCTTTTCATGGTTGTGTTAAAGCACTAGCAGCTCTTGGAAAGATCATGACCTGTTTTGATACAGAAAAAGTCAGCTTTTACTTAAGAAATGCAATTTTTTATTAACATTCAGGTAAAAATCACACATTTTTCTTGTCCTCACAGTGCTCCCCACTGACAGCAGTCTGGACATGAACCCTGGTTTCTGGTGTCACAGTCTGGTTCGACCACCTTCCTGTGACTCCAGGGTGGTAAATAAACAACAACACACAAATTAGAGACAAAAATGGCAATGACAAACAAGGACAAACCAACAGGGAAACACATTTTGTCAGGGGAGGATACAAACTCAGACACGATAGCATGCCCTAACAGCTTATTAGCATGCCGGCTTAGAGTTTTCACCATGAACAAATAATGAAAGAAGAACATGATGAACTGCCCACCGTATGCTGTCAACACTGGCTACACACAATCAATCAGCTATCAGCAGTGAGAAACTTAACACAGTCCCTCAACTAATGCAACCAGCCTGTTCAGCAGCTGGCTCTGTTAGATAATAGAACCTAATAACATTTCCTCCACCACCGTCGAAATAAGAGGTAATGATCATCACCATCATCATCATTGTAGGCTGGAATACAGAGTTAAAAAGGCACATAATGTTTCTGTTGCAACAATACAACAAATCCCAGGCCTACCAAATGACCTTGCACAAGCAGAATAATAATAACATGGCTCATGGTGATTTGTGATCCTCATGGTAGATCTGAGCCTCTGTGAGAGACTGTGTGCACAGTGTACATCTATCTTTAACAAAATTGTTGACTGCCACTTGAATAATTACATTTTCCCCGCTTTGATTTCGGGCTGACTTTAAGACGCTCTCCCACTGAGCGTCCTGCATTCGCTGCTGAAGTATCAAAGCAGATTAACAGGGAGAAAAGAAAAGAGGAGGGAAAAGAGGAGGGAAAGAAATCTTGAATCACAACACTGAGAAAATGTCTGCTCTACAGCTTTCATTTATTGAGTCCAAATATATTTGATGGTGGGTATTTTTAAACAGACCTTAATCCCCTGCTCACCCTTCATTGTGAGGTAGATAATTATAGTAATCTGGTCGAAGGGAATTTAATTTCCTAGCTGTGAAACGTTGCAGTGGGATGGACTGGTAGCTTTATGAAAATAATTTATAGTGCCCTACAATTCCAACAGTTAGACGGCAACACATATGTGACATGAAACATTGCTCAGGATCCACTTTTGCAGTTTTGAAATACTAATTAGCACTTGTGGCACCAGATATTCATATAATACAACATGGCACACGGCAGGAATGTAGCTTAAGAAGAAGAGTAGAGAAGCACCCATTGTTCTTTTTGTTCTGGAAAGAGGACGAGGTGAATAGATTGCTTTCGAAGTAGGACAAGCTAATAGTGCTCTCCTAATATTCACTTCAAATAAAAGTCTACCCTCTACTTCTAGAGGCTTTGTGTCTTATGTTGGGAATTTCTTTTGAAGATATTCTAAGTTGGAGAGATTTAAGATTCTCCCATTGTTGCCAGACAGGAAGGAGCTTGTTATATACAAGCCGCTCTTGCCCTGCCCTTGAGCAAGTCACCGATTCCCCACTGACTCGCTGCACAGCTCCGGGGGAGCTCAATGTGAAGATGACCCTACACTCTGACCTCCCTGGAGGGACGAAAGTGAAAAGAGTTTCACTGCAGGGATAAATGGAAGTATCACATCCTTGTCGCTTTATGCAAGTCACTTAAGCAATTTGGGAAAGGAGGGTTTAGCTTGCATTTAATCCCTAAACCAAGATATGCATGCTCCTACTTTATAAATGCATTATTTTTACATTGTGTGTATGCGTGCATGTGTGTGTGAGAGAGAGTAGCTATTGCTGGATTAAATGTGATCCTAAGGTGAATGTGTGTGTGTGTTCATTTCACAGCAAAAGGCAGTAATTATCTCACTGTATAGCAAAGAAAATCATATATTTGTGTTTTTTGAGTCGCAGAATATAAAGAGTCCATCTACTTATGTACTATGACAAAGCATAATGGCCATCATATATTTTTTTCTAACTAGTTTTATGGTTCAGTATTAAATGCTTTTTTTGTTGATGGATGCATAAAGGTAATTATGCATAAAGAGCTTATAGTCTCACAGGTGCACATTGTATTCTCTTTAGAGAAGCATAACTAGATTATTGGATGCTGTGTGCCTCTTAGACTATATAGGCCAATTCATATGGCGTAGCTAAGTATCTACAGAGGTTATGTTTCCTCACGGCTTTCATCTTGGGCATTTTTTAAGACTTCAAACATGATAATGAGTGCTGCAGCCTTGCCTCACAGTGGATACAGATCTGAACTCAACCAGACATCTCGGTTCTTGTAATCCATCACTGTTGCATCAGAGGAGTAAACTCCACTTTTTAAAACTTGAAAGAAGCTCTGCTCGCCATTACGTATTAATGCTTACAGTCAAAAGTACCTCGTCAGCTAAAGTGAGTAAGGAGAAGCGTCTTTGCTTCTGTTTGTTTTTTTTATGATTTCTTTGAGTTATTTTTCCACCTTGCTGTAACATTTGGTCAAGTCAAGTCAAAACTCATTTGAGTCAAGAAAAACAAACCAAAGTCAGATTCTTACAAAAGTCCCAGTATAATTTCATAAGCAACTTACTCATAATTTAAGAAAAATAAAAAAATAAGGGTTGGGAGAAATGAGTCTGCGGTTGGTTTAATATTCAATAACTGTAGCCTGTATCCCTTCAGTCCAGCTATGTTTGTATGTATTGATTTGTTTATGGCTGGGTAAGTGTATATTTGTTTTTATTATTAATATTTTATTTGAGCAAAATCGAAAGTAGAATTTATTTAAACCGAAAGAAAAACTTTACATACGCAACTATAAATCTCTTGATAGCCTTATTCCTAAACTAAGCCTAAACTTTTACTTTACTATAAATGTTACATGATTTTGGTTCACCGATGTAATCACTGAAACTTTACTGAATATTTTTCAGACTGTGTTGAAACCATAAATCTACATTCCAACTGCACATAAGCAAAGGAATTTAATACCATAAACTAGAGCTGCCATGTCAGATTATTAATACATAACTATTGTGCCTTAAAAATTCATGATGATAAAACACAAAGAATATGAATGTCAGGAGGTTAGTTAGAGACTGTAACCATGACTGCACAGATGTATAATGAAAGAATTTTTCTTTTTTTTTATGGTGGGTGGCAACAAGCGTCAAGATTTATTACCACCAACTACGATGACTAAGCTAGAATGCAGAAATGACTTCAGATGTGCTGCATTATTTAAGAGATACTATCAGATGTGTATGATTAACACATTATTGATATTTCATTCTCAATATTGCTCCATCATCAGCGCTAGTATATTGCAAGACCCTTATGAGAGAAGTTTCAATGACTGTTCACATACTGATAGACGTAGGGCAGAATCCAGAGAGAGGATTTACATCGACAGACAGTGACACACGGGTGGGAAGCAATCTTAAACCAAAAAAAAAAACAAAAGACCGCGCCACGTATGGTGCCATCTGTTGTCAGTATCCTGTCACCCCAATGTGAAAACAAAAGCTCGAGACAGAACTGCCTCCAACTTCTCTTATTCAGTCAATTTGCAAACTACAATGGCTGGAATGCATCGGCAAATAGCTGTGACTGAACAGGGAACACTCCAGTGAACTAATCCCTTCGAGCACTCTGCATTTTGCAGGGAGCGGCAACCTGCCAAGACTGGCCATTGAAGCCACATTGCTATTGTGTCATTTTTAATGCAACACTGTTGTCTTCCTCAGTACCGAAAAAGAATGATGGTATTTTGGTCTTTTTGAAGTATCGTCATTTCGCCGGTTAGAAGCCACGGGAAGGCACAAATCAAAACGGTTCCTACAAATTTCAAACCAAACGAGCTTTCATCCCTCGCCATTAAAATATGAACTTTGCATGTTGTAAAAAACTTCACTCTTGGCCCACTTGCCTCTGAAAGAGATCACATTTCAGTATGTTATTAACATATTTGGAAAGTGCCAAGTTCCTCTGATGGAGCAAAAAAAAGCCAAAAAAAGGCACAAAAGGGTATCACTATGATGTGGAACCTTTTTTAATGAAAAGTTTAATAATTCACCTTTCAAACAAAATGAGAGTCAAGAGTTCATTCATAATTCTTTTGCAGGCTGTCCAACATTGGTCTGCAGCTGCATGCCACCCCCCCCCCCGACTTTACCACTCACACAAATACTTTACTAAAGCAGTGATCTGTTTAACCACTGTAAGAAGGCAGCTTATGGACTCTGTGCAGCTCATTATTCTGCTGGCTGTGTGTACTCACTTACCTAAAACCCAGGCTGCCACCTGCTTTTTTTTGGACTGTATGTGGAGAGACTGTGTCCAAAGTGTTCTGATCACCCAAAACCAAAATGTTGTGCAGTCAGAGTGTCTGTGTAACCCTGTTATTCTCAAACTGTGTGACAGGCCTCACTGATGGTTCATGGCATCACTGCAGGTGGAAAATCCAACCTTTTTTTTATTATTGTTTTGCTCTGACATTGTTATCGATTGATAGAAATTGTTGGCCGAGGTGATGTGGACTTTTTTCAGCCCCTGAATGGGGTCATGGTGGAAAAAGTTTGAGAACCATGGTTACAAAGATTGTCTCCATTGTCCTTTGTCACACTAACAGTCTTCAGTTTTTCATTCAGTCCGGTCAGCCTCAGCTCTCCCACAGTAACCTTTAACTTACAATTAGTCAAACCTGCAGCTCTCTCTTTTTAGGCATGCAGTCATGGGAGCAGACTAGTTGGATAGACAAGTAACATGAATACGAAGAGCGCCCTCGCATTCAGTCAATGTGCTGCCCAGGGCATCCTGTCTTAATCCCTTTGCAGAGACCAGACAGAGCCTTGGCAGAATGCATTTAAACACAGAGGTCCCTGCAGATTATTTAGCCCATGCAATTATCATAATGGAGGCTGCATAAGTTAATACATGAATAGGAATTCAATTATAACTTGAAAGGTGTCCCTTTACCCTCTTGCTCTCCCTCTTTTCTTTATTGGCACAAAATAGCAACCTTCATCTGCTTGCCTTGAAGTTAAGGCACATGAAATAACATACAGGAACTCTCATCCTATAACGTTATGCTGTTTAACGCCATAACACAAGAGATGATTTCCCTGAAAAACAGCTGCACCGAGGCATACTTCCTCAATACTGAGGGGACTTACAAAACATGGTTTAATGCATCTCTCATTTCCACAATGTCCAGATGTTTAGTGTCTTAAAAAAATGTCAGTATTTAAAGCCACTGAGCTGTTTTCAGGTCTTTTCTTTTAAAAATCCATAATGATTTTTTTTTTACACAGTAGTTTGATACCTTTAAACCATTCATGCACAAAACAAAAGTCATGGCACTTTCAAAGCCAATTGTAAAACACAAGCAAACACAATAGGAACATTGCAGTTCAATAGCAGAGAGGGCGATCATCAGTCTATGGAGCAATGGGGATAGATGGCTGATGATAATATTACATTTCTATTCAGAAACAAGAGATTGATTAAAAATAATGTCTTTTATACTGCTCTCAGACATAATACCATACCATATTCCCTGATAGCAAATTAAAATGTGTCTAAAAGGTTTTTGTCCCTGCAGTGATTGTCTGTCTGACCATAATTCCAGATGGCAGTTTGATTGCACTCAATTTTGCTGTTCTTTTTAATTTAATCTCATTCCATCACAGACTGGGAGAAAATAAGCCTGGTCATCTAGAACTGTGACGATTTTCAATAATATGATCGTGCCATCTGGGAGCGCTGCTGCCCTGAGGGGATGGCGGAGGTTAAGCTCAAGTCAGAGGGTCAACTGTACCACCTCTTCTCTAACAGCTCGTGATAAAGAGACCTAGATTACTCTCTGATCACTTTTTGTTGGTCGGAGACAACAAAGCCTCTTTTACTACCTATAACGTATTTTAAAATTATGCATTCAGCAGAACAGTGTTGCATTTTCCTAAGAAATTAGCAGTAATTATTTCAGTGTATAGGGACCGGATACGTGCTTGTGAAAAATGGATGGATGGGTTTTCTACACACACTGTGTTTCCGATCTATTTACCTGTATTGTGTTTCTGAAATCAATCAGCATAAACCTTAATGCTGCCCTGCAGGTTTTTCGATACTTTCAGCATTAACATTAAATCAAGTGACTCTGTAAAGTGAGACAAGTTGTTCATGGCACCAAAATCAGTGATGAAGTGCTGCGATGGAAGAATTCAGAAAAGCACTGAGAAAATACAACTTCTTTGTTCAGTTAAAATATTGCTTTCAAATGCCCAGCATAAGTAGAAGTACAGATAATTCTGTATGTATATAAGTTTAGGTGACTGAAAAAAAAACAAACAAAAAAACTGTTGTGGTCAGCTTTAATCCCTGCAGTCATAACACACTGAACCCTGCAGCTGAGATCCACTCCACCTTTTCACTGATGCCCTTGGCAGCCATCCATTCATGAAGCACTTTATCTCCACAGTGATGGGAGAAAACACTTCAGCACAACCTACTAGTATGACCTTACTTAGATTTGTTTTTTCCATTCCATATCTGCAGCCTTTTTTTCAGCAAGACCTTATAGAAGGCTTCATGGATTAAATCTCTCATGCATTGAGGGCGACTGTACCTTGAATCCACTGAAAATGAAAAAAAAATTACGCTAGACATTATTTTTATCAATATTACAAGGATGCACACGTCACTTTTTATTACCTTGAAAATGGAAAACTGTGGCTGCTATCAATTGCATTTTGAATGATCCAATTGAAGGCAAAGAAATTATTTCAATTTGGTGTCATGCAGAGATAAAATAATGATTTGTCATTCATCTTAAGGTATCCTACCAAGTAAAGTAATATCCAGCCCAGGGTGTAGCTACAGAAATAACCAGTGAAACATGGTTCCCATTATTGTTTTTCTGACTAGTGTTTTGCAGCAGTGGCCTGTAATTCTCCTCACAAAGCAAACCAGTTGCACCGACAAAACACCTTGTTTAAAACACTGAATGTGACTTGTGCAACTCTTTTGTTTTAAAGCACAACTCTTTAGAACAGATGGTCCAACCAAAATAGGAAAATTTTCAAGTGTTAACAGCTGGAGGAAATAACAGATGTGATTATATCATAACCATAGTGAATATGATAATATACCAAGTATTATGATGCATGTGCCAGCTGCAGTAAAACCTATAGTCTAAACAACTAGTGTGTTCCCTAGTTACAGGCAAAGACGCAGTATAAAATTGGCTGCAGCAGGCAATGACAATACTAAAAAAAAATATATATATATTTATATATATATATATTGGATAAGACCATCCCAAGAGAATGAGAAATGTTCAAGAAAAGGCACTTTATTTTTGCAGTTCTGAGACTCGTCCGGTCAACGAAAGGGCCATCATTTCTGTTCCTGTTAAAAGAATAGACTTTGGCTGATCAGTCAGCAGCACCAAACAGCCTCCCAGATTTATTTCCCTAACACCAGCACTCTGCGTACTGCCAAGATGGGGGAGGGGGACTGCCTCTTTTTTTTTTTTTTCAGGTGGAGCAGGAGAGTGAAACACTCTCAGTCTGCATGTTAGAGTGAGACAGCAGCAGCAGCGGCAGTGGTGGCCTCTAGTTATGATGGCCCCAGACAGTGCAAGATTTTAACAGACGCCACCCACATATCCCTCAAGATATACACAAACAAGCGTGAAACATGCACACACACTGCAACAAAGAGGTTTCTTTTTTCGCACAGTGTTGGATTCAAGGGTCTAGTCTTCACTCGAGCAACATGGAGCAACACAGACAGATGGTGGCATCATAATTTAAATTACCCCACTTAACACGTCAAATAATTATTGTTCAGATGTTTACATACACAGAGGCTGATGTGTGAATAGCAAAACAACTCTTCAGACATAAAGCTGCACACAGATGCATGACTGGAAACCGCAGCATACAGAGAAATAACAGTGATACTGTTGCTATGCTCTATTAAACTGATAACTATTCCAGGATTAACATAATACTCTAAATAATCTTCATTATCATACTGAATAATTCTGTCATTGAAACAAAAGCATAACATTTCATTATTAGTCATTTTGTGTATCTTATTCAAATGTTGACCTTATTGAAAGTGGCTTACTTGTTAGTTTAATCTGCTCCATCTGCTCTGCAAAACTTACTTTGCTTTGTTTCATGGCTACTTTCAATGCACATTTTCATAATTTATGTACCAATCAGTTTTGAAATTAATGATGTAATCACAACAAGACTAATGTTCATTGTGAAGATTAAGGTGCTTTATTCAAATTGCGTGTTTTTTTTTCAAAAGCAGCAGTCCAGAATTCAAAAATACTTACTTTATGATTTATTAAAAGATGTAACATATCCTAACCTTTAAGAGGCCAAAACCAAAGAACGTTCCGCCGTCTTGCTTGAAAAATAAATCATATAAATCAATAAAGCAAATAGGTACTTTTCGTTTTCTGTTGACTCGACTAATTTATTCATAATTGTTTGGGCTTTATTTTGATTTTCTCAAAGCTTATTATTTTGTTTTATTTTGTGTGTTTATTTGAATGACAAAATCCTCTAATAAAGACCAAACAAAGAACTGATCCAAACAAGTATTTTCTTTGTAGCCAAGCTTAATTGAGTTTATTCTGCTGTGCAGTAAAGCTCCCCTTTGTCCAAAAAAAAAATATTAAAAGAGCATCAGTGAGCCCCTGCATTGGAATGAACTCGGGTAGTTAATTTGAGTTAATTCTTTGCACTTACTTGTGTGCCAAAAGCAGAAAAAACACCCTATAAATGCAATATTTACTCCTGTTTGAGAAAAAGGAAGCAATTCATGTGTGTCCTTTGTTTTTTTAATCATTTCAAATCGTAACAAAATTTTAAAAAAGGGGTGAAACAGAATAACTTAGTGATTGTTTTGTTCCCTTCCTGTGATTTGTCACCAATAAGAAAAAAGTCCCACAGTTAACATGCTGTTTTATTGTTAGGAAGCTCGGGTCCTGATTTGTTAGATTTACCATATATGCTAATATATTCATTAACACTTAAGATTTGTGTCATAATTCATACACTGAGACAACGTACTTGTTATCCATCTGTATCTCTTAGGCACAGTGTCTGTACACAGGTCTTGGGAGACCCAGATGGATCATGAGGTTTCAAAATGATCAAAAAAAATCATGTCAAAAACAAGACAAGCAACAAATGTATGCAAATGTAATGAATCAGTAATGTGTTGAATGAATTAGCCAGATGACATTCAGTTCATCAGACAGGCCTCTTAGTGGCCACAGGCTTTCCTCTATATTATAATGAGGGACTTGCCAGATTCCATTTCACTTTACATTTTACCCACTCAATCAATTTCACACTCACTGGATCAGCGGCAAGTGGCTGTGATTAGTAATTGTCTAATAAACATGTGACTTTTGTTTGGATGCATTTTCCTCCCCAAATATTAAGGGCATCCATCATCATCATGTTTTAGATTAAAAAACCTGTCTTTTAAGTCTCTTTAGGTTTAGACACATGAGATATGATTATATTTTGGCTAATTGGTTGAAATAATCCAATTGCACATTAAACAGTCCAAATTCTCCAAAGTCCAAATGGAAAAAAATCCAAATTAAAAGGTAACTGAAGGTAAAGTGTTAACATTGCAACAATTTTTGTTCCATTTCATCCACATTAATGTATGATGGTCCTCAAAATGACTCATGAAGCAGTGTTTCTTCACACTCTTTCCATATCCAAAGTATAAAACAGAGATTCTGTTTTTGGAAGTATTACTTAATTTCTTCATCGCAAGACACTCGGTATTTTAGTTTTTTTTGCATCGCAGACTGCCAAGTTCGCTTCCCTGGTGTGTGGGAATGTCCAAGCTAACACATTTCACTGGTTGGAGCTGACACTGACAAAATTCTCAGCATCTCATCACGATACTCTGCTTTACATTACAGTCTTCTTCCAATCCACACGTCTGAGATATATGTTGCCTTAGCACTTCTCCAACAAACTCATTATAACATTACGAATTTGGCAGATTACAGAGGTGTGAAACATAATGCCAGCGGCTGCTGGTGCAGAAGCAGAAGAGTAAGGGTGGGTGTGTTTTTGTGTCGCTGGCAGGATTTTAGATGTAAGCAGCTACTGCTTTCAGTGACTATGAATACATGTGAAGCGTGCCTGGATGGAATTAGTCCACACAGTGTTGTCCCAGCATAGGAGGAAGGATGTTTGATGCATTTTTTTTTTCTTGTGGAATATATCTGCCACATTTTTATGTAATGAAGCATTCTGTGCTGATCAATGTGTCAGATGAAATGTTCCAAGAAGAATAAATGTTGGGCAAATCTATAATTACTCTATGAGTGGTACTCGAGCTTGTTCAGGAATGAGCATTTTCAGTGGAAATGCTAACAAACATTTTTTTCATTGACAGCTAATAATTACTATCAGTGTGTTTGTCATGTTTGACTTTTTTTTTCTCTTAGGTGGAAGTGCAGGCTTGTTGTAATTTACAGCCAGACAAAATGAGCTCCTCCCAGTGGGAGGCCTCATTCAATTTGACTCCCCAACAAAGGCTTGTCTCTTAACAGCCTCTCTTTACCATGTCTGGCATGGTAGCCTGGCTAGTGCAAAACCAAGCCACACATAGACTAACTTCCCCTGATTTAAACAGCCACTTGTTCTCATCAGAGAACATTTCCACATCAATTAACATCATCTACAGTTTAAAACAAAAAAAATGTCATTATAATAAATGCCTGTGTCTTCTTGATGGAGAGAGACATTTAACATTTACCCTGAGCTGGTAGAGCTGTAAAAGGACAAAGAGAATACTTAAATCTAAGAACTCAGCAGATGAGGCTGGTGTTTTGTTTTTTTTTTGTTTGTTTCCTGCACCAGGCTGGATTGCTTCTCTCATGAAAAAGACATTTGTCTACATCAATTAATAGCAAAGTTTGACAGAAATCCCAGAATCTGTCACACTTCAGCATATATAATATGTTGGTACTCAGTATGAATTGGTTTGTTTGTATGTTGCCATCTTGGTGATAAATAATAATAAGGGGTATTAGCAACACATCAGCACTGATGTGTGGAAGAAGTAGGTGAAGGTTGCATTGTGTGTCTATTTTTATCTTGAGCACACTCAGAAATATTCCTGAACACTTTGGCTGAATGAATTGAATCTATATATAATAATTATCTCACTCGGCTTGTGAGATAATAAATTCTGTCATAGTTTTTCAAGGACAATACAGGGCTTCATAGTACTTCTTAAAACTTGCTATCTGTTTGGGGATTTAGTGAGATGATAATTTTGATCCCAGTGAGCAGTGCAGTAATGCTGCTTTGAGGCATTAATCAGTAATCAATGGCAAATGCTGTTTTTGAAACCTCCGCAAATTAATCAGAGTTAAAATATTGTAAATACAATAAACAGGCTTTGTTACAGTTTTTGGTTGAGATTATGAAACATAATCCTCATTTAATTTGGTATAATGGTTTTTTTTGTGTGTTATAGATTAGGATATAAGCACAAGTTCAGGCAGTAATTGCTGGACTATGTTTACCAGTCTATGTAGTTCACAAGTTGAGTCCTTATTAGCATGATTGTTATGTACATATTCCTAATTGGCACTCAGACATTTTTTTGTTGTTTTTTCTAAATGCAGATCCTCTTTCATCAAGTGTAGTGCTTTGGTGTCAGTGACTTGTCTCGCCCTGAGAAGAATGGCTCCTAACAACAACAACAGATTGCACTATTTCTTTTTTTAAGACTTTTAAGACTGATGCTTTGATATGTTAAGTAATTCAAAGTTAAGGATGCCAATGAGCAAGGTGATTTTCACAAAAATTCACAAGTGCTGCCTGAGTGGTCCTCCTCGTTTTTCATTTTCAGTCTCCAGTGTAGATCCATCAGTTCGTGTGAAGTCTGAAAATCTGGGACAATCCAGGGTTAGGGAGCTAACATGGAGCTTCTATGGGCTTGTTAAAGGCTATTCCACAGATGGGCAGTACTGTCAATTGACAGAAGCTATTAATTCATCTTGCTGCCGTGCTTTCAATGCACAATAGACAATGTACCATATAAATAGATCGTGACTGCAAGTGATGATTATTGTCATTATCAGTTGATCTGCTAATATTTTTTGATAAATCTTTTGTCCTGTTATAGAAAAATGGTGGCAAATAGCCATCATAATTTCCTAGAGATTTTCCTAGAGCTGAGGTACATCTTTTCTGTGCCAAGAAAGTTATGTATTTATTAAGGTTTACGAAAAGTGAAAATGTGCTGCATTGGCTGAGGAAGAACCCTTTACAATTTGAAGTAAACAATGTATTTAACCATTTATACTTAATGGCTCACTACAGCAGCATAAACTGTGTACGTTTAGCTACTTTTTGTGGTTACTAAATATTATTCTTTCTCTTTTTTTCTTGTTGCAGAGAATACAAACAGCAGATGAACTATGAATGCTGAACACAATGATCTCCTCCCTCCAGCGCCAGACAATGAGAGGTCGTAGGCTGAAGGGGGCGCTGTCCAACCCCCTCTTTGTGCTGCTTTTGGCCCTTCAGATCCTGGTGGTGGCTGGGCTGGTTCGTGCTCAGACTTGTCCATCTGTGTGCTCATGCAGTAACCAGTTTAGCAAAGTCATATGCACTCGCCGCAGCCTAAGGGACGTCCCAGATGGCATTTCCACCAACACTCGCTACCTAAACCTTCAGGACAACCTCATCCAGGTCATCAAGGTGGACAGTTTCAAACATCTGCGCCATCTGGAGATCCTGCAGCTGAGCAAGAACCACATCCGCAGCATTGAAATCGGCGCCTTCAATGGACTGGCCAGTCTCAATACTTTGGAGCTCTTCGATAATCGGCTCACGACAATCCCAAATGGAGCATTTGAGTATTTGTCAAAGCTGAAGGAACTGTGGCTACGGAACAACCCTATTGAAAGTATACCATCTTATGCCTTCAACCGGGTCCCCTCGCTTCGAAGGCTGGATCTAGGTGAGCTCAAACGTCTCTCCTACATTTCTGACGGAGCCTTCAAGGACTTGAGCAATCTGCGCTACCTGAACCTGGGAATGTGCAACCTCAAGGAGATCCCAAACATCCTACCTTTGATCAGGCTTGAAGAGCTAGAAATGTCAGGAAACCAGATCTCTGTTATCAAGCCCAGCTCATTTACGGGATTAGTGAACCTTCAGAAGCTGTGGATGATGCATGCCCAGATCCAAACTATTGAGAGGAATTCCTTTGATGACCTTCAGTCATTGGTGGAGCTCAACCTGGCTCACAACAACCTTACCTTTCTACCACATGACCTCTTCACACCATTGCATCGTCTGGAAAGGGTCCACCTTCATCACAACCCTTGGAACTGCAATTGTGATATCTTGTGGCTCAGCTGGTGGCTGAAGGAGGCAGTACCTGCCAACACCAGCTGCTGTGCTCGCTGCCATACTCCTGCAGTCTTTAAAGGTCGCTACATTGGGGAATTGGACCATAGCTACTTCCAGTGTGATGTTCCTGTCATTGTGGAGCCGCCCAGTGACTTGAATGTGACAGAGGGCATGGGTGCAGAGCTTAAATGTCGTACAAGCTCATTAACGTCCATCAGCTGGCTTACACCAAATGGCTCATTGGTGACACATGGGGCTTATAAGGTGCGTTTGTCTGTACTCAACGATGGGACACTGAACTTCACCAGCGTCACAATGCAGGACACCGGGACTTACACCTGTATGGTTAGCAACACAGCAGGCAACATTTCTGCCTCCGCTGTGCTTAATGTCACCTCTGTGGAAAACAGCGGGGTGACTTATTTCACAACAGTCACCGTGGAGACCATCGAAACCCCTGGGGATGACAGCCAAACGCCACTTCCCCCATTCGGCTGGGTGTCATCCTCAACTACAAAAGGTACTCCTGTTTCAACAAGGACAACAGAGCGGACTTACACCATTCCAGTTCTTGATCTGGATGGAGAGGGAGCCCTCAATGGCCTGGATGAGGTGATGAAAACCACAAAGATTATCATCGGCTGCTTCGTGGCTATCACACTTATGGCTGCTGTTCTGCTGGTTATTTTCTACAAGATGAGGAAGCAGCATAATCAGCAGGATCCTGATGGCCCCGCCTCTTCCATGGAGGTCATTACTGTGGAAGAAGAGCTTGCAGGTGTCGCTGCCATGGAGAGACACCTTTCGCTGCCCCCTCTGGAGCACTACAACCACTACAATACCTACAAGAGCACTTACCACCACCCTCCTATGCTCAGTACCATACACAGCTCAGCCACACAGGAACCTTTACTCATTCAAGCCTGCTCAAAAGACAATGTACAAGAGACCCAAATCTGATCTTGAATTTGACTTATCAAACAATATAAGCAGTTTCATACTTGGAGAACCATGGACCAAAACATGAAGACGAAAACAAAATCAAAACGATACTGACTTGACAGAGCTGATGTCAATAATGGCGATAAAATCAGCAATCGGCAAAAGGACAACATATGATACTTTAACAAGTGTCTTTACAAAAACAAAGATTATTTATTAAAAGTATGTCTAGTGGCTAAATGAAGAAAACAATTTGTGATAGCTTTTTAGCTCATTTTATTTCTCTCTCTCTCTTTCTCTCTCTCTCTCTCTCTCTGTGTAATACTGCACAGGGGAAAGAATGGTTTACTGCAAATGAATATAGAATGTATAAAATGCAGCTTATGTGAAACCACCATAAAAAAACTGGTCTTATACTGAAATTAATGCAATGCAGTTATTTCAACTATTAGACAGAATAACATGTTTTGTCTAAGGGTATTTCTTGAGTATGTACAAGCTTTCATTTGCTAATAGTTTAGCTTAACATGTCCGATATTGAGGAATGGTATGAGAGACAAAACACAAAATTTGTTTCAGTCCCATTCTAGCTAGTTGAGTGACACTCAACACAAAATGAGATCCTTTAATGACAAAGATCTAGAAGACATCACAGCGAAGGCAGCATGCCTGTGGAGCAAAGCAGCCAAATGAGTGAATGTGCATTTCCCCTGTGGCTCCTAAACAACAGCCATACATCCTTCACTTTAATTAAGATTTAGTTCATGCTCCTACTCCCCCTCCTACCTTTTATTTGCACTTTACTACCTTTACTACTTCTTTCCCTTTACTCTCCTTTTCTTCTGTCTCTAAATTCTTTATCTTCTTCTCTCTCTCATCTATCCTTTCTCTGCTTTGCTCCCTGCCCTCCTCTCCTTTGTGTCTTCTTGCACCTATGATTGTCTCTTTGTCTCTTAGCTCAGGCACGTTCCTCACCCCTTGCTTTGTCTCATCTGTCTCGCTTTATCCCCCTGGCATGTGCTGCATGATGGCAGAATATTGCTTGGGAAAATGAAGGGGAGCATAAGGCTGCAGTGTGTAGCCTCCCTGTTAACCCAGTAATGGTCTACATCCACTCAATGTCGCGTTACCTTGCCATCACCCCGGGGTCACACAAGCTTGGGCGCTGATAGTCCATCTGTTATACAGATAAAGAGGCAAATGAGGCTGCTTTGTAATGTCGTGTGACCCTGTCGGACAAACACAGAGGGGACCAACAGTCAGTGAAGCAGCTAGGAACCTGCAAAAAAAAAAGAAAAGAGAGAAAAAAATAAGGGGAGATGGGTTATAGCTCGTTAATCTGTATCAGCAGTTCATTTGCAGACTAACAGAGGAAAGCTGATAACAAAACAGCAGGAGACTTTTTCACTCTCCGTGTGCCGAACATCTAACTGGGGATGGAGGCCTTTGATATTGAAGCGACCCCTGTTCAGTCTCATTTTTGTCAGAGAAGAACACACACACACTTTGATGTTGCATCATTTATAGACCATCAAAACACGGTCTCACCGTCAGTCTGTTTACGTTCTGCCTTTTTCATTTTGTCTTTCAAAGAGGGAGGCTTAAGGAAGGGGGAGGTAGGAATGAAAAGTAAAGAACAGTGGGAGGGAGAGGGAGGAAGTCAGACCCACAACGGTCATGAGGGGTCTTCAAACAAAGATATTGCAGATATGAAGGGAGAGGAGTGAAGAAAGATAAGGAATAAGGAGGCAAAACTAGCCATCAGACTGTCGCCATGGAAACAGTGACCTTGTGGAGAAAGTAAGAAGAGGTAGATATCCCTTTTGCTTTGGACTCAGTGCAACAAATACATCTTAATTTCACAAATGCAACTGATTACAGGAGAAACTGGCATAATTGAACAAAGTAATTGGTTTTGGTGAGATTTGACGTGCAAGTGAAGTCACCTTTTCAGAGAAACACACCAGTTCAGCAATTTAATGAATTAAATCAGAGCTGGGTTTATTAAAAAAAAGAAAAAAAATAACTGCAGCGGTTAAGTTACTCACTTGATTTATTCCTTCATTGATTTTCATCTCTGTGAAGACAGCCAGCGTAGCTCATACTAAGAACATAACAAAGCTCTGTAACTCAAACAGTCATACTCCTTCGACTAATCAGCCAGTCTCCTGAAGTTATTGTTTAATTTTCTAGAGTAACGGTGGAATGATTAACAATGATGGCGGTAGCAGAATATACATTTAAAGATGGGCAATGTCTGGCAAGGTGGAGACAGATGAAACCAGACGAAGCAGGAACAAAAAACCCAAACCTGCTCATCGTCAGTCTTTTATTGTGCCATGAATGGGAAGAAGAGTAACGTTGATGGAAGTGTTCATGAGTGAACCATTCTTTCTCTTTCCACTGTTTTCTTTTTCAATGCTCAATTCCTTTTCAATGCTTTTGGTGGCTTAATGATTCAATGTTGATGCTGGCTACAGTTAAAAAAAAAAAAGGTTTTCTATACATATATATATTTGGAGATGAGGGTTCTGAATTATTTGGAATGAATGAATGAAAAACCTCTGTATTGGTATTTACATGAGCAGGAGCGGGCTTTATGTTGTTGGGGGATATATAAGAATGCCAGAATGAAATTAAGACTGAACTGCAGAATGTTGGACTTGAAATACCAGCAGAGTGAGCTTGATTTTTGTGCAAAAACCTGAAGC
Source organism: Acanthurus lineatus (assembly GCA_029814665.1). Classification (NCBI taxonomy): domain Eukaryota; kingdom Metazoa; phylum Chordata; class Actinopteri; order Acanthuriformes; family Acanthuridae; genus Acanthurus; species Acanthurus lineatus. Next base: position 24,623,086 of record JAPZDV010000001.1, read on the forward strand.
CAAGGTGATCAAATTCTTGTGTGTTATTCTGCCAACTGTCTATGTACGGGGAGGGTTACTGTATGTGGTTATATTCTCTCTCATTTTTGGAGAGAATAATCATCAAATGGTTAAATTTCTACAAAAAAAAAAATATTTTCAAAAATGCAAAGCAAAAAAAAAAAATATTCAGATCATAATTTTACATGTGCTTCAATTGTTAAAAAAAGACAAAAAAGCTGAACAAAAACAAGAAAAAAAAGACAACAAGAGACTGTGCTTGTACGGAGTCCAACTAATTTCTCTGAGGATGATGTTCAATTATTGATACCTGAGATTGTAGTTCATACTGTACATGGATACAAATAAAAATTGCAATTCTTTTTTTCCATTAGATTTCATATTACTCATTATTCACAGAGACATTGTCACCGTATTGCCACTTTTGTCCCATTTGCACATGAACACTTGTATAGAAATATTCAAACAAAAAGGATTACTAAGCAGCTCCCAGAATGCTGAACTGAGAAGAAATGCTGTGAAGAAATGCATAGTAGCTTTTTTTTATGAGGTCAGAGGAGGGAAGTGGATCTCTGTGAGAGGAAAAGGAAGTGATCTTTCTGTATTATACGAGGGAAGTTGGATTCTTTTATCCAACTTGAATCACTCCATCTGTCTGACAGAATCATTTGATTCATGCAAGCAAAATCTGAGAATTTCATAACCAAGAGCACAATGGGCTATTTCTGCTCTCTCCGCTGACTCAATATGATGAACAAAGAACCTTTCAGAACCTTGGAGAACATTGTCACAGTTAGAAAAATGCAAGTCTAATAGCCTACACTACCCTCACTGGCATTTCAAAAAGTATTTAATATTGAATCAATTAAACTGAATCTCTGGTGGAAACAATCATGGGTTGTGTAAAAAAAAAAAAATTGCAAAAACTCAGTGAGCAGACTGCCTGTCATTATAACATTTCCACTTCCCAAATAGCACAAAATGGCTCACAGTCTCAATTGCCTTTGGGATTGCTCCTTTTCATTCACAAAGTATGTGATGGCTGCCCAGACAAATGTTGTGAGGCAGTTGGTGCAGGCTTCATTCAGACACGTGCCGGTGTGTATGGTCAGTCTCAAATGCTAGAATGTTTGTCACAACAAAGGGATAATTAATTCATCCACTAACTGATTAATTTATGCAGGGGATGACACACTCAGCCTCAATGAAATCATGCCGGATCTCATCCAGACACTGAACAGTAATCTCATTAATTTCCAGGCAGTTATAGTATGTATAATGTATGTGTGAGAAGGATGCTTTTTTTTTTAATGAGCAGTGAATCTGATTATCAGCAAGCATCATTCAGAACAATGTATTTAGAGTTTGATGTGAGCATTGTTTCACATTCCTCTATTTTTCTGCACACGCGACTTTCGCTGGTGTTGGCACGTCGTACTTAGATTTAATGCCGTATCTATGAACTCTGCGCAGATGAAACTCACTAATTGTGAACAAAATCTGACAAGAAAGGCAGAAAACAGAAAAACTAAAGAAACCAGGCTGCTCCACTGTAACTGCTGGGCTGTGTGTGGTCAAATTATCTGCTGTTGTGAAGCCCTGGTCATCTAAAATTTGAAAATCATCTGCAGAACATTTGCATGGTACTGGGGAATAAGCAAAACAGAGAGTCCAGTCATTTCCTGCAAGTATAATTTTAGCTTTTAATAAAAAGGGGGAAAAAATCTGTTTATCAGTCAATAGTCACGTCCTGGATGTTGGATATCTTGGAGGTTTTTTGTTACACATAAATGCAAAACAACACAAGTGTCACAAACCAGGGTTTACAATGGACTTTTTTTCAACCAGATAAAAGGGAAAATGTGCTTTCAGACAGAGAATAGCATACAGCAAAACGGCACAAGGGGCTGCATTAATGTGACTGTGTTGCTATGGAGAACAGGTAAACAAGATATGAAAGAGCAAGTCCACTTAAGACTCAGTAAATACCCAGATACTGCACTGTGGTTTGTACAAATCCTGTCATCACACTTGCACCAGCCAGTATTCACTTGCCTTTGCATCTCAACACAATCTCTCATTGGCGGTTTCTAAAAAGGCCCAGTGTGAAGGATTTAAGGGGATCTCTTTGTGGAATACTACAGAAACGGAATATAATACTGTACATTTTCACTTGTGTCTGATCATCTAAAAATAAGATTTGTTAAATTAGAATGAGCCTTTTATCTCTGCAGAGGGAGTAGATCCTCTTCTCCTGAGTCTGCACTGTTGTTCTGCCATAGTTATACAGTAGTACGTAATGGACAAACCAACACTGGCTCTAAATTATAGGACCTTTCATGTTATCAAGAGTTTCTTTATCACACAGAAGGGGAGGGTGAGCAGATAAATATTAAGTTGGGAGCCATCTGCAACTTCACTCTAAATACCACTAAATCATAAACACTGACCATTAAATATGTCTTCATTAAAAAGTGCAATAAATTTAGTAGGGATCTGTCAAGATATCAGAGTTTCACAACCCAATTATAAGTAAGATTGGGAATACATGTGTTCAGTTTCGTCAGTTTTGAGCAAATTAATTACACTAAAAATATGAAGGTGGGAGGTTGGATATGAGTCTGTAATCATAACTGTAAAAAGTGCACAAAAAAGAACAATTGCACTTAATTAATAATCCATTTTATGGAGGGAAGCATCCAGCATTAAGGTGCATTAACACCATCTACCAGAACAGATTGAGTAAAGAAAGAAACATAAGTGGTTCAAAAGATGATATAATTGTGTGCATCTTTAACATAATATCAATATTTCTTTTTTGAGTTTCACAGTTGTCATCAATACCAGTTTTTGTCTATACTCCTACCCAGCCGTTCATTATTGACAGTCTTAAATATGATAAGTTTAATAAATCTCAGCACCTTTTATGAGAATTCTTCAGATTGATATTCATACTTTCATACACTTTAAGTCATATCTATCCATTCTGATGGCTTCGCGGTCTATTCTGTTACGCTGTTGATGATTAACCTGCAAAACTCAGGCTTTTTGAAAGTGGTACTCATCAAACAGATGATGATAAAACAGAGACATCTCCTTAAAAACACCCAATTCTGTTGTCAGAAAAAACGCCTGGAAAATCTCCTGTCATCTAATGCAAAAAATTTGGATTCTAGTCCCTAAAAAAACAGCTGCAAAACCTCCTGATGGTTGCTAAAATTACCCAGCAGAAACTGCCGACCTTGATGTGGTGTCAAGCACTGGTCTGCTGTTGGCAGCCTTCCTGCTGCATGTCATGCTAACAACACCCACTCTAGCATCCTGGTAAAAAAAAAAAAACCCAAGCTAATATTAAACCTACAATTGATCAGAACTATGTCACATTGAAATGTGCTGTTAAAACCGGGATATCTATCCAAAATTCACAAAAACATAAACTGTGGCTTTTCATGGCAAACAGGCTCCAAATGTAAGTGAAGTTTATTTAATAAAATAAAGCGGAACTAAGGAGCAAATCTGGATGCAAATGTGATGTAAGGGATATCTATGGTATAAATGTGGATGCCTGTGTGTATACTATTGCGTAAGGTCTTCTGAAATAAAACATAAAAAAGCAAAACAAAGCAAAGCAAAGCAAAGGATGCTGCAGGTGCTGGTGGTGGTGGTGGTGGGGGGCACTGAAAGGTGGGACTTTTGTATTCAATGGAGCGCTGGGCCCAGGTGTTCCAGATGTGACTGGGCACTTAAATCAGGCTCCTCTTGCACATCAAAGACAAAATGGGTGAAAAGAAAATGACAATGCAAACACACACACACACATTCACACACACACACCAGCAGATTCTGTCACAGTATTCAGTTGCATTTTAAACAGACATGATCCCCAAACCAGATGCTCCCATTTTCAGACCTATTTAGTTACAAGTGCAAATGTCCCCTTTAAGAAAAGCTATGATCAGGCAGTCTAGTTCGAAGAGAAGACAGCCAGGTTAAACGGACAACCAACAAGCTGTGAAACAGATGGTTTCCCTCTTGACTGCTGATGTGTATAATCAAGCATCTAATAACAACTGTTACGTATATGAAAGGCGGACAAGGAGGGAGGAGGTGTGTTTGCCAGCCAGTGGCATGCACAGATGGAGAGGTGCAAGGTAGAAGGAGCCTCTAAACCGGCAACTTCTGAAGTTTTGGCTCACTTACCTGAGGCACAAACAATGTAACTGGATCAATCTGCTGGTAATCAGGCTTAGTAGCTCAGTTTCTTGTTGCATCTCTGCTCTCTTTCATAATAAGTTATTTAATAAAGTAGAAATGTTCAACAAATATCGTTTGAAATAGATTCTCTGGAATCAGAGGCTCAAGGCTCCACATTTAGATCCTTTCTTCTCTTTCTTCTCTTTTTTCTTTTATTTTCTCTTTTTTTCATGACATGAGAACACAGTTGTATAGGAGAAAAACAATGCTAGCTTTTCACTGGGATAAATACATAATCCAATAAAAGAGGATGCAATTAGAAGTTGATGAACTTTGCTGACAACATGGAATCTTTGCTTGGTGAATTAGTCGCTACGTTTTTTCTTCTTTTTTTTTTAGCATACTGTGTGTATTCATAAGATAAGAACCAACTTAATTTGTATTGGATTCTCTAAATATTATTACGTTGTTTCATTTTCAGTGACTGTTTACTTCTTTCACAGTGAGAGTCAATGAAACTGATGTAGGCCATGGTCTAAAATTGTGTTTCCAGGCTCTGATAGCTGCCTCTCAGTATAGTTTGGCATCTCTCAATATTTTGGCAGCTTTTAGGTGAAAACTAGCTACAGACATTTGTCTGCACAGACTGGATAAGAGAAGGAGCCAAGTGTCTACTGATTTTATAGAGAAGAGGAAAACATCCATGTGGCCTCAGTGCTCATTCTTTACGTGTTCGTGTGTGTGTTATTTAGTCTGTGTGCGTGTGTGTGGTAGGTGTGTAGGTACCAGATACCAGATGTTTTTTTATTCGGTTGATTAATGTGCTTGTAAATGGATAATTTATTACAATATGTGACACAAGCAAACTGATGAAAAAGTGTGAGCAAAAACAGATTAAAGGGTAACAGCACTCAAAGTTTAAAGGCTTATGCTGCTGCAGAGATATCTACGTACAAGTTTTTTTATGCTACATTTAACAGTTTTGTTCAGTTACAGCTGAACAGAAGCACTTTTTTTCTATAATAATCACTGCTGCTGCTGCTGCTGCTGCTGCTGGAGTAAAAACAACTCAAATACATCAGGAGTAGTACGTAGGTGGTCTATAATGATAGCAAAACAGTGAAATGACAGTTGTCACTAAAACTACAATTACACTTTGAGCCAAAAGAAATGTTGCATGTTGCCTTGACAGCAGGCAATCATGGTTCCACCCACTGCAAAAAAAAAAAAAAAAAAAAGATGCTGCAACAAATGATCCAAAAGTAGAGGTGAGCAAACTGGCAGCAGCAGAAACGGAGGCATGTGGTTGCTGCCTGAAACTGATACACGCTCAACATGCCTTTTAGACTTATGTGGGCTGAAAAAAATATGTGTTGCAGCTCCAGAAACGAGCTCTCCTTGAGAGGGAGAGCTTAAAAGTGACATGTTGATGTCAGCAAATGTTGCCCTTTGGGGTGGAAGAAGACATCTGCTTTCCTTAATCGGTATGTGTGTAACTGTAAAAAAAAAAAAATAAACGCTAGCAGGCAAAATCAGACAAGCTGAGTGTCATCTGATAAAAAATTAGAAATGTCTTTATTTAGCACTTTTCAAGTGATAAGTACGAAGTAAACTCCAAGTAAAGTGTGAGACAGATTACATAATATTTTTGCTGGATATTGTGCAATTTTTTGTCTTCACATCATTTTCATTTCTGTAATTTTTTTGGTTCTCATGTAACATTTACAAGGTCTGAGTATATTCCACATTTACCCTAAAGATGTGACCCTAAACTGTTCCTAAGCTTCTTCTCTTAATATGTAAACTAACAATGCAAACATTACATAATGTCATAAAACAAGCACACTATTATAATTATTTTCCAGGTTTGTATTAAAAATCAGAATTGCTGTATTTCACACAATGCAGGGGAGCGAAATGAAAGTGACCCGCGATGATTAGCGCTGACAAATTGAAAGCGACTTACACAAGACAAGACTGACAAATTCAATGGAGGACAAACTGTGGCAGAACCTCATTAATTGTGCAGACAAATCAGACTGTCAAGCAGCAGATTAAATATAAACACATCAAGTAGCCTATTCATTTAAGACTCATGTAAGCAAGTTTAAGTAAGCTGAGAAAAAAAAACGTTTGCATTGAATGAGCGCATATATTTGGTGAACTGTGACCTCAGTGTATCTGTGTGCAACTAATTAACGTAACCATCTTTAAAAACTATAAGTTAGAGACGCTAATGCACTGTGTCAAGATGTGACACTACACAAAGTAACACTGTGAAACATCAGACCTTAAAGAAATTAATAATTGAGCACATTGTAAAGGACTTTCAACGCACAAGACCCAAAGAACGACATTCTGTTAGTATCGTGATTTATAACATGTTAAGTTTACACAAAGAGACAACAACAACCTCTGCTTTGCCTAGAAACGCTGCACTTTGAGCATGTGTGCTACACAATTAGCACATGTATTACAAATTGTGCGTTTGTGTGTCTGTTTAAATATGTGTGTTTGTGAATTTGTATTGTCTTATCATTGCTGTGTTGTCTGTTTTATTCTGCTGCTGAACTGAAAGTTATTTAAAGTCTGTTGTCTAATATTGCTTCTTGCACACGCTGCAGCGACCATAGCTCTTTATATTTATTGCTGATCATTTGTGTTTAATTTTCTGAGCTTATTCTCTTCTCTGCTTAATTGTGGTGAGGCTACACAGAGGAAGGCTGTTGTGTATTTATAATAGATAAGAGCTGCACAGGCTACAATATCTCTCTACACAAATGTCGGGTTTGCGCATAATGGTTCGGTTGTACAATGTTCCACTGGTGATTTAGAATTGATATTTAATTCAATTGTAAGGGTTTAAATAAAGGTATTCCTTATTTAAAGTCAAATCCTACATTTGAATGCAAATCCTGCCTGTGAGGTCAAAAACAAGTCCAAATGATTTGAGAAGATGAATGTAAACTAATTAATCTTTTTTGACTTTGAACTAAGTTGAGTATTAAAAATTAAGAATTATCAACATAAACTACCTTAATTGCATATTTGGGACCTGAACTTGTGCTGGTGTTGCAGCTCTGGCACAGTTTCAAGCGGTCATAAAAGAACACATTGCATGTGGGTTTACATATAGGAATAGCTGCAGAGGAAGAGAGCACTGTGAGCAGATATAACAGGTGTGGATGTAGGTGTGGTGCTGAGTAATTGTTACCATCTGAGCCAGATGAAGGAGTCTAAATATCCAATGGTTTCAACCTCTTAAGTGTGAATTCTCAGCTTTTCTCTGTTTTATATTATAAAAAAATAATATTTTTTGACTATTGGACTGTTGGATGGATAAAAACACACAGTTATGCCATCACTTTTGGTCTGATGAATTCTTAAAGGCATTTACGACCATGCCTTGCATTTCATTGACAAAATACTTGTTAATGGACAGACTCATCTCTGGTAAACATATTTGTTAATCTGGTTAAAAGCTTGGAGCTGTGATGATTGTAGAAGAGCTTTTTACAACGGCTGCTGCAGTGAGCTCAGCAACACAAGAGTCTTATGCTAAATACGTGGTCACCAGCGTCGGTAGGGACAGCAGTGGCAGCAATATTCTCTGCCCTTTTCCACGCTTTGATGAGCTGGCAGCACACCGCCTGACCGTTCAGCCTTTCGAATGACACGCTGCTTTGCTCTGGAACCTCTAATGTAAGAGCACTAATCCAGCAGCCACGACGACCAGATCCTCCCGATTGTTTATGTCGTTACGACAGCAAAGCCAAAATGAATTATTGATCAGCAGTCCTGCTCTTACATACTTGATAAATGCCAGACTATCGGTTCAGTAAACTGTATACCAATAGGTCATACGGCGGGTTAGCAACAGCATGGATAGAAACACTAACTTACAGCCTTCCCTGAGCACAAACAGAGTCTGCTGTGGCTTCAGTGTTTACAGCAAGAATCTGCTTGTTGAAGTTTGTTTTATATTAATAATTTTAATATTATTCCTACTGTTTATGGCCAAAATGCTAATCGTGATGGGTGACAATCGAATAAGAAAAATTCTGAGGTCAAAATCACCTTAAATATCTTTAAAAAAAAGTACTTGGATTTAAAGTTAATATGCATAATGACTAAAACCCTTAAAAAAAGAAGAAAAATAAATAAATAGATGAGTTATAAAAATCTAAAAATAAATTAAAAGGATTGCAGTAAATCCTCTGGAGCATATCTGATCAAATGCGAGGGCTGAATTTTGAAGATATTTGGCAGGACGTTGCAGAGTCGTTTGGCCCTGATGGCTGAAGCTCAATCGCCTATACTACATATGGACTCCGGCCAGGAATCTGAAATGTCCAGGAGGGGCCGTGCTTGAAAATCTCTGAACACAGTCTGTCTTTTAAGGGAATTAAAACATTTGAGAAATGGCCCAGCCTTGTCGAGACTTAAAAGGAATCTGTAAAATCCCTCAAATCAATTTAAAAACCTGACAGGCGGCGAGTGTTCAGACGTGGGACAGTGGTAATATGGCTGTGTGATGTGAATGCTGCACAATCTACAGCTTTGCCACAGTAGGTGGGATGAACAACAGAAGATTACAGAGGAACCGACTGATGTTAAACTTCACACGAGCTTAAAGCACTGCAAAGGGCCTGAATATGACTGAATTTGAATTTCAATTAAATATTCATGTTCGGGGAATATTAATTGACCCTGACCTTGGTTTTATTTAGTCTTTTTTAAATTATTTTTAAGAAAATGGCTGTGATTATCAGGCATTCACACTCCTTTTACTGTGTATATTATTTAAATTCAAGAAAATTAAATTTAAAGCCTTGCTTCTATAATCCTACACAGTAATCCCTTTTCTATGAGCAGTTAGCAAAGTAACACATTTCTGACAAAAACTGTTATTATAATCTTCCAGTGAAAGCAGAGTAAGAGATTGCTGTTTGGACTATTGTAATCACATTACAGTTACTGAGCTCGGGTAAATGTCATTGCTTATATTACACATTAATATTTAACTGATTCAATGCAAAAAAGTAACTTATATCTAATAGCATATTCGCCAAATACTGAATATTGTTTTTATGTAAATATCAATATTCTAATGCAGCCATGAGCTGTTGCCTAGCAACAGCTGCTGTAAGTAGAAGAAGACAGACGAGTGGTGGGAGGACAGACGTTGGACAGAATTGTTAAAAAGTAGTGGGGGGAATACATGAAATATCAAATAAAGTGTAGAGTTTGTATGAAGGCTAATCTGCAAAGGAAGCCTAAAATAATCATTAAGGTTATTGGAATCTGAATCTCCTCAAAAAACAAAAGGAAAATGCCAAAGGCCCTTTTAGATGCCTGAAAAACAAGATAAGCAAGATCTAATAATGACACATCAGCAGCTAATAACATCATGAACATATGTAGCATGCTAAATAACATGGGCTATGTTGACTTTCGTTACATGTATTAATAGTATAAAAAAATGAAACATAATGGGACTTTGAGAAAACATAAAGACTACAAAGACTACCATATTATACTACAGTATTTTTTCTTGTTTGACTGTAAACATAGTTTTGTATTCTTTATGTATTCTAGTATTAAAGGGGGAAAAATGCAACATTTCGTGTGGATATCCAATCAATTTTAATAGTAGATGTAGTAAGTTAAAGTAATAGATTCCTCGGTGTGAGCTGTATTAACCAAGAACGCTGACTTCTCCTGCTCACAGAGCCATGCCACCCATGCCTACATGTACCAGGATGCATTGTCCACGAGCCTCTGACGCCCACACCCGCTGAACAGAGGAAACACGAAGAGAAGGACTTTTGTTCACAAGCAGCAGCACGCCACCTGGATACCCAGAGGCGGAGATGAGAAATCCTCACCGAAATAGCCTGTAGTTCTTCCGTAACACCGACCACGTCACTGGTGTTAGAAAAACAACAGATTTTGCTCTTTCAGTCAATATAACACCTAGCGATTAATTTATCACTTTAATTGACCACATGTATTAAGTATTTAACTAGTTTATTTACCGGGATTCTCCGACAGGTTTTGGCTCTTATCAAGGAGTAAATTCACCATGAGGGATAGTGGTGGAGGATTTGTAGTCATATGACTTTAATACACAAAAACGTACACCACCCAAGTCCCCAAACATCCTCGGAAAATATTCTTTAAAGTATGCAAGTATTTAAAAAAAAAAAAAAAAGAAACTGGAACATGCCACTCAGGATACATCGTAAAAACCACTACTGTAAATCCATATGTACTGATACCACAATAATCCCTTCAAAGCCAGAGACAGAGAGGGAGAGTAGGTGCACAGGAGAGTGAGGAGGAAGAGGGGGATGAGATCAGAACTCAGCATACACCTCCAAGAACTTAGAGTAAGCACTTTTTCTTGTGTTAAAGTCTGGAGTTGCGCCAGGCTCTAACCAAAGACCTCATCACCTCTTGAAAGGATTACATGCCTTGACATTTTGACATTTGTATACAAACAAATTACATCTCCCTTTCTTTCTTCTGCTGCTTTTTTGTTTCCTGCCAAGTGCTCAGGCGGAGCTGCACGTCAGCGCGATCACCTCGATGAAAAAACACTGCAGTGCATTCATGGCTCTCTTCTTACATTCTGGATGAGTCTGGAAGCTAAAATATTACCAGAAACCTTCTTTTTAGGCTCCTACACCAGTTTGAATTTGGTGTGTGGAAGGAACAGCTGACAAGGTTGGTGTATTTTTTTTATTTTTTATTTTTTTCTTGGAAGGTGAACATGTTTTCAGTTCCATTTGTTTGTCTGTTTGCAGTAACTCATGATGAAACTGAGTGGAAAGAAAGGCCATGGGCCAAGGAACAGAAGTTTTCTTTTTTTTTGTAAATATCAAGTACATAGTCATTAATGCGACCATTGGAGGTTTTTTTTCTTATTATTTGATTCATAACTCTTGAACTAAAAAGAAAGAAAGAAAGAAAGAAAGAAAGAAAGAAAGAAAGAAAGAAAGAAAGAAAGAAAACAGTCACAGACAGATTTTAAACAAAAAAATATAATCCCTCCTACAAAATGTGTTCACATTTTTTTGTCTCTAATGTTGGGAAAGCTAACACTTAAACATTCGGTCAGGGGGGAAAAAAAGGTTACTTGTGCATTTCTTGCCCTCATGATGCAGCAAAAAGGGAAAGCAACCAGGTGAATGGCCTGCAGAGATTATCTTCTGTGTAACAGAGGAAAAAAGAAGCCACACTCAGTTCATTTTTCACTCTTTTTTTGTTAATCCATGAGACATTTGTGCGCCGGAGAGGAAGCCTAATTAAAAGGCATGCCTTGTTTATCTCCACTGTTCAAAACACACACGTGTATTGTAATTAGAAGGACCTTTGCTTTGTGTCCGTGTTTGTTCGTGGCTCCTGTTTGACTAATTCTCCGTAGTCCATCAGTTAGTTATTTTGGGACAATGCTAGGTAATTACACAAAGCTAATACTTGCTCCATGTGGTTCATGTTGTCGTGATTGCAGATGGGATCACATGCAACAGGGGAGGATCATGTAAGTATTTCAGGGTGTGTTGATTTTGGATTATTAGGATTAAGGATTGTGATAATTACACAAAAAAGAGAAAAAAAAAAAGATATTATTGAAATCATTTGCAATTTCTAGTTTGAAAAATGCCACTGTAGGATTCTGCTGGAGCACTTTTTATGATGATTTCATGTTCAGGGAACTTTTGTATATTACAGACTGTCACTATATGAAAAGCAGTGAATAGCATAAACAGACAAACAGAGTAGATAAAATGTTCCTCTTTGCATGTGAAAAGCCATTATGGGTAATGTTTAGGCTTCTGCACAAAGAAGGAAATAACTTATCTTCTATACTGAAGTACCTAAATGGTTTTGGAAAAGGTTAGTTGTAGCTGTTGCTGACAAAGCTCTCATCCTTATCATTCGTATCAGCACAGAGACAAAGCAGATAGTCTGGTCATCTCCCGGGGCTCACGGAGCCTTTTACCCACAGCGCTTTGTCTGTTTTCCTCATTTTCCTAACAAGATGGTGGAAATCCTGGGGTTGAAAGGCATCATTGGTGGGATAATTATCTTTCACTAGTTGTTGACTGTCATAGCATGGTGCACACATCAGGGGGCACACAGTTAGTGTACTAAAACAACCTGACATGCTGCTTTTATTGCTGATGATCTAAGATGAGATGATAAACTGTAGACAATAATTATTATGTTTTCCATTTTACATTTTCAAGCGTTGGCAGCAAGACTTAAGTGGCTGGTAATCATGCAATTCTTTTCTATAATGTAGGTTGTTTGCTAAGTGCTGTATTACACATAATACTTAACAAAAAAAGTAATACTGTTTCCAGTCATGACATTTTTAAGTTTTCTTATGTCTTCTGTGACCAGCACATGAGTGAAAATTTCTCTTTTTCTCTCAGTAGAATGGGCACATTAAAGTCACAAGCTTAAAGCGTGGGAAATGAAAGATCTCTCCATAGGATTAATTAAACATCATGTTGCAGCTTCCAAAGAGCTCATATGCAAATAATGCAGCCAGTTTGAACCAGCTGACAAGCACTTCACTCCACTTGACTCTGTGCTTTGCTCTGTAACAGGTGCGACATCTGTGACACTGCCACAAGTGACCAGAAAAGGTCTTCATCGCTCGCCAGCACCTCCAGTCTCTCAGGCTGAAAAAAACGTCCCTTCATTTTCACTCAGAAGTGCCACATGACAAATACACTTAAAACACTAGTGCAGACGCCAGCGGGGCTAATCAGCATTCAGTCCTACTGACTTTTAAGAGGTAAATTAAAACAAGATAAATGCTCTCCCAGTAAAGAGTTTCAGAATTAAGCGACAGTAGATCTTCTTCTCCAAATTACAAAATAAAATGCAGCCTTGAATATCAAACAAGGGCATTTATGTGATTGGGCAAAAATAATCTCCTTTAACATGTCATCGACAGCCACTAATTAGCCACTATTTATTGAATACTATAGCAAAGCTGAAGGAAATGTCTGTCTACTGCATCACATCTTTTTTGTTACTTTGTGGCAATGTCAAAGCTCAAGGTCATGAGTTTTTGATATTTATCCGTCATGATACTGGTCTGCTGATTGCTCATATACATCTAAACAGGAAGTAGCTTCTTTAGGTGTTTCTGCACAGATGTGGACAAATAGAGAATTCATACATTTCTCAATCTGTAATCAAAGTTGTGAACACATTTTAAAACTGCCTGTTAGCGTAAAACTATGCTTTGTAAATGTATCCTTTATCATCGGTGCATTTTCAGTTTTGGATCTTTGTTGTCTCTCTATCACTCTCCCAGTGTCCATCCTGATCGTATACTGCCTCACTCTCCCCTTACTGATGTCCAAAAATAATCTCAAGAACTTTTCATTGCTTTTATTAACTTCATTCTATTTTTAGATTACACTGTTCTGGTTTTTGTGACTCTTCTTGTATCTGTTGAGCATTTTCAGTCACTCTGTGTCTGTCTGAATGCTGAGCTTTTCTTTATTACACTGATGTTCCACTGTAAATGGGATGGTGCGGCGCAGGTCTCCAGAGGAAACATGACAGACTTGGGTTAATGGATGCCTTGCTGAATGCGTGACCTGCTCACCTGTTTGGTAATAGTAGTTTGCTGATTCTTGATACGCAAGGAGATTCAAAATGTAACAAAGTCCTGGACCTCTGCAATGCTTTTTTCACTGTTTCCTCCCTGTGTTTAACCATCAGCTCTATGAGCAGGGAGATCCTGCGGTGGATACACAGTGTGTTCCCCATGCTGAGGTTCGCCCTCTTGAGGGACATTACAGTGGTGTAATTCTACACAGACAATATAACACAATTAATCTCCACCTCCTTCATAAGTGTCTGGTTCCTCTGCTGCTTCTGCCAAATCGGAGAACAAACTGTGATGCATAATAATGTGAGTGACTTCTGTCTCCCCTGACAATATATAATCATTTAAAGTATGTGATCTCATCAACTTATAAACATCAAAAATGAAAACAAAGAATTAAAATGTTGTCATGTCATTTTCTGTTTTCAAATTTGGATTGAATTATAATTACAATCTGTAATGTTTGACAGTCTGTTATTGTTAACAAATAATAAGAGGAGCATAAATGAAAGTATACATTTAAATATAGAAACGGATTTTTATAGATTTGCACCTTTGCTCCGTTCCACATTTCCTCAGCAGAAATACGGGCTGCGGTTGTTGACATTTACGTGGGAGGAGAAGAACACCGAATGTGGATGAGAAAAGTTTGTTTGAATGATTTAACTGCACACTTGAAAAAAAAAAAAACCCACTTCATGTTTGCACAGATATGAGTTTTTAAAATGGGGAAAATTTTTAAGCACATTGTTCATTAAAGATGCAAAAGTGCCTACTGTATGTTTAATGGGCACCTTGAGGAGAAAGATGCAAAATAAAACATTTGTTATTAGAAATGAGCAGCGTCCTCCCAAGTGGCTAATCTCAGAGAAGAAGAGGAGAACCAAAAAACGAGGGTCTTACTGTGAGCAGAACCACACACGTGTTGCCTTAAACTGAAAGTGCCTGTAATGTTTAAATCTTCAAGAAAAAAGCCAGGAGAGCAGTTATCACTATAAAAGATAAAACTGGAGTATCTGCAGTGACGTTTTATGTGATTCAGCAGAGAAGAAGAAAGGATTTTGAAGCACGGTGGGCAGATGACCATGAGCTCCTGGCTTTGAAGAAGTCTCAGAAGATTTTTTTGAAGATTTTTTTTTTGTCCTTTTTTTTTAAACGTTCCTTTTCATGTGGCCCACAAGGTTGTGCACGGCGCGAGAGAGAGAAAAATCAGGATTAAAATTCAATGCTGTGCTCAGCCATTTTACCTTGAAGGAGCTTACCTTGAGTGTATGCACCTCTGCACGAGCCACGCTAAACATCAAAACTGTGTATTTTAAAGAGGTATTGATCCACTTTGACCTTTATTTTTAGTTTCGATCCGTCTTCAGGACCTAAACTTAGATACAATTACCAGAGCTTCTTTTTCCTTGATAATGATTATTATTATTGCCGTTATTAATACTAATCGTAGTAGTAGTTGTTGTAGCATTTCTTGAAATTGGAGCTCTATTAGGAGGGTTGATGTAACAAGTCCTGTTCCATGATTTTCAGTAAGAAGCAAGATCACGTCATCACCATTTTTTTCAAAGGGAATGCTGTGATTAAAACCAGGAAAATAAGTGCATGTGTTAAGGATTGGTCTAATAAAATGTTATCCATAAACAACAACTGGTGCTTGAGTTTTTTGTTCTATGTTAACACTTTCAGTCATCTTATCAAATCCTTTTCATGTTAGATAACAATGATTGGTCGACATGGACAGCTGAAAATCATGTCTGAATGGGGAGGTGGTCCAACACATCTGCAGGGGTGAGTAAACCATCAGCTCATCAGATTCAACTGGTTCCCAGGCTGCTGGTTTCAAAGTTGACAGATTTTTTCATATTATTTTCAGTATAGCCTATGTTTACAGTTCATAATAGCCAGATGTTTTGAAGCTGAAGGGTGGGTGTGAGTGTGTCACATGATAAAATGTCGGTACCCTAACCACTGATCCTGCTCTATCTGTGCTGTGTATGTGCAACTCTTGACAGAGATAAGAGAGAAGTGAAATGGCATGCTCAAAAAAAAAGAAAAGGAAAATTCAGTGTCTTTTGGATGCAGACTGACTTTATTATTTTATACAAACAAAATAAAAAGAGTAAAACCAGCTTTGTGTCATTCAGTCTTTTAATACAATCTGATTTCTCTGGGCTCTTTGGGGAGCACAGACCAAAGTCCATTCTTTCAAAGGATGTAAATAACAGTTGGGGACTGTTTGCTTTCTGCAAACAGAGCTCATATAGGAGTAAATACTGCATTTGTTGTGGACTATTTTTAGCATCGGATTAACACACATTTGGTGCACTGCTGAATATTTAGAGCAACAGGATGCCACACGAAGCCTTGACTCGATAAACTACAGTGGCCCTGTTCATCCAGTGGTGTGAGGTTGCAGCTCTTTGATGTTACACAACGTTGCTCCAGTTTCCTCTGAAAGAATTTGCCTCAAAAGTTCTAAAACAAAGCATTTCGTTGCTTTGTAAAGTAAAATGCTTTACACTTGAGTTGCATGCTTAGAGTCATTTGAATATTGCTTTGCTCTAAATTTAGCTTTCAGTGCCGAATTCCTCCTTTGTTGAATGACTTAGTGGCCTTGTGAGGTCTTCTGCGATACGACAGTGTGTGTGTTTTTGTATGTAGAAAGAACTAAGCCTGTCCTCCGATTGTGAAAACGATGGGGGCTTTGGATTCCCTGTTTTCAATTTTGAAATTTTCCATATGTAATAGTTCCTTTTTTTAAAATTTTGTAAATCCATCCAGGATTTCCTCTGTGCAAAAATCAGACAGCCCTTTTGCACAGAGGAAGATGCTATATAGGGTAATATTTGCTCATTGGTTTTTTTAGACGCCAAGCCTCACTGTAAATAGACTGGAGGTAAATAATGAGCTTTGACTTATCTTTGGATTTAATTACAGATGTCTGTGATTGTGTTGTGATGCTGTTTACATGTGCTCTGTATGCCTATGTTTGTATGTTTTCTCTTTGTACTTTTGTCCTCCGGTGTACCTGCCTGCAAAAAAAAAAGACTTTGATAATAATAATATCACCTGATTAAATTAAGGTTATATATGATTATAAATGAACTGCAGAAATATCCATCTGGTCTTTAATGACACCTGTACGAGTTCTTTCAGGTGTAGAAAAATTTTTTTTTTTAAAATACAGACACATTTCTCCGGTGTTAACAGTTCCAAATGCCAAACAAATAAATGTTTCTTAACACTTTCCACTATGCCACTTAGACACAGCAGCCATGTGATGTAAGATACATTTACAGGCAGGCGGAAGGAACAGCTGTGGTTTCAAAGAGGCAGACATACCTGCTGTGCAACTGCCGACTAATTACAGTAATGCTGGCATACCGTCTGAATCTCTTCAGCTCAAACACTGTGTAATTTCAGTGCCAATTTCCCCGTGTTCCTTTATGAATGTTTCGCCATTAAAAGCCTCCAGGGGTCATCTGACGAAAACATCTGTAGAGGAAGGATTCAAAGGACAATTAACCACTTTTAATAAAAGCAATGCTGTAAATCATATTGTTTTTCATTTTCATTGATTTTTAGATGTAAAAAAAATAAATAAATAACAGCTTTGCGTCTACATGTAAACATTACAATCAACACAAACTAAGACATCTGTGTTCATACAATATTACTCCATGATTTGGCTACACAAAGCTTGGCAGAATTTCTGTTTTTATTTCCTGCCATTCAGCTGCAGGTTACTTCTGAAAAAGTATTTACATGATCTCATAGATATATACACAGACTAAAGAATATTTGCTTGAGGTAAAACAAATCCAATATTTCCACAGACGGTGCTTTTCTGCTCTGCTTCGTCTTCTCATGGACATTAAAGTTTCCACAGGCTGCAGCAGCGGCTGGTGCAGTAAAAAAAAAAATATTAGATTGAAATGTCGGTTGTGCTCCAGGCTCACGTCTTATCTTTCTGGGCAGACAATAGACATAATGTGCTTATAAAAATACTTTTGAAGATACAACCCACCACTGGATAATAGGTAAAAAATATAACATTAAGATCCTTCCCTTTAGGTTTGCCTAGATAACATTATTCGACTAAATAATGGAGCAATAGACGGATTACTGAGGTCACAGATGCTCCTTAAGTTCAATAGGTTATAGGAAAGTACATTAAATCACAACTATTGAAAGCATTTGCATTTGCCCATAAATAAAAAAAACAATGGTAATTCTGGTGACAATGTATAAGCTCCTCTCAGTATTTGTTTTAGGCTCTTAATTCAAAGAAATATAAAGTTTTAGAGCTTGGATATTTGTTAAAAAGGTGCCGGTTTTACCGACAGACTGCATTTGCAGCAGCAAACACAATGGCTAGAGGAAAATTATTTTAATATTTGAGATGACAACACACAGAGAATCTTTCATTTGATTTTACCTTCAGGGATAAAGCAAATGCTGCTGCCTTTTTGCTTCGCAATGTAAAACAATTATGGCATTGTCATTTTTAAATGATATCAGGGCGAAACCTCACTGCATAGGGACTGTCTCCTCAAAGTCATTTTTTCAGTCAAATTCAGTATTTTTGTGCCTTTTTATGTTCAGCAGGGACATAAACTGTCACCATGTTGTAAAAGCTTAATACTGAACCTGTGAGAGCTGAAGGAACAAAAGGCTGAGGGTACATGAGGTCTAAATTGGGGGGAAAAAGTGTTTTCATTACATTGCAAAAATAAAATTAAATGGGATAAAATAAACTTTTTGGGGCTAGAAGATGTTCTTGCGCTGTGAAAGAGGAGTTTGCATTCGACTGCAGAAGTCTTTCGTGGCCTAAAACAGCCCGACTGAGCTTTTCCTGGTGGGCTCCACTAACTAAGATAAGGATTTAATGTTAAAAATGGCTGACTTCCAAGAGATGAGTGGAGTAAGCTCCAAGCCAGAAGATGTGATTTAACGGGTAAGTGTGAAACTCAGAGAGTCACTCACTCATAAGGCTGCCTCATACTGTTGCACTCAGAGGACAGCGAGGGAAACTGGAAATAATGCTTTTTGTCATGCGATGTGGAGCGGACACATTTTAACAATTTGCATAGCATTAAATTCTTGGGGAAAAACAGATTTGATTTTGGCAAAGCAGATGCACTTTGTGGCACAAAAGCTGTTCATGTAGCATGTTCCAATTCATATCCTTTTTTACTGAAAATATCTGGACATTTTTTTTTGTTATTAGACATTCACCCGTTGGCAATGTTTTTTTTTTTCCGCTGGGACTCAAAGACACATTGCAGAAAGATTAAAAAAAGGACTCTTGAGAGACATAAAGGGGAAACTTTTCTCTAGAATTGTAGGTTTGCGGTTGAGCCCAACCTTGTGTGTCTGTACTAGAGTTGGGAAATCATCATATTTTCATTGTCTCCTCTTGAGTAAAAACTTGATAATGAGAGGTAATAATAATGAGCCATGATCACATTTTTGCGCCACTTACAACCTGAAAAAAAACTAGCTTTCCAATATACGTGTTAGGTGAAGAAACAAGGGCAAATAAAATACATCATTAAAAATACTTTTAAGTCAGCTGTGAATAATTACAGGCATTTATGTGAAATTCACACTTCAGGAATGTGAGCTACTCTGGTAAAAATAGACCAGGCACTCAGAAAAGGCAGAGCGGGGGAAAAGAGCTGGGGGCGAACTTGGCTTATGGGCCCAGTGGTCACACACAAACACACACGCGCACACGCACACACACACACACAAACATCAGTTAGAAATGCAGGGGATCATCTCCTGCAGTCACAACAGAGCCTAAACATGATGCAGCCGGATGCTGTGATCATTTCATGCAGACTGAAGCTTTAGTCAGCAGACACGTGGAGAACAGAGATGCAGGGCTTTTGTCAGATTGCACATGGTACTTGTCAGGATTGGCAGATGGAGAAGGAATTGTAAACAGGTTGCTTTAAATTAAGGAGCAGTCACTTGTGCTGATTAGCAGTAACCAGCATCACCACAGGCACACACACAGACGTGCATGAGTGCTCGCCTGAAATTGAGCCTTTATAAAGTGGCTCATCGAGGCCACAGGGGTTCTTTTTATATGGTCGGTCTCCCTCTCTCTAGCGAGTTAAATTTTTATTATCTACAAATCAAAACGGTTGTTTATTTACATCTGCATTGTTTGCAAGGAGTGTTTTCTTTCCTTAAGACTGCTCCTTACTTAGGAACGAGTGGCTTACCCATCAGGGTTCACAGACATCTCCTGCACTTGATCACAACATGAAAGACTGAAGGGTCTTCAGGCTCAGCGAGGTAGAGAAGCTTGTGCGAGGGGAAAACCTTGTCTTGTCAGCACTAGTAACAGTCTGCAGCTTTCCTAGAGTGCAGTGTCAATCACTGTGAGGCACAGCTGACAGGGTCAACTGATCTGTTATGCAGTATGTGCACTTTTCAGGCAGACCCACGGGATGTGCCAAGGGTAGCTTAAGAAGAAGCCTTGCTGTTTGCAGGACTACCAATGACCTCCAAATCTCATTTAGTTTTCCTTGAGGACTCCATATATATGCTAAATACACATAGCTATGTGGGTGCTTAGTTTTGTCTTTTTTTTTACCTGAAATAAGCAAAAACAATTGAGTTGTTTTTTGGATGAATAAAAATAATATTGCAGTCTTTAATCAAGCACCAGATTACTGACAAAGAAATTTCCATTCAGTGCAACAGTAAATACCTTTTTTAATACTTGACATTTGATCTTTTTTTAACCTCAGACTTTAAAATTCATGAAATAGACCTTGGTGGGAAATCAGCCTTCAAAGCAAATAGAAAATAGATCTCATTACTAAAGTATGTGTGGTCAACATTTGGAGCTTATGCAGCTGAAAACCAATGCACCAATTAAAACAACCTTGTTTACTGACAGAAGATTCATTGGAAATTTCTTCCCTTCTTTACTGTACAACCCAGTTTGTGGGTTTACAGTTACATTTAAGTGGGTCAACAAGAAAAAAAAAAGAAAAAAGAAAAAAAAAGTTTGGAAACTCAAGTTACCAAAGGCTTAAAGCGACACACAGGCAGAGGAGGAAGGCAAACAGCTTACTCCCCTATCTTTCTCCACTCTCTCCCACACTGGATTAAAGGAAGATAGGAAAGTTGGGCATGGAAATGGAATGATTTATTTAAGACAGGTCGCTCCTCCGGGAGTAAGCACTGTCCCTGGGGATACCCTATTTTCTGTACACTGCTCTCTCTCTCTCTCTTTTCCTCACTCATTGCAAATGCACATGTAATTTAAATATGAAGTTCAATAGGAAAGAAGAATTAAAGAAGCATCGTAGTGTATGATGTGACATGTCAGGAGGAATATGTCCGCAGTGCTGTTAGTCATTTCAGTCTGACTTATTCGCTGTCATCATGATTCATTTTTTGTGTAGTCATGCACTATTTAGGTTTTTATCTCTTTCTGCTTGTGCAGCTTAATGTGTTTCTAATTGCACTGAAGCCTATATGCATTTTTAATTTAGGCAGATGATTAGATGATACCTTGCACCGTCTCTAGGTGTGGCATCATGGAGCTTAGGGGAAACATTCTCACCCCGGCGTGTTTATTTTCTTCACCGCAGATGTTTCTTCTGGAACAAAAAGGGCCACATACCCAGTAACCAGTTATGCAAAGTGTAAACAATTGTTAGGAGACTCAAACTGGCAGTATCATTTGCATACACACATTTAGCAAATGGCAATATGACATTTTCAGTTTCTGTTTTGGTGGGCAGTGCAGCAGTAAACCAAATTTCAGGCTTGGACTTGAGGGACAGTAGTTATTTTAGTGTCAGACACAGTGTTGTTTTGTAATCCGAAAAAAAAAGAAAAAAGGAAATTATTTTCATAAAAACATCATTATCAAAATATCCAGGAGAGCTTCTGTTTCAAAGAGAAAAAAAAACAACTTTCAAGCAGATTTCACAAGCTATTATGGTCGCGGAGAGATTAGTGCAGATTTATGAATATGAAGCTTCTTCTCAAGCAGGATGCAAAACTGCGAGGGGGGGGGGGGGGGGGGGGGGGGGGGGGGGGGGGGCGCGGGGCGGGGGGGGGGGGGGGGGGGGGGGGGGGGGGGCGGGGGGGGGGGGGGGGGG
>JAPZDV010000001.1:24645067-24684059 GCA_029814665.1 Acanthurus lineatus
GAATTTTTGGTGGGGTCTTTTTTTTTCAATTTTTATTAATTTTACGTTTTTTATCATGCTGTTTGAAAAACCCAAAACAACCCCCCCCCCCCCCCCCCCTCGCCGCTACTTAAGAGCTCATGTTACAAGAAGAAGAAGTAAGATATGGTATAAGAAAGAATGACTGTACACAACACTCCTACAAACATGATCACAAATGACAGGTGGAGCTCTCTGTTGGACTGAGACTATGACTCTCCTCTGGTGGTGTAAAAGCTTTAATCCAGGTGTAGCCGACCTATCAGGATGTTGCTATCTGAATGCCCTCTCCATCCTATTCAAAGGAGATTCATTGATACCTGCCATCCCATAGTTGGAGGGCTCCACGTGTTACATGATATTCCTTTTTTTATTCTATCTCACAAAGGCTCCGCCCTCTGCTGGATTATATGGGGACGGTATCCAGAGCCTGAATGCCTACAGACAAAGACAGGGTCACAGGAAGTGGAGAAATATGTGGCCCACCCCACACATAAACTCACCTACAGGCCGGTGGGATTGTTGCCAAACTTTTCAGGGGTCATAAAAAGATGGAGGAAGTGTCTAGTCATCAGTTGGAGCATTTTTCTATGACAAAATACTGCTTATGCTGATCCCACGCTTCAGTTTCCTCACATATAAGTCGCCGTTCAAGTCTATAGCTAGTTTTGATGAACCATCATGGGGGCTCAGCCGAAGACAAAGGATGGCTGCTTCTCATCACAGCTCCGTCCATCGTCTGATCCAAGGCGTTTGAAGCGGAGCAAATGGAAAATGGCAGCAGTGATAAGGTCAGGGCATTACAGGCATGGACGTGCCTCTTCTAACAGTGACGAGGACGGTGAATGACAGGCATGGATGGCATCTTAAAGTGATGACTCGGTCTTCAGAGAGACACGCAGGTCAGTGGGCAACATTGGCTCGCGCTGAAGGAGAAAGACGACAGGTACTGACGATGCAGGATGCATTCAAGTAGGAGCATCCTGATTGGCTGGAGAGTGGGAGGAAATGAAATGAGTGTCAAACCACCAGAAGTGCCGCCATTGTTATCTCTGGTTCTTAACTGTTTTAAAGATATGTGGAAATTAAAGACACAGCTGTTAATAGTTTCATGTTTCGTATCTCAGAGATAGTCCTCTGTTTCCTCAGTCCTTCCTCACTTTCTTCCCACAGAAAACTGGGAGATTTAAGCAACTTGATCCATTTTGAATTGACTTTTTCTGGCGTCAGAAAAAAGTTCTAAAGACAATACTGCGATTGTCATCAGTTCATAAAGAGCAAACTTGTTAGCAAACAAGTTTTTTTTTCACAAGCAATGTTTACAGTCCAATATACTCTCTGTTTTTACCTCTTTTGCTCTCCACTAAGTCCTGAGGGAAATGTACAGCTCTTTAGCTGCCAAATACTCAGCTAGTTTTTAGCTTTGTCCGCCTGCCGTTTGGTGCTTGGCTGGAAGTGACATTAAATTAGATAGTAAAGTCTCAGGCTATAAAACTCAAACAGTGAGTTGAAAATGGTAAAACACCAAGGAGCCGAGGGAAACTGCAGAGTTAGGGGATAATGATCTGTGGGTCTGTCATCATGAGTGACCTCCTTCACATTACATTCAGTAATTTAACCAAATGTTAATGCAAAAATTATGATGGTACTTTAAAGATAAACTAAGTTGCAGAAATCAATTCCTAAATAAATGGTTTGGGGAAATCTGGGGGGCAATAAACAAAAGGAACTTTTCTTGGCATGTAGTGTTTCATGTATAAGCAGTGATATATAAATACTGTGCCAACATAAGGAAAGCACATAAACCATAATATGCTCTTTGCCTCTATGTATAGTGCATTACATATACTGGCTTTTCCTAGAATAGCATTGTACTGTAAGGATAAAAAGATCACCATTATCACTGACACGGGAGGATTTTTCTAGAAATTGGAGGCAGAAACTACAGATCAGTTACATGCCACAACCCCTGGAGCTGCCAAACTGCAAGACTTAACACAGCAGGATTTAACTGCTGGCAACCCCGACTCTCCCATGCACAGAATTTCATTGGTTATATTGTTAAACCCAAAGCTTTGCAATGAGCAATTACTAAAGCACACAGAGTGAGCAGACTGCATAGATAATGTCCTTTTGGAAGAAGACAAGGACAGCCTGGAGGTTAGAAAACCAACAGGAAAACAATTAAAACGACTGCACAAATAACAAGCATTTTACTAAAATACAAGAGGCAAAAATATGCAAGAATTAAGAAAAAAATGCAGTGTGTTGTCCATGTGTCGTCTTAAAGCTGTCAGTGTGTTTTTCTAAAAGGTGTATGCAAACACCGATGTGATGGCCACCCACTGAAGTTCCCATCAAAGAGTCTGAGAGGTCAGCTTTAATCACAAGTTCAAGGCTTGAATGTTTCTTTAAAAGGAAGACATTAAGTTGTGATTTTTTTATACCTGAAGCACATTTAAGAGAAATATTTCAAAAGGACCGACAGATTTCTTCACTGAAAAATGTTCCCATTTCTTTGTACTTGAAAACCTGAATGCATAATCACTGTGTGTGTGTGTGCATGGGGGAAACTTTATTTAGGCATTTAATATGCAAGGTAGACATGTTCGCCCAGTAGCTTCCTGTCTCAGCCGCAGCCTCTTCCACTGAGCCAGTGAGCTGATTCACTGTAACAGTTGTGCTCAAAGCCTTTTGTGGTGGTTTTTTATTGATTCAATTTTCCAAGATTTTCCATCCTTTCTACTTCACAGTGCCGTTTTTTAATCCTTACTGAGCCTTTGATTTTCACTCTGATTGCAGCCAGACAGCCCTGACCTGGTGCTTTCGTACCACATTAGCTTCTCTGAATTTTATCAGGAGCACATTCAATATGCCGACTGTTTTTTTTTGTTGTTGTTGTTTTGGCTTGTTTTTTATTTGTTTGTTTGTTTTTTTCTCTTGAAAAAAAATGTGACACATTTTTCCCCTTGATCCAGCCTAGTCAACACATTCTGGCACATTTAGGTGCTTCAAGGCTGCTTTTTTTATACATGTCAACACTGCAAAACACACAAAGTGAGGATGATTTTAGCTCCAGGAGAATTTACTGTGTCTTCACAGATGATACGATCCATGGAATGACCCACCTTTGACATAATTATCAGCAGTGACAAGATATCAGTTGCTTCTTTTAAACACTGACAGTGAAAAATCTGATTTTTGCTGAGATATGACAGTAAAATGTATGAGGGCTCAAGACTCACATACATACACAGGGTTAAACATTCTGCTTCGAATCAAATGGTAAACTGGCACAGGCTTCGAACAGGTTTTAACAGAATCCACAACAGGTCTTATTTTTTTTTTTAAGAAACTCCAACCATCTACATCCAATTACACCCCCAAAATAATATGAGTCAACCCCGGTGCCGAACACAGAGCTGCTCTCCTAATTCTGCATTAAGAGCACGAGCAAACCACATCACCATACGATTGCCTAGCAGCCCATTTGAGCCTGCTGACTCATAGCTGCAGAGCCAGTAGAGCTAAAGCAATGAGGAGGACAAACTGTATGACAATGCCAGCTTGTACTTCACAGATGACAGTTAATATCATAATGAGGGCTGCATATTGTTGGAACTGACATGACGATACTATTACCAGTGTGACATTTTAGTTTCAGTAAATACATCATTCTTTTTTTTTAAACATTGCAGTATTATTCCTAGCATTATACCTAAGTATTAAAGTGTTAAATGTTGCCTGAACAGAATAAATGAATGACTGATTGTAGACTGATTGGATAAATGAAACCTTCATTGTCCACAGAGGAATTTGTTTCAAGGACAGAAGAATATCAGAAAATAACATCAACCACCGTTTGTGACAGCACATAACATAAAACATAAGAAATGTGAAAAACTGAATTAACATCACCTCTTTTAGTCAGCATCCTGAGCTTGTACACCTTCACTCTGAAGAGGAAAGTACATATTCAGACCATAGAGGGCGCAGTGGATCTGCTATGATCTTGTGGGCTAAATTCAATATTTAATGTTCTGTAGAGTGAGTATTAGTGTTTATTAGCTCCCCTATTATTTTGCTCCCTATTTTAACAATCCTGTCTGGTTTTTTCTTGTTTTTTACAGACAATGCTCCACCAACACAGAATACAAAAGGTTGAAATACTCTGAATAAAGGTGTTGTTGATGAGCATCAGCAGAGTCACATTATAACTTTCATTGCTCTTAAACAAGATAGTGTTTGAAAACAAAGCCACAGAGATAAATGTCTTTTGAAATTTGTGCTTTCTTTGTGTTTAAAATAAATAATTTATCTGAGAACCAGTTCTAAAAATTGGTAAACTCTCAGCTCTAAAATTGGTCCAATCATCAGCTACAAAGCTTATTACAATCTGCAGATTAGTGACTGTACAATTATCCTAAAGTGTGAACACTGAAGGTAAGAGAACAAAGCCTTGCTGCATCCCAGTCTGACCTCGGTAATATTTTTCGGTACCTGGATACGAAGGTTTATTACCAGATATGATCATGTTAACTTCATTTTTTTCACTTGACAAAGAGATCTGAAACAGAGAGATCTGATCTGCAGCCTTATGATATTCTGTGCAGGTTCGGTCTCTGAGTCAACTGCTTAACTTCCAAGGCTTTTTTTTTCTATTAACTTCTCTTCCGTTGACATTAACACAGTCAAAAGAGTAAAGTTTTCTATAAAAAAAGGGAAATTAATTCTTTTTGTCAATGACAGTATACTTGAAAACGAGGAGGAGGTTTTCAATGGAGCTTTTCATAGCTTAGTCTGGGAAAGTAAAAATTTGATTTTACAAGTATTTCATCTGAAAGAAACTCCCAAAAAAATGGCTGCATAGTATTTTAGTATTTGGTCTGAAAGTTGAAAGAATGACATTAAATTACCACTTTCACATACATCACTGAAAATTGTGAGTTTATTTTTAACCCATCCACTAAAAAAGCTTTTCCCTCCATGCAGAGATGGGGCTTCAGTTTGAATTAGAGGTTATGAAGATGATGAACATGTATGTTAAATATGTTAAGCTTTGTTTTTAAACCCTGATTGACATTGACCCAATGTCAATTAAAATAAGGCTGAGAAGACAGACGGGGCAAACCACCTTGTATCCTCAGGGGGCATTCGCCTTGAATCAAGCTGATAATATCCTGAAATGGTTATAATCTCAGTTATAGTAGTGGCCAACCTGAATGCCTCATATAACCTGTAAAAGAACCTGATGCTTACTGAAAGAAATACAACTGTATTTAATTGAAGTTTTATGTTGTTGTTTTTTTTTTCTACACATCCAGTATAGTGGATCATGTCTTTGAAAACATTATGTTTTATATAACTGACACTTTAAGCAGTCAGTATAAATAGATAAATACATCTGACTTGGATAAATAAAATAATTTTTTTTTCTAGTGACAGTTCAACACTGAGATCTCATTGTAGACTTTCCAATAACAGCTTTATTCCATGAAGATGAATTTCAAGAGCAGGCCGCAATTGAAAATACAATATAACATTTGAATGGTCCAGAAGACCTGAGGAGGTAAAGTGCCTCTATCTTCCTTCAGGTACACACATATATAAACAAAAATCCCAGCAAACACACACATACTGTGTGTATTTTATCTATAGTATTAGGGAACAACCTGTCCAAAAAAAAAATCAAATTCGATGCAATTTCTCAAGAGCCAATCAGTCTTAACAGCAAAACACTTATAGAGAACAGTGAGTGTTCATCAAAGGTCCTCTCATTCCATACCTCCAGTTTCCTGCCACTTGCTGAGTTTCCAATCTTTGCACTCTTTTTCACTGCATGAGTGCTCCCTCACCAGGAAAAGAAGTCTGTAGGGGATGGGTGTGAACGTGTATCTGTGTGTGTGTATATGTGGCGTTTAGGGTGCATTTGTTTGCGATGCACATGAGGGAGCATGCTCGCTTTCTGAAGAGACCACACCGTTAAATGGAATTGTGTGCGGTGAATGTGACACAAGACCACGAAATGAGCCATGAGCAACCCCACGGGTATCACTTTTGTTTGCACCGAGCCGTGTGTGTGTGTGTGTGTGTGTCTGTGTGTGGAGACAAAGTGTACGAACACTGAAACACCAACACCAAATACTGCTTTTGTGAAATGACAGTGAAGCAGAAGCCTGCTTATTTATTCTATCACAAAAAAAGCATAGGTGCACTGTAAATGGGATATGGCTGTTATGATGCTCCAGACAACATTAAAGTGTCAGATACAGTGTTGAACCTGAACTCCAGATCGTGACATAAGCACCATTTTTGCTTGTCACATAATGCAGAGGAAAAATGGTTAAATCCATCCTGAAACTCCTGCATGTAGTCAAAAAATAACTATTATTTTTTGTGAATAAAGTTGCTGCTGATCAGTGGCTACATGACAAAACACAGCAAAACATAATAATGCACCTGTTTGGCAAGTTACAGGGTGTCAAGAAAGTCAATGTGATACAGTAGTTGTATCAATGTTTTGTCATAACTGCAACAGCATCACATGATAAGTGTGAAGATGCTGGGAAACTAATTAAACTAACTAATTTGTGCACATCTGCTGACACTCTGGAAAGCAGAGAGATGAATGTTGGGAAAGAGGTTTATCTAACCTGTCAAACAGTCCTGAATTCTGTTTTTCAATGAGTGGGTGATAAAGGATGTAACCTAAAGTGGACAAAGGGACTTCCCCTTGTCAGACACAATGGCATAATGCTGATGATGGCTACTGCTTGCAAGCAAATAAAGGACTAAGTAGTTGGAAAAAACAGTCGTGCCTGTCCTGGACAGAGATTAAGTTTCAGTCTTCACAGGCTGGGTCCCACATTAAGGTCTTCTTGCACAGCCATCATATTGAGCCAAGTCGTAATCAAAATACAAGGAGAAAATTAACAGCAGAAGAGACAGAGACAACAATTTCTCCAAAGATAGTAGCTTTAATAGACCAAAATGCAATGCAGCCACTAGCCGTTTTAGTAAGTCGGCCTGGCTGCAATCACAGGCTTCCTCCAGTGTTCAAGAACTCACTTGGCGAGACATTTATTTTCCTAAACGCCCACCTTTGAATCAAAGTAATAAGCTCATAGCCCCCTTCTCTCCAGGTTGTTTAGTCATTTTGGGTGACAAAGGAAAGCACAAACTGAAGTAGAAATACATCAGGGGAAAGTGGGTGTACCACAAAATTGAATCATAAATTTAAATCAACATTTCATCACAAAAGAACTCCTGAACTACTCTGAATATCTCAAAATGATGAAAACTCTCACAGTCATTGGTTTCTTCTTTTACAGGCAAAACACCGCGGGGACAATAGTAATTGCACCTTTGGTAATGGATTAATCAACACCTCTTTTGGGAGGCATTATCGTGGGAGAAATGATGGGAAATAACAGTCTTGGAAAAATAACACAGTCAACAATAGATTTCATCTGTGCAAACCCCTCAGAGAGCGACAGGACCCTGAACATGTAGAAAGATGCATGAAAATGTAAAAATAAATACATAAAAGAGATAAAGACACTTTTTAAAAGGTGCACATTCTGCTGGCTGTTGTTAAAAAGTTGTTTTCCAACATAGTCGACGCTTTTTCTGTACGAAGACGTCCAAGGACAAATACATCCACAATAAAATACCTTCTTACCAAGAGTTAAATAGTACTAAGATGCATAGGAGAGCAGGCATGTGGAAGACTGTAATATTCAGACTGATTCAAGCTGCAGGATGCAACCAGAGTACTGCTTGCTCTTTGCTCCTGTTCTGATATTTTCACATCCATCCCAATGAATTTTTTCTCAGCAAATTAAAGTTGAAGGTTGGAACATTGCAAAGACATACTATAATGGCTTTAGTGATTATTTTGTATCTGCTGAGTCTAAAAAAAGGTGTGTTACTGAGTAAAAACGTGTCTGTAACTGGAGTCCGGTAGCTTTAGTGGGTATAATGTAGCTGCTGTTTCTGGTAAAACAAAAAAGGATCATTTCCTTGATGCTGTAAGACACTTAAAATACTAATCAACGCCTCTCAGTGGCAAAAAAAGATACTATTTTGACATATGTTCATTTTCTATGTGCAGTCTTTATAAAGGATTACATTACAGATATGTTTGGAGGTTTCAAACACTATTACTAAATATTGAACTATTTTCAAAAAATTTAAATCTTGTCTTAATTTGTCCCTGAGACACAAAACCATAAAAACAGGGTCCAGGTTAGCCAGAACCTAAGTTACCGTTTTATAGACCATATGTTCTAATATCTTCGTTTTAGTAGTTCATATCCTCTCGCCTGTTTTTTGAATTATGTTCAAATTAAGTACAACTGACATGCTGCCTTAAAGTCCACACTTACGTTTCTTAACTCTATTTATTAAATAGGAAGTTTGCATTTATTCAAATCCTTTAGTCTTGTAAATGTTGAAAAACCTGGATGACCACGCACAAATAACAAAGCGCAGCGAGGCAACATTATAAAATATGCTGTGGCTGATATTATAAAACTTAGGCACACATCAGAATCTGCACTCGTTGGACTTATGAAACATCCTTTCTCACCAAAGTATCTTGCTTTCATATTCTGGCTTATATTACGCATTTAATCATCTGTTGTATTAGAATGTTTTCGCACTAATGTGTGCCAGTACAATGCAGTTCTGTTCTTGTGGATAAGAAACTCCTGATGCTGTTTGCTCCTGCTTCAACAGAGGAAATTAAAGTATGCAGTTTAATAAAGAATCTATTCAAATGAAGAGAGTCTGCATCTATCTCATTCTACCACCGTGCTGTCTAGTAAAGACAAGGAGCACCGGCTTGGGAGAACAATTAATTACGCTATGATATTTTTTTTCCAGAGGGAAAAAAACTGAAAATAAAGTTTGCTGTGTGAATGGCAGCATATCAAATGTCTTATGACCTATAGGCATAGAACTTTTGGAAGTTAAGACTTCATGGCCACTGAACATTAAAATGAATCAACTTGACTGATCTATTAGACTCTTGATAGCTTTATGTACTTTTACCTTTTATTGCTCATTAAACAAATTTATATCTGTGTATGGGGAAAAGCATAATGATGATGATGTTTAAAGCTGCAACTGATGTTTTTTCCTACATGCCCAGAGCATTTTCTGCTTAATTAATGGATGGATCAAAATCAGCCAAAAAAAGCAAGCCATTTACAAATTAAAAGAAAGAAGCAAAAACTGAAAAGTTTAGTGGTGCTTTACCAAAAAATAAGCTGTCGAATCTACATCATGATGCCATAAATCTAATTCATTCGACTAAGTGGTGCAAAACCATGTCTGACAGATACCAGTGTGGTAAATTTTTATAATCGTACAAAATCAGAGTGATTTTTGCAACGCTTTGCTGCGTTGCTATGCTAACCTGGGCTAGTGATTGATGCTAACTCCAAGGCTAGGAAGCCTGTAACAAAGTGCCTCATCCTACATTTTTAGACAGTAAAGTATGTGGAAGTTTTTTATGGGTGAGTGTAATCTGCATCATCTGGAGGAATCTGGGTGTCTGAATTAGTCTTTGCCAATGTCTTACCTCTTTTTCTAACAGCTATCTCTGACCAGGCTTGGTATCATTTTTTCTCGGGAGCTGCTGACAAAGTTTCAGCCAGTCGGCTTGAGCTTCAACGTTGTCATTCAGTTTCAAAGGGTGAACATTTACAGCTCATGATGGTGGCTGAAACAAAACTCTGTGTCAGTCTCTTTTGTCTCCAAGAGTTTTCCTTTCAGTGTCATCTTCTTCAACTCAAACCTGAAAATCCTTCTTTCTTTCTCGTCCAAGGTGAAGCTTACCGGCGGCTTAGCGTAAAGTCTGTAGGATCCTGCTCTCTCAGCCTGACAATCATCTACTTCTACTAACACTTACTTCAAGTGAGAAAAGTCAAGAGGTCTTTAAAGTCACCAAGTAAGCTTGTCGAAATTGCCAATTAATGAATCACAGCTGCAATAAATTAATGGTCTGTAAATTGCATGGTGTTCTCCTTTATAATGGTTACTGGTATGTTAATTTCAAACACTGAATATTTTGTAAATTGTATTACTTTTAAAAGTAAGCACCAATCCCATTTTAAAAAAAAAATAGCGAAGGCTATCAGAGAAATACCAGAGGGGAGATAAAAATAACTCTAATGTTCTCGTATTGCCAAAATCAATTCCATGAGCCTAAAAATATTTTGAATCAACAACAGTTACGCTTGTAAAGAAATTTGGGGCCAGTTCTGCATAAGAAAATTGTTTTCTGTTTTCAAACAATAATGGACAAATTTCTGAACACCACATCGGCATTACGGATGTGATAATTAAAACCATTATTTTCCCACTTGGACCAATAACAGCAAATGGAACTCTGTGTTTTGTGTTTATATATGTCAGTGAGTGTGTGTGCGTGTGTGTGTGTGTGCGAGTGAGAGAGAGAGAGAGACTCACCCTGTCAGCGTTTGCAACATCAAGTGGAAATTATGCACATCACATTATGGCCACTGTTATGGGCTTGAATGACCTTTGACTAATTACACAAACGTTACTGCAGATTATCTCCCATCATGAGTTGTTATATTTATCGTGTTTAAGTGATTCTGCTACTAAACTGTTTTCAGTTGTCATGTTGTCTCCTGAGAGTTTTAAATGGTCAGGGCAAGTGTGGATGCTTTATATTTATGTTAATTACAATAGTCATCCATTGCTTAGAAACCACACTGTATGTGTTTTGGCATATTTTGGCTTTAAGAAGACATTTCTGATCATCTGAGTCCAACTTTCACCCTCCTTACTCTTTTCTTGTTTCCACTGGTTCCTGAGGATTACATCTCTACATGCTCTTCTATGTTCACCAGCTAGTCGCTAGTGGGGAGTTGCTTGGGAGAACTGCAGAGCTGGGTGTTAATTATTTGAAAGTTTGCTACTGCAGCTTAGCACCTGGAAGAAAAACCTATGCAGACACGAGGAGAACATGGAAAGTCTACACAGAGCGACCTTAGCCTGCAGGTCAGCTCAGACTCAGACTCAGGCTCTTTTTGCTGTGAAGCAACAACTGGAGGTTAATCATCTCTTTACTGCAGTTTCTACTTTCTTGTTACACTGCTTACACAGTGCATGGATTTAATATAAGGATGAGAGGGTACCACAATCAAGCCTTAGGCACTTCATCCCTGTATTCATTTCTTTCACACATGGGTCATGCAAATTGTAAATCAAGCCTAAAGCAAAAACCATTTGGTCCTATGCCTTTTTGAAAACATGTACAATATTTGATTTTGGGGAACTAATTATAGCAAGTGTTGTATTCTGGATGGTTGATCATGGATTTGGCTCAAAGTAACTCTGGAGCTGAGAGACTCACAAGAGACAACGAGGCCAAGAAAAAGAAAAAAAATGGATGAAACTAGCCTTCATGCAGTCAGCTCTCTCTCTCTGACACATTTGAATTCAGCATCCCACTTCTTCTACTCCATGCTTCAAGAAGGAATACCCTCCCCTCGTCTTGCTCTGATGTCCTTGTGGACCTCCTTGGGTGAGCCCCCGCTCAGATAGTGCTGACTTGCACTATCTAATTACCCAAAACTAAAAGTCCACAAAAAGTTAAATAACTTCAAACTTTTTGCAATATGAGTACAAATGCATATCCATGTAATAAAGGCTGTATGACTTAAAAATATACCTCCAGCTTCATGCACTGAACTTATCAATCACCCCTTGTACATAGTTCTACTTTTGTAAGTTATACTTTACAGGTGTGAGTCAATTTATGCACTTTTGATTAAAGTTAATTCTCATTTATCATCCCCACGTTACAACTCTAAGTAATTCCCAGCAGTTTGTAAGGGCCTTTGCAATGATCGGCACCCCTAATTACACCTCTCTTTCTCGCAAAGTCTCAGACAACAGTAATTTTCTTAAAATTGTTTTTCACAAGTTAAGTCTATTTCTGTTGCTAAATGTTCCGGCCTTAAAGTGCTCATGTGTAAAATTATCATAGCTGAACTCATTCTTTGTGGTTATCCTCCAACCCACCCGAATTCCCTTCGATATTATTCACACTAAATTCCTCAAACAGAGGCTGTGGGCTCTGGCTTGCTCACTATTGGGAATTGCTTCCTCTCCATTGATGGCATTATTTTAAGAAGGTAAGTGTTCGGCTTTTTTCTGCAAAAAAAAGTAGCTTCCCTTGATCCATGACTTCATAACCATACAGCTTAGCTACAAGCTACACATTTTAGCTTTAAAGGTTGGAGAATCTATTACAAAGCTGTGCGAGGGGGTGATGAAATGAAACAAAAATTGAAGGGTAACTGTTCCACTGCTTTTTTTCTTTTCTACGTCATGAAGTTAAAAAAAATACTCTGTTTCTTTTCTATTTCGGCATGTGTGCTGTCTCCGAGATATAGCACATTATTTCCTTTTTTAGAGCACTTCACCTTTTCAACACGGCATTCAGTGGTTGATCCTAGCTTGCATCTTTTCCTGATTGTTCAAAGTCCACTTGAAACGAAGGTGCTCTCCTATGGGAGAGCAGTAATTTAATGTCCAATGCCTGCGGAGGCAGAAAAGGAGAGAGGAAGCACATTATTTGCTCCATTTGGTTGCTAAAGCAGTTTATGGTAATACTATAGGATTTTGATATACCAATAGAAAGCAATTGATTTTTTGTTTTTGTTTTAGTTTTTTGCCATGTATTGCTTTACAAGGGTTAACAGTGTAAATGGGGATTTGATGTAAAAGAATAACAAAGGTTTTTGTTTGTTTGTTCTCATTCCAAGCTTGGAACTCTGGAGCACATTTTGAGCAGCTGTGCGAAGGCGTTAGGAGAGGGTCGATATCGATGGCGGCATGACCAGGTCTTGAAGAGCCTGACGGAGGCAATCACTCCAGGTTTGGAGAGGGCCAGGCACTTGAAAACCTACCAGAGATCTATCAACTTAGTCGAGGCCGGAGAGCAGCCCAAAACATCTGCTGCTAGAACATCTGCAGGCATCTTGGCAGCTGCAGGTGGACATGGAGAAACAACTCAAGTCCCCAATGCAAGTTGCTACGGCGACCCTTAGGGCCAGATATAGTCCTTCATTCTGAGTCAACCAAGCAAGTGCTTCTGTTAGAACTTACCTTGGGAAGATCGCTTGGAAGAGGCCTTTGAGAGAAAGTTCACCAAGTACGAGGGACTGGTGAGCTGCTGTCAGCAAGCAAGGTTGGCTACAGGGGCTTTGCAGCCTGATCTCTATCCAGGACCTTCAGCATCTTGGGCATTGAAGGAGGGAAGAAGAATACAGCTATCTGCAATGTGACTAAAGTGGCAGAGAGAGCCCCACGAAGCTGAAGAGAGCAGAGCCATGGGGAGCAGAGTAGCAAGGTAGCCATCTAGTCACATGTTGGGGCTTGATCACCCCCCCGGCTGGGTCACCTGGGGGAGAGTGTATGATGTTGAAAGACCTGAAATGCTCAATGATCCCAGGAACATCACTGATGATGTGACCAGGAGCATCGTTAGATGTATGCATTCAGTTTTACCATTTCAGTTTGAAAGGGTGATTTGATGTAAAGAATAACAAAGGTTTTTGTTTGTTTGTTTGTTTTTATATCAGTTCACCTTTATAACCACTGACATGATCGTTACTGGCCTTGGATACAACGATTGCAGCTTTTTCTTTCACTTCATAACTCAACGTTGTATATCACGGAAGAAGGATGAAAAGTAGTTACTCTTGATAATGTTTGACCATAGGGCATATGATATTGCCTCATATCAATCACAGGCCTCTGAAGTAAATCAAATCAAAATGGTATCAAGCTGATACTGTGATATCAAAAATTGCATTCTTGTCTTAAAGATTGATTTATCGTATTGTGATGAAACCTGTAATTTAGACCCCTTTTCCGTATTTGTGTAGACAAGATGAGAAATATGGAACAAAGCAAAATAAAAATACAAAAAGAGAAAAAAAAGACAAGAAACCCATATAAATATATGTTACAATCTTAATGACAATAAAATGCAGCACATTGGTATAAAAAATGGAAAAAATGTCATATACGAAAGGTTACAGTATATAGAAAATCCCTGATGCATAAAACTAAATCATAGGCTATTGGGAAGTGAGTGTGTGTGTTAGTAAATGTGTGTATCTGTGAGAACTGGTGTGGGTGATTGAGTGTGGTTATAATAATTTAATCTTCATTTAAATTCATTTGCTTCTGGTCTTTATCTTTAAGTCTTTCTATGTTTCTAAGTTTCTTTTAAAATGATGATGTGATTTTATAAACCCTTGAGGAATTCACATAAGCTGAGTTTTAACCCAACAAACACAGAAAAAACTCACCTCCTTTGTATTGGAACTAATGGGACGACATAAGCAGGTGAATGAAACGGCAGCAGATGAGCACAAATGGGCTTTTAAAAGGACATCATCATGATTGTGGGCATCAGGAGGAAGATTATGATTTACACCAAGACTGTGGTTTAGCTGAGTACTTAGCTGAAATGAATGTCCAGTACAGATGAAGCACTTTTTAGGAGTCGGAGAATCTTCGGCATAAATGTGTAAATAGCTGCGCTTGTATGATGATGGAAAATTTCTTAATGGCTAGTCGTTTCAACATCCTTGCATGATATACTACACTGTGATGAAATATCATACAACTAATTACAGTTATGTTTTGCTTTCTGTGGTAATTAAATTACACTTTCCCCCAAAATAAAACAAACAAACAAACAAAGAAAAGGCAGTAAAAACAAGCCCTGTGAGCCACACACAGAAACAGTTTAAATGTATTTTTTAATGGAGTTGTTGTGCCACTGATGCCATGATTTGACATGCCTTAAATACTGTCTAAAAAGCTGCATCAGGCTCCAATAAGAACACAAGTCTATGCACCAGTTCTGTTGTGCATAATGTATTAAGTAGCATGAGGACTCCTCCTGCTTCCAGCAGTGTCCAGTTGTTCTGGGTCCATGAATATCAAAGATTTTTGTGCATTTAAGCAAATCCTTAACATAACAGCCGTACACTTCCATGTCTGTGAACGTCTGCATTGGAAGCATTTTGAATCACATCATCCAACTCTATTACATACTCCACACAATCCCTAAGTCTCTCTCTCTCTCTCTCTCTCTCTCTCTCTCTCCAGTTGTACAAATTGCAAGTAAGTGCAACTGAAAAGCAACAGTAACAGCAGTTAAATCATGAACTCTCTCCAGGTGTCTGTCCAACCCTGATGACTTGATGTCTTTTTTCAGTCTGACACTCTTTCCTCTGAAACACCTGAAGTGTGATTGTCACCATTACAAACAATTAAATAATGAAAAAATACATATGGTCACAAAAATATTTTAAAAACAACGCAAATTCTCTTCTATTACAAATACTTATGTGCTACACATACACCCTGTATCCTAGTAAGAAAAGGGAGAACACTTTTGTTTGAACATTACGTCATATCTTTAAATCTAATGATGGTTTTATGACCTCTGGTTTGAGGAGGTGCTGCAGCTTTAAAAAGTCATTTAAAATGAATTTCTCCTAAAGCACTACTTCAGTCTGTGAATTTTATCCTTTTCAAAAAAGATGTCATCTCTCTAAGTTTTCTATTTATTACAAAAGCATTTATTAAATGCATGTCCTATATATAGATGTATGAAAATAATGCTGAGTAGCTGGAGACAATGCAGGTACCAAGTTGTGTCCCTAATTTACCTGTTAGTGCCAAAATTCCAGCAAATATAAAACTAATCCCTCTGAGGAAAGTGCTGAATATCAGGGGCCGGAGTTAACTGAAGAGGCAATACTGTGCCCATCACATCCTCCGTCATAATCTGTCCTCCAAGTGTTAAAGTGGATTTAAACTCAAATAACATTTACTGCCATTCTCTCCATCCCTAGTCTGTGCATCGCCATTAGGGTAATGGTGTTCAGCTCATATGCACGCTAAAAAATGGATTTAGGATCCATTAGCTTATTAAGCGCAAAATGACATTATCTCCCCTCAATGTGAACTTCGTGGCAGTTGTTCGAAGATAAATTACGCCTCAGCAAGACCCCCCTGATCTGTCAATCAATCCTCTTATCAGTTCGTCGCCCCCAGGGATAGCAATCACCCATTCACAGGGATGCTTTAAATGAATGCAAGTGTACTGGCTTATCCATGCAGGGAGTTTATAGAGGATTAATCTAAATGAGAGAAATATTCTGAAGTATCGGAAATGCATGAATAGAGATAAAAGCCTTATGGAGGGTGCATGAACCAGACCATATTTTTGTCAAGTGCTTATAGAGTTCAGGCTAACCTTGCAATCACCAGACGCTGGAGTATAAATATCTGAAATTATGAATAATATATTTAATTTTTTTTCCTGGAGTATAAATATTTGGCTTTCAGCTCAATTACTTCATCATCAAATAATAGGTTGCCTATTTTATCTTTTAATCTATTAACCTGTGCCCACAGGCAGTGTCTGCACTGCTGCTTTTGCCTGACTAAAAGTCCAAGACCCGTGCGTAATTAAACTGAAATGATATAAAACAGAGCAGTGTGCATTTAATTCCCTGATTTTAGTCACTTAATTGTACTTTAGTTTCATAAAAAAAAAAAAAAAAACATTGAGGAGATATACATTCAAGCATTTAGAGGCTACAGTTGTTGTCATGTCACATACTAAGAAAACAAAAAATAGTTGTCGCAGGGTCTCATGGGTGAGAAAATGTACATGTTGTGTCATTTTTTTGATCCCACAGTGTAACATGAAACTGTTGTTGTACACTTAGTGAATCCTTAGTTAATAATACAATACGACTATTGTTATAAACTCTGTCCTCACTTTCTTTGCTGCATTCTTTCAAAAACACAGTCGTCTGTAGATGAATTCCTCATTCAATTAAAAAAAATCTGTCTCCTCCTAGGAAAGGGTCAGATAATATTACTGACAGAGACGGAATATTATCGCATGGAAAGTGCTCCCCGTTAATAGCAGTGCAACAGGTCAAGTGGCTCAATCAATTTCAGATCAAGAGAAATTTTGGGCAGTGGAAGAAACTGGCTTCCCATTATCTTTTGTTTTGTATCCCTTCACAAAAAAGCCTAATAAATTTTATCACAGTTCTTATTTTCCAAGG
Organism: Acanthurus lineatus; assembly: GCA_029814665.1. Classification (NCBI taxonomy): domain Eukaryota; kingdom Metazoa; phylum Chordata; class Actinopteri; order Acanthuriformes; family Acanthuridae; genus Acanthurus; species Acanthurus lineatus. The sequence continues at coordinate 24,662,236 of JAPZDV010000001.1, forward strand.
TGAGTTTTTCTTAAGTTTCCCTTAAGAAATAAAAAGGAGGAGAAAATGCTGGAGCTCAACAAAACACACACACACACACACACACAAAAAAAATTGTAACGTTGAAAAGCTAAGTATTTGAATTTGTTCAATAAATTGCTTTTTATTTCAATTTTATGAGTGTGTATATTTAAAAATGTACCATATAAAAAGTACCACTAGAATTTTGTCCTTTATTTAATACTGTTCTTTTAATGTCTGTAGACTCTTTTTTAAAAAAAAAAAAAAAAACATCTTTACAATTTAAAGATGGGAAATGAAACTTCCAGTGTGGCCTTGGGAGGATGAATTAGGAATGAAATGGTGTGTCTCTGAAGGGTTAGCTCTACTCCAAATTAGAATCTCTTCTCCATGCTTCATTATCACAACTTTTTCTTTGTGTCTGCTTGGAGGCTAATTAAGGAGGGGGGACATAGAGAGCAAGAGAACAAGACCCCACTGATGGAAATCAAATGAGAAGGACAGGAATGGGAGAATGGGGGAATAATCAGTCTTCTGATGAACACTGACCGTGCCCTTGATGAACAGGGCCAATGCTTTCCCTAAAAACGGATGTGAGGCGAGCGAGACAAGTGCCAGGGACAAACTAGACTTTGTTCTTGTAAAAAAGGAGGAGTAAGCCTCATGTAGGAAGAACCAATAGTAAGTAGAATCAGCTTAATTTACTGGCTCGAGTCTAAATACGTGTCTCCCAACCCCCTCGCAGACAAACCACGTCGCACAAATTAGCTTGCCAGGATTCATTCTTATTCCTTTCTTTCAATTTACACTGCCAGGCTCACACTGCTGCTCTTTCCATATACAAGCAATTTTCCTCAACTCTGCCTTTTTTAAACTCTTCCATGAAGGGCTGTGAGGCTGCAGATTTGCTTAAAACAAATCAAGAGCACACCTGATTCTTCTCATTAACAGACTCAAGGCTGAGATTAGATGATTGAAAGAGTCAAGCCTGGTTTGCCTCACGCTCGGTTGGAATCAAAACCTGCAGTCATGTGATCCTTATTAAAATAGTTTGGTCATGCCTGCTTTGACTGTGTCAAGTCATGTATGTTGAGCAGAAGCTGACATTTTTTCCTGATTTATAATCTGCTGATTATTTTTTATGTCAATCTAACAGATAAAAACCAAGGATATTTCATTTATAATGATACAAACAGAGAAAACCCTCAAATTCTTACATCTGACAAGGTTTGAATCATTAGGAGAACAATTGCACTTTTTATACACCAACATTGTTTCAATAGTTGCTCAATCAAGTTAATGTTAATTCAGCATAATTGCAAAGAAAGAGGTTGTATTTTACATGTAACAGGAAACACGTCTATATTTCAACAGCTCAGAAGATTATTACAAGGTTCTGGTTAAATGGGGATTAAATGAACTGAATTTTCTCACCGGGCAGTCAGCGGGCGAGATGGTGATGTGACATCTTGGTGACATGGCTTCCTGGGAGGAAATCACAGTTTGAAACCTTATCAAGGTTGACAGTTTTTAGCTGGGTAATCTCAGTGACCGTCAAGACTTTTTATCACTTAGTGAAAACTGCAAAATGTCACAAGAGAGAGGCTAGAAAATACTTTTCTGATTGGAAAATCACTTAAATGAGCAACTGTTAAAGAAGCAGTTGATTCAGTTTTTATCATTTAAAAAAAAAAGGACTCAGAATTAATTAACTGATAATATCAGAATATGTTTTGGATGGTTTCAACAGAGGGTGGCGTGCTCCCTCCTCACTCTCTCCTCCCACTCTAAGAGGTCAATCAATCACTTTGAGTTTTCCTTTAAATCCCATATGACAAGTGACCTTGCAAAATGGCTTTTGTCAACATCTCATGCATTTGTAATTCATGTTAAACAACACAGCTGTGACAGTGCCAGTGCAGCATCAGCTAATCTAATACAAAAGTGCACTTGATTAAATAAACCATGGTCTCATGCTCCGTCTGAATGGAATAAATCCTCTAAAGCAGAAAGAAAGTCAGACTATAAGTAGGAGAAAGTGCTTAAAAGCAGAGTTTTTCAGTCTCCGCTTCAGTGGCCATGGAGCATTTACCTTCCACCGACGGGCTGTAAATTTCAGAGTATGTTGCCACTTGATTAACACGCAGATGAATGTTACTGTTGTCTTTCCTCCTCTAAGCATTCCCAGACATTATAAAAACCCCAATCATGCCAAAAGCCCATGAAGTCTGTTTCAAAGTCTCAACTCACTCAGCCTTCGATTTGATAATTAAGGGGAAGCGCACGAGAGCGCAGAGGCAAAAAGGATGCGTCTGGTCTTAATGTGACTGACGAGACAACGAGTGTGTACTGTGTTGATATGAGGGTCACATTTACATTTCCTAGTTATGGATGTAGATGTAGAAAGGGATATTTGTCGCCAAGGCAGCAAGAGAAAGAGAGAATGGGCAAAGGGAAAAAAAACAAAACAGTGGCTTTTGTCCGTCATCACAAATGTTCCCTCTTCAGAGACAAATCCAGCAAACCAGAGGAGAGAGCCAGTTGAATGGCATTACAGTTTGTTTACAGCACTCGTATAGTCACACTATCGATAGATGTTCTTTGTAGGTATTATTCTAATCTCTCTGAAACCGAATTCAACACAAACACACGATCTCTGATGAATAGACTGCTGTCATGTAGATACAAAGGGCTGTTACACTCTGTAGGGTAAAAAAGTGGGATTTATATGAAGGCGAGACAATTCACACTGTCACATGTTGTTAAAGCAACATGATGATTGACAGGAAAATGTGTAAGACAATGCTTAACGCACACACACACACACACACACACACACACACACACACACAATTTAAAATGGTTATGTAATGATGCAGCTAATAAAAATAGCGTCTCGGGATTGGGATCACTCTTTATAGACATGTTTCAAACAAAGATGCAAAGGTAGTTGAGATCAACAGAATATAAATTTCAGTTTAAAATAGAAATGTAACCGTCCCAAGGGAATGTGTTTTAAAAAACAAAAATAAACTTGGAAAACAAGGTAAAAAGAGTTAAAAAAATTTTTTAAAGTAAAATGTGAACTGAGTTTTCATGCCATGAGAAGAAAAAACTGCCACAAAGCTTTGTCAAATTAGGATGAAATATATGAAATCATGAGAGATTATCCTGAGCCTGAATGTTAGCACTTATAAAAACACCAAGAAAGTGCTTATCTGACTGACACCTTTTTATTGTTGTTTTTGCAACACAGAAATGCATTTAAATTAAGCAATTTATCTTTGTTACCGAATAGGAGGAAGAAAATAAAAAGCTATTGTGCAGTTTCTTGCCAAGTGTAGAGCTCGGGTATGTTTGTGTGATTAATATCAGTCTGGCAGGTGGACAACAATCTACTCTCCAGCATATCTTTATGTAATCACAACAATCATGCTGGGGGGGGAGGGTTAGTATTAATGTATATCTGACTGCATTGTAATGCATGAAATGTTTTTTGAAGAAAAAAAATTAAGAGACTGTTCTCAAACAGAAGAAAAAACAATAACAGCTCTGGTTGTTTGTTCGAAAACCTCTAACAGCTCAGATACTATATGTTTAAGTGACAGGAGCCTTAATGACTCTGTACTGTTGAGAACAAAAGCAGCAACAGCACAACACTGTGATCATTCATTTACAGCCTTTTAGGCCCCATAAACAACCTGTTCCATTATTTCGACAGAAACAGTCTCACCTTGTATGAGATCCTGTTGTTGACACAATCATCGCCCCTCGAGCAAGGCAGCAGAGCTGTTTGCTTGATGGAACTGGACGGATCCTCTAAAACAACATGGAGGAAAGCCTAGTTCTTGCTGTTTTCAGGTAAACTGCCTTTATGGGCCAACAGCAGACGTTTATTGCAGCAAAAATTCAAAGATTGTTCCAAAATGCTTGGATCCTTCTCTAAGTAAACAGTGCAAAATGCAATAATCAACATTTATACATTTACATGTCTAAAAATCATTATATGTTCTATATATATTGTTGAGTTTTACCCTGTTTATGTGGCCTAAATGGTTCCACCATTGTTCAAACCCAGGGAAATCCACATATATATATTTTTTCAAGGTAACAATAGGTTTCATTTTGTCGTCTGCTGCTAACTTCTGGGGTAACACAGGTAGGAGAGTGATGAAGGAAGCTGGTAAATGCGACCAAATGCAGCTTTAATAAAACTTTTATAAATCACCTGTCCGTGAACATTTCTGTCTGAGTCACACAGTTAAATTTTCTTTAGCAGCAATACACAACAAGAAATAAATAAATAAATGAATCCAACGATCTCTCATGACTAGATGACGTCATCAAACTATAATTTCTGTTTTCATTGAAAGGCCTTTACAAGCCTCATATTGTGCATGACATTAATGACATACTGACCTTGAGCAGCAAATGACTGCATTTTAAAGGGAATGGGTTTAAAACACTTTACATAATTTGTTAGATTATTATATTATATGATTATTCACTTTTAACCATGACCATAATCTTTGTCTAACCTTTCCCAAATTTTAACCAAAATCACAACCATTTTCTAATCTTAGTGGTAATCTTTGTGCCTTGGTGTAATCTAATCATGATTATAGTATTTCGGCAGAGCACAAAAGGTTAAAATGACTTCTTTTTGTTAAGATCATTGCTTTGGTTTTGAGGGCACTGGCAAAATTTGTTGCACGGAGTCATCAGATCAGAAAATTTAAAAAATGGGTTGTTTTTCAAGGCAACAACAAATAATGTATTTGATGTCTCATTTTGCTCAGAGGTCAAATAGAACAGAGGCGGGGGCCTGAGTGTCCCAGTATTTAATGTTTAAAGCTAATCAATGGGCCCTTTGTGAAGTATAATTTGTTCAGCCAAAGCAACGAGCTGAGAACACTTTTGCCTTGGGTGGCCCAGTCAGGTGTGTGTGTGTGCTCACAACAACAATCATTTTAGAGTCACCGAGACACACGAAACCGTTACTTTGCCAGGAGCTGAGATTTTCTGGCTTTAAAAGCTCCATTTTCAATCTGCACGGCGTTTAGTTAAATTAAAAATACTTATCTCTGAGGGGGACAAAGGGTTATTAAAGTTGCAAAACTAGTGTGAATTAATGTGGAAAAAAAAGGGAAAAGAGTCAGGACTTATAGACCATAACAAGGGTAATAAACAAAGGCAGCCCACAATTTAAACATGTTAAGAAGAGTAAAATTGGAAAACAGTCATGTCCTCTCAAGGAAAATAAACAATAAAGACATAAATACATACAATTAGTACAAGGACAAAAAGAAAATGTTACAATATATTTAAGCTAATAAACAAGTACTCGATTACCAGAGCTGACGTGCAGATGGTGTGAATGCATTAATGAATAGTCTTATCACTTCTCTCTGACACTTTGGGTTGAGTGTTTTTGTTGATACAACACTGTGTCATCACTTTAAAGCTGTAAAGATTTTCTATTTACAAAGTTGGCTGTGTGTGCTGAGGTAGTGGGAACGTTTGCAATCTATTGTTTCAATTTCTCTCGGGAATCCAATGAGCGCGTTTCAGCACACCTAATATGCACCGGTTGCTTTCATTCATTATTAGCAGCAACTGAGTAAACTAATGCAAATGACTTGCTATTTGGGTTTAAGATCTCCTGTACGGTCAGAATGTGAAAAAACACCCTGGAAACACTGTAAAGGTAAATTATCTCCCTGATGTATGAAATATATTATTATTGAAAGCAAAGTGACTCCTCTGATCTCTAAACACTGCTGCACTTTTCTCATTTTCTGTAGATCAGCTTTACAGGGTTTTTTTTGTTTTTTTTTTTGCCACTTGTCTGACTCATTTAAAGAAAATGTTTCAGGACTTTAGATGTTGCAGTAAAAGCTATATCAGTGAGGTAATCCTCCGGGAATGGTGACAGGATTTTGCGCTCTATAAAATACATTTCAGGTGGATTCCATTGGCATTTTCGGCCCAACAGTTTTGTGGACACCATGAGAGGAACAGGCCACCGGGGAGCTCTCCCCACACTTACACACCTTCAAGTGTTTTTTATTTATTTTTTTTTTACTGTTTGCACTCACACTGCAAATAGGGATGCTAAAGCTAGCCTGTGGTTGGTATAGCAGGGTCACTTTTAGGCTACATGTAGCATAACAGCTGCACTTCCCTGTGATTTCAATTTCCTGGGTTTTATTCCATTTTTTAAGGCCACTGTTATGAGTTGTTGCTCACAATGCGGGCATATTACACAGGTTTTTAACAGTGGCTGCTGGTGCTGCAATGACTTGTTCTCAACAAATCAGCATACACTGGACCAACCTGCTTTGTTTAACCCTAACCCTAACTAATCTGATGTAAGAGCTAAAAATCTTTCTCAAAATGATGTTCTTAGGACTACAATGTGAATATGTCCAGTTTTTGCAGCAGTGACACCATGAAAAAAGGGAGAGGAATCCTCAAAGTATTATTGGAGCGATTCAGAAATGCCTCATGAATCTCTACATGCAGAAAAAAAATGCATAGTTTACCTTTATTTTTTTCTATTAATTAATATATTTTCTTCCTACAATCAATGTTGCACTGTATGCACACAGTTAAACCAGAAAGCTCTGACTGAAATTTCATGCGATCATTACAGATACAGTTACAGTTCTCATCAGGCAGACGGGAGGAAACTGGTGTGTTTTAAATTGCAGCCTTCCGTTAATAAGCCTTCAGCCTGAGTTTATTTCTATAACATAACTCTGTTTGCTCACAGACGTGGATGCAAACAGCACAAAGTTACTGACACAAATCCAACAGCACAGTAAAACTTCAAACTGACCTCAGCTCAGTCCAGACTTCATTATCTAAGTGACTCTGTTGTTCGACTTGCGGTGCAGCTGTGCATATTTCTCCTCACATATCTGCCTGATTGTGACTGTCTGAGCCTTTTGTTTCTACTTTCACCCATATAATCTCTAAAGGTTTTCTCATTTCAATCAATGTCACATGCTGATTCAGACAGTTCCTGATGCATTTTGTCTCATGATCGATTCAGCTGCTAGATGAGGGTCTACACAGTCAATACGCTCCTTAAATATGTGGTCTTTGCTGTCTAAGCGAGCATGTCTGCCCATTTTTCCTGAAGCTAAATACATTTCATGATTTTTTTCAGGAGCGGTTGAATATCTACATGAGTGATTCTCAAATTGGGGTTCAACCCAGAATAAAGGGGGCATATTAATTTCCACTTTGCATCTTTTTACAACAAAATGACTGAATGTATGACTGTCTTTGTCATTGCTTCTATTTATTTCTGTGATAAAACATCTAAAAGTAAATATCAGACAACGTATCCTGTATCAATTGGGGTCCTGTGGTCTTGTTTGTGTCAGTTTCTGGGTCCTTGTTGTGACAACGATTGAGAACCGTGGATCTATACTAATAAATGCTGCAGGCAACTCTTTTTTTATGGTTTTAAAATGGATACATGTGTTAGGTGACACAGCCACTAAAAACAAACAGTACGGATGGTCCTTTTAAAATTAAATTAACTTCATAAAACGGTTCAGTGAGCTCTGCGGACTTTATTCTGATATCTAATAAGGCAGTGTTGCAAAACAAATATTTATTTATTATCTCCTCTTTATGAATAACTATTTATTACCTCAGTGTTTTGGAAATACCGATGTGTAGTTTGTCATGCCTATTCAAGCAGAAAGCAACTGTGCTTCTTTATTTTATTTCCAGGAAGCCATGACGCTATTTTTGCATTGCTGGCACTTAAAAAAAGCATCATTACAAAAGAACATCAAATGAGACTATTTGATCCGGGAACAGAAAATAGGATTGTAGTTACTAGTTTTACGTACAAAAGCAGTGTTTTTTTTTTTTTTTGGAAGTCTGAAACCTCTGTACCTTTAAAAATAAATTCCTCTTCAGTTTGTTTTTGTTCCACTTACAGGCCTTATAGTCCTATTAGATTGCTCGCCTCTCTCGTCTCATCCGACAAAAAGGAATGTCTGATTGCTTTGGGGCGGACAAAGTCCCACAGAGTAGCTCAATTATTGACTTTGCTAAGTCAACCTCTAACGTACAAATCCTGCTCAGACTCTTGTCCTTGTGGTGGCCAGGGGCCCACTGAAGGCACGCATTCAGCTCACAGTCCAGCAGACATTAATTCCTCTCAATCTTCACACTCAATTTAGTCTTGAATGTTCCTGCCAATATGGCTGAGCCTAGGAATTAGAAGTGGTAAATTATACAAATAACCCCTTAATAGCATGCTGTGCCCGAATGAAGTGAACCCGCCAACGTGGCAGCGATTTGCGGCATGGCAAGTGAAATGGAAGGGCAAGTCCAATCATGTACGTACATGTGCTCAGTGAGCAGACTATGGTGAGATAATGAGGACTGGTGCATAATGGCTGAGTATGGACACTGTCTCTACTTGTTTGCTGTTATTGCTGGATTTTCATCCTCACTAAGCAACGCCGGATGTGTGTTTGATGATGAAAGCCAGTCCAGCACTTATGTTGACCCCATGACTGCGTCAAGACACAAGAGATGGGAAACACTGTATAGCATGAGAAGACAGATTTTCAAAAAAGGGAAATGAAATGTGGGGCAGGGTTAAGCTTAGCTGCTATGAATTTATGAGAGCAAGTGTATTTCACCACCTGTCAGGATATCACTATAATGGCATGCATGAATCAGGATTTCAGAAAATTGTTGCTTCAGCCTTTTCCACTGTCCTTCAGAGTTGCAAAAGAGGTGTAAAAGAGTCATATTTATTCATTTTTCACGATGAATACGTTTTATCAGTCAGCCAACTCTCATAGAATGGATTTATTACATGAATAAAGAGTATGTTCAGAGTTGATATTTGGTGACTCTAAGCTTGTCATTCCCCACGAGCAAACGGCAACCTCAGCAAGCAGCAACTGGGAAGTCACGATAATAAACTCCCCTTAGGAAAACTTAGACTCAGAGCCCACAGGTGGAGGTTGGGGTGATGGAGGGGTTTATGAAATGCTACAAAAGTGCAGCAGAGGCAGCAGCGAGTGTTTGCTGCAGTGTTATAGAACAGTTAGCACTGCTGCAAAAACTTTCAGCAGTATTTTTATTTTCTGGCTTCCCTTTGCACTGGATTCATTATAGATTTTGTTTCAGAGCTAAAATGACTGATTTAGAAACTTGAGTAACTCAGTTGCTTAAAATCCTTGATGCAAAGTTTTTAACTCAAAGCTTTGTTTAATCCACGTTACTGTAAATCCTCTGTTTCTCTGTTTTTCATGCAGAGGATTATAACTGCGGAACAACACACTCACACTGTGGACAGATGACTTTATGAAGAACTTATTTGATGGTTCAGACAGCTTAATGGAGGACAAAAGAGAAAACCAGCGAGAGCCAAAAAGAAGAAACAGGCCTGAGAAAATGAAACTTTCAAGCTTAAATTGAATGAAAACTCAATGGAGATGACAATGGTTGTCAATTACCAGTGAAGACAACAATTCCCATGGTTCCATTGCATCTTTATGACATCATCAAACTGTCTTTTGTTTCCATGATTTTGATTAAGAGACCCCTAGTGGAATAAATTACATACTGTGCATTTAAATAAAGGAAATAAGTTTTGCTCTGCTCAAAAAAGGCCAAACAAACAAATCTGTACCTGAAGAAATGCCCAGGTGATTTAAATAAACAAAACAAGATGAAGTAAAAATATGTACATCCAAATGTTTTTTTTTTCAAAATTTGATCATCTCACTTAATGAGATAAGTAAATTGATTTGTTTTTGAAGGCAATTCACTGCTTTAGGTTTATTTTTATTTATATAATTTTAATGTTGTTTATGTCTACCATGTGTTTTTCTCTCTATAGATTTCCTTTCATTTCAAAAACAAAACTTCCTGCAGCAGTTCATGTGCAGCTGCTCCACCTCTCCAGAAATAAGGAGCATCTCCATTAATATCTGCAAAAATATATCACTCAATAATATTTAGCTTTGAGAAAAACAAAAATGCTAGTTCTATTGCTAGGTAATGCTACTTACAAGTTGTACATATTTAAGAAGTGAACAGACTGCTGAGACCATCAAATAATAAATCAATAAGATGAGACAAACTAGATTACAAGCAAAATATACTTTTAAGTGAATCAAGATGGATAAATTTAAACCCAGCAGGCCACCAAATACACGGCAGGCATAGACAGAAAGGCTAACTTGTACATAATAAAATCACAAGACCTGAGGCATTTAGTGGACAATGTCCTCTTATTAAATGCAGCGATAAGGAGCAGATGACCATCAGTGTATGGACATAAGGTTGACAATGAGTGTGACTAAATGAAGCAGCGGGGTAAGACACTGAATAAGAGCTCAGCACTTAAGATGTAATTATGATATGAATAAAAGTAATTGGCACTTGTCAGATAAAACCTTTTACAGAGTTTAAATAACTTTATTCTGGTCACTGAAAGTGATGTGTGTGGATAAATGACAAAAAATTAACAATCTCAGCTGTCTTTTTGCGATAAAACGGTATTCAATTTCCAATGAAGAAAATATTAATTAATGGTTACATCGCCACAGTGAAATAGTTTTCTTTGTACAGGACCACAGAAGTTTTCAGGGAGTAAATAACCTTAAAAAAAAAAAGCAGCAACCGGTTCAGCAGGAAATCCAGAATGAACAAAATCACTTCTACCCATAATGTTATGATTTGTATTCCATTAATCAACAGAACAAGAACATTTTATTACACATTTCAAACAACTAAAAGATAAATAAGCTCAAAAACAAACAGTTAAAAACCAGTGAAAATCCAGCACAGATGTGTCAGTTAGCAGAGGAACAGAAAAGACCATCAGCCAGCAGGTGAAGCAGGTATACGAAGAGAAGCCTGGCAGCTTTACTGAGCTAACTGGTGGTTTTAACGGCTGTTACAAAGCACATAAACACGAGGTCATTCGACATTAGCACGACGAGAACAGCTTACCTTGGTGAGACGATGGCTGAACAAAGAACTGTGAAAAGCTCTTTCTGGAGAGTTGCAGATGTCATAATCTCCACAGCAAGAGATGGAAACTTCTCTTGGGTTTGAACTAACATCAGTGATTTTGCACGGTTGTTGATGATGAATTGGATTATTTTTTTGTTTGTTTAGGCTTATTAATGACAAATCAACTCAGAAAATGTAAAAAAAAATAACTACATAACACTTATACCACAAGTATCTTTTATGCACAAAGAATGACTTGTTTGAAATAGAGCAGTCATCCCACAGAGCTTCATAGTAAGAGGGAAATCCTTAATTAAAAAGGAGATCTTAGCTGTTTTTCTTACAGCCTAATCTGGGACAGAAAGTTCAAGAACCCCTTCAGCGTGCAGTGTACTGTAGGTTAGTGTGTTTTCAGCTCTGCTGTGTGTGTTTGTGTGCTTCTAGTCCCAAGAGTGGAGATTTTAGGTAACAGAACATCTCAGGACACTGAACAACAACAGCAAAAAAAAAAAAAAAAAAAGCTTTAATATAGCTAATATTAGCTTTGGCACCTCACGACAAGAATGATCTGAATGTGAAATCAACTACACTTTGCAGAGTTTGCATGTTCTCCCTGTATTTGCGTGGGTTTTCTTCCCCCCCACAGGCCAAATACATACAGGTCAGCAACTCTAAATTGCCTATTGATGCCAGTGTTAGTGTTGCTGTCTGTCTGCGTTAGCGTTGTAAAAGGCTGTCGACCTGTCCTGAGACACACTCTAGCAACCTCACACTCCTCAACAGAAATATGTTGAGTACAGAGATGGATGACAACACCTCGGAAAGTTTTACTTCAGACAAAAACTAAATTGCCTCAATGACAAACTGAAGGTTACATTAGAAAATGGCTGCAAATGACTCTTATCTTTGCATCAGTGCTTCACAACTACAGGCGATAATGTAAGAAGATTCCAGTTACATTCCAGTTTTCCAGTGTTAAATATTAAACAAAGCTTTTTTTTTTACTTTGTTTTTAAAAAAGGAAACTTTATGTAATCATGTAGAGAAAGTATCATTTGTTGAAACATATTTTTTATTCATTAGTTTATCAAATTTTAATAAGGTGTTTATAAATGATTAAACTAACAGTGGACTCAAGTGCTCATGGACCACACAGAGTTGTGGCAGAAGAAGAACAGCCTGACACTGCAGTGATCACTGAATTAAGAGACAAGAAACAGAAGGGACAGAGTTGCTCTTTTGCACACACATTTTTTAAAAAAAGGCTTCCTCACAAAGATGCAGATATTAAGAAAAACAACCCAAAATGACTGAAACTGCAGCAGGCATATTCCAGTGGTATCTCTAATTTAATTCATTTGTGAGTCATATGGAGAGTGTATTCTTCAAAAATAGTTTTTTATTATTTTTTTTAAACTACCAAATAAAGGAGAAACTGCAATGCAACATCTCCATGATTCAAACAACTCATTCTTCCTGTAACAGCTACTTTATAATCCTCTGCTTCTTGCCTTTTAAGCAGCAAAGTATCACACTCTGGAGCGTGCAAGGATGATGCAGATATGGAGCCTGATTGTGCAGAAACTGCCTAGATAATGGTAAACATTGTGGGAAGTAATTGGTAACAGGAGGGCTGATTTAGTGAAATAAAAAAAAAAACCAGGGGGCTGAAATGAATTTAGATAAAAGGAGAAATTTTGTTTTTATTGCTGGGCCCAAAGAGGGCACTGCATTCTAGCTGTGGGATTAATGTATTATGTTGTGTGGTGTGGCCTCATGATCCGTGACTGTGCCTTTTGTTTCTCTGAAACAATCAAAGGTAAAATAAATTCATGGCTCATTTATATTGGAAAAATCAGGGGTAATTTACAGATTGCAGGTGTTAATATGCGGTGAGGCCGGGTTGAAGGGAGGGATTGTTGTGTAGTACAGTGTAGTTTGTGCTATTTAGCTCAAAAAAGTGTATCAATAGTGCCACCACATGGAAAGGTCTGAAAAAAAATGTATGGCTTCCTGTAAACCAACATTTTCTCTTAATAATACAGCTTCTCTTCTGGATTTCAAGTAAAATTCAAGGGAAACCGTGTGCTTTAAGCTTGTTTAAGTTGTCAGCATGATATCTAACAAATTTTATGCAAATGATAGAGAAGACAAGACATGAAATAAATGATAGAAAATCGGCTTTTTATTTTTAATTTAAAATCTCAGTGGTAAGTAATATGAAATTGAGAGAGAGCAATAATGTGAACAACATTATAACCACCTAACAAGGCAAAAAGAAATCCTATGCAGGAAACCACTTGACAAAAAAGCAGAAATAACTTTGAAAAATATAGACAAAATATTCAAAACAGTGTTTTGTAGCCAGCAGGTTTTGAGCAGCTCTCAGAAGCCCCATCACAGTTCTTTTAGGTTCTTGACTCAGTTCAGACTCATCCATTGCCATACATGGAGTCCACCAGCGGTACCAGCTTTACCAAAAAATCCCCTCTGACGGAGGTTTAAAGTGAGCACAGTCTGCATCCGTAATACCGTTGACATCTGTTGGTCTCCAGACTGGCTGCAGGGAAGCCAAATAGGTCAAACACGTTAACAATCATGCTCGAACTTCCTCTGGAGGAGCTCATCTGGTGCTCCTCCTCAGACTCTCCACGGTCTGCAGGAAGGACCGCTGGGCTTGGTCCTCCTCCAGGGTAGAGCAGTCCTCCTCCTCCTCCTCAATGATGCCACACTGTACGCAGCGGAGGCGGGGCTCGCGTTGTCCGGCTCTGCAGACACAAGCTGTGGCCAGAGACTGAGGGAACTCCTCCATTACCAAAGGCAGCAGATGGGCAGGGAGCGTGTCCATGCTGGTCGCCATGGTGAACAGTGGCCCAAATGGGAGGATGATGAACTGAAGAGTGAGTGAAGCTCCACAGTAGATGTGGTGTAGGATGTGAGATTTAAAACCTTTTGTTAAAAAATTTACTGTTTACCTGCTCTGCTGTCTCCACAAGTTTTAGTGCAGAAGATGCAAAAAAATTGGATTAAAAATATATGTAAAAATATGACACTCAATAATCAGTGAGAACTGTTTACAGTCCTGATGGTTCTGCTGAGGAGAGATGATCTGAGAGATCCTGTTAGGCTCTTTTTCCAATCAGCTCTTCACTCTCAAACTCTGCTGTGAAACCACAGAGTGTGTGTTTGCACTGAGTCTGAGCAAACCACTGACTCTGAGCACCACTGAGCTCCTCTTTATATACATCTCTGCGACCCACTCGTTTCTTCCTTTGGGCATCCCTCCATACTCACAGCTCCTCTCCCCTCCTACATTCTCCGTGATGACACATTTCCGCAGCTTCCATACCAGTACACCGGAATGATCTCCCAGAAACTGTTGGCATGGGAACCGGACAGTGATATTTGGGGAGGGAAGAGGCAGGACACGGAAATGCAACACTTTTGTGTGGACTGTGAAAGTGACGACCAATCGTTATGGTAAAATTTCACCAGGAAGTTGGAAGTTAGAAGTGCCGGATGCTACCTTGTAAAAGTACACAAATAAGGTGATTATTTTCCACAGAACAGCTCATGGACCTTTTGCAGAGAATGTTCCGGTGTGTTTGGATCTGAAAGAAATGCCACTTCACACTTGAGATTTTTAGACACGACACCTTGTTTACATGTAATTTCTGATCCAGGATAAACCAAATTTTATCCAACGACTTCCAATTCTTTCCTTCTTAGGCTTCTCTGCTAATTTAGCATAAAATAGGCTAAAATGTTTCCCCATCAGGGCTCTAAATCTTGCTGCCATGGCGGCCAAAACACAAGAGCCAAGAAAGGTGAGACCAAGCAAAGTCAGAAAGAGACGATGACTAGGTGAAGTTATTTGAATCATATTTATTACTGGCTAAAAGGACAAATGCAATGCTGTTTTCTGGTGTTAGTGTATCCTGATGGTAACCAGGTTACCTCAAACAATATCCATCACAAGTTTATGAACACATCTAATACCCACTGCCTTTACTCTTTACAGAAGTACGATACTCAGAACTGAAGTTGGTCCCCAGGTTGCTGCACATAAACAGTTAGCAAGAATGAAACAAGTGAAATACGAAGAACCAGTGTTACTGACAAACTTTATGAACACATACAAACACATAGTTTTTTACAAGATCATGCTACAGAAATGTATCACAGATTTTAGATTGTTTCATTGGTTTGTTTTTCTGTACATTTGGTTTTTGTTTAACATTTTAATAAACGCAGGTGAAGACATTGAGATTAGTGACACACTTCCTGTCACACACACTCTTTAAACTGGGTTTCGCTTTATCTTGACAGAATTTACAGGAATTTGTAAAAAACTATGGCGTAGAAACAGCAGTATTTTGAATAATGTGCCATGACTTCCTTCTCTGTGCTAACTCTTCATCGACAGAACCTCGTATTTTTTTCAAAGATGAAATGTAGTTCAGTTAAATTATACATACAGTTCCTTCACACCACATCAATACTGTAGAGAAAAATGTTAAGATGAAAAAACTCAAGTCATTTTTGATCCTTTGAGTTGACGCTCAAGACGAAAAGGTTTATATTTAAGTGCTTTAAAACTTCTGATATGAAATTAAAAAAACTCAAAAAATATGAGAAATTAGGAAAGGCATTAGCACAAAAAAAATATATTTCAGCCTTTTTAAATCTTGTTAGCCTGTTGTTAAGTGCACTAGAAAGTGTTGGAGGTAAGTAAGTACCACCTCAAGTGTTCTACTTAATAGCTTTAAGGTTGTCCATTTAGCTAAAAGCTGGTCCATGTTCTCACAGGAGGCTCAAATGTACGGAGGCCTCAAATGTCACACAACATCCTAGTTGTAAGTATCCTTTCCTCAAAGTGTAGGTTTTGGTTTTTGATCATGTTTTGCATCATGTTTTGCAGATGGATGGATTATTCTGGGTACTGTTTTTTTTTTTTAAGTTTCCGCATTAGTTCCGTACATTAAAGCTGATAATTCAATGAAGAGCATGACCTCGTTCTGTATTTTTCAAACATCTGTTGGGATTGAATACATGTTAGCAGTGGCTGTGCTGAGGATACTGCCTCACATTATCCATGACTGGGAGTATCAGAGGGAGGGAAACTGAGTTGCTGCCCAGAAACTGTCACGTTTTCTCTTCCTGGTCCACGGTGATGGTAGTCGGACGAGTTGTAAACACACCTGGTCCCCTCTGTCCGTCGCCGCCGCCGCTCCCAGCCGCTGATGATCCATCTATCCCTGCTTCTGCTTCTTGAGGTAACGAGCGCGCTGGGACAAACCCATCCCCATCAGGTAGTTGTTGAGGATCTTGGCAGGGAACAGAGCTGTAGTCACCCAGCCCTACAGAGGGAAATTACATGGTCAGCTGGTGGCATTTACAAATAACAGATTAGCATTCATTATTAATTTCCAACCCACAGGAGGAACAACTGTGGCAAGCAAGTTTATTCAAAGGAAAAATTCAGGCAATTGTGCTGTTTTAAAGACTGTGTTTTTCTCAAATAATGCCAGACTTTACAGCCATTTTGTTACAAGCTTCTACAGTATCTGTACATCTTGTGGACAGATCAGCCAACAAAATCTTATTGCCTAATGTTATCAAAAGCAACAAAGACGATATCTCTGCCATTTTTAAAATGATTTGATTATAAAATATGGTAATCTTAGCTAGCTGGACAAATCTCAAGCTTTGCATCTAGTTTTCATGCTCCATTATTATCTAACAATAATATCAGGTGACTAAGTTTTAAATTTTACATAACACTTGCTGCCAAATCAGTCTCAGTGAAAACAATGAAAATAAAAACGCAGTTTGATGATGTTCTGATGTAGCAGTGAATCAAGGGATTTGTTTGTTCCCTTCTTAAACAGCCTATATTGCAGATAAAAAAAATCTATTTGACATCTTATTGTGGAAATTTTATCAGTTACACACATAAACCCAACAGATAACAGTATAGCTGTTTAAAAGCTGAAGAACCCCCTGCTGTTTTTAATCTTTTTTTAAGTAAGAAGCATTATGAAGCATCATTAATGGTTCTTTCATTAACTTACCACTGTACCATATTCAAGTCCTTACCAACAGATTTCCTCTTAATTGTATTCTTTTCATCTCTCTCTCAATTACTTCAAATCTGAAAGTTTGTTATTTTTCTAAACGGTTATATCATTAAATCCACAGAGTGATAATAACAGATAATTAATGGATTAATATCGATCTCCTGAAAGTCATTTTAATGTTAATCATGATTTGTTGTCATACCTGTCCAGATGAAAATGATTTGACCTTTGTTTTTGCATGTCTGGTAAATACTTGATTGAATTTGTACCTGTAACGCATATTTATTTACTTTTACTGTTGCAGGTTGCTTAACATTGCATCTTATTTGTGCCACCAAGAAATATGGAAACAAATGAGCTACAGCAAAGATGTCAGGATGTCTATTGTTGTTTATGAGCGTGTATGAGGTTGCAGATTGCAGCTTTGCAGCAGTCTCAAGTATCTTCAGGTGAATTGTGGATTATTACAGAAAGATTGGCAGAGCTGTACCAAACAAATGAAGTGAGAGGGATTAGCAGATAACAACTACTTGTCTCCAGCCTGTGGTTTGGTTAAACGTGGAGGCTGATGACAGCAAAGATTTGTGTTTACGTCATCTGCAACAAACACTGCACAGGCTCAACAAAGGCTCGTCTCTGCTGAGAATGATTTATTGAACACCTGTGCGATGAAATGGATGGTTGTGGTTGTTTTTATGTTTATCAATAAACATGCTTATTGATATTCTGGCCACATCGTCTCAACTGAATGCTTGTGTCTCCACAGAATAATTACAGTGCTAGGTTGCAGACAATACAGCAAGGTAGCGGAGCGTCCCTTTCCATTATTTTAGAGGACGTTTAGCAACTGTTGACACAATATTAATTTGGTGAATGGAGATGAGCAGATAGGAAGCTCCTTTTTCGCCCCTGTTGCTATGAGGGACCTTGACTGCCTGTGGCACGACTCTCAGTTTTTCCAATGAGTGTTACAGTGTTCCAGATTTATTACCTCTACTGTGAAAACCTGCTATGTTAGAGTGGTATTACTCGTGTGCGCTCCAGCTGTGCTCTCTTACCAGCCAAATACTCGAGGTACATTTCAAGCGCTCGGGCTGATTATATAAAAGGCCTACAATATGTGGAGGAAGATCTGGCTTGTGGTGTGAGCTCCAACTGGCAAAAACAATTTCAGCAGATCTTGAGTCATTCAGTTTAGTGTCCACACAGATGATAAAACAGTAAAGATCCTTTGTTCCCATCAAATGCCAGTCTTCATAAAAAAACATTGTTAATTATTTGTGAATATAAAGCTCTAACAGGTACAACCACGATGCTAAAGACGTTTTCAGGCTGTGGAAAATAGAAATAAAACAAGATGTGATAATTAGTTAACCCTTTTTGACATGTACTCATTTGTTATCAGTACAAAGACAATATGTTTATCGCCACATCTCAACTATCTTAATCTCATTCATATTTCTTGTTCTGAATTTGATGCAAGCAACAAAATTTAAGTTGGGACAGTTGTAACGAAAGACTGGGAAAGTTGTGAAATGTTCCAAATAACCTGTTTGGAAAATTCCAGAAGTAAACAGGTTTATTTGGGACATGTGATGGTATCATGACTGAGGGCGTCCAGGCTCTGTTGTTCAAAAGCATTTATTTGGCGAACCTGAAACACATGAGTGCATGAAAAGAACAACGACATGGCGCTCAGGGACACTTTAAAAACTGTTGTTGAGGAAGCAGTTTCTTTGTAAACGATTTCATTCTGTTATTATTTACATTTCACACACTCATTTTTTTTTTATTAAGGGTTGTAGGACAAAAAAATTATGTATAAAGGAACTGCAACTAATTTCTTGTTCCGCGGCAGCCATCTTATTCTAAACAGAGTTCATTTGGCAAATGATGCAGAAAAAAGATAAAGGTGCCTTTCACACTGATATCAGTATGAGACTGACTGATATGTAAACATCATGCAAACAATACAGAGAAAGCAGAGTTAAAAATTTGCAGAGAAATCAACACCATTTTCTGTTTAAAAAAGGAAACTTAAAATCTAAATTAGTTAAGATCTAATGCATGATTTACATTTGATTCTATGCCATTGGAATTACATACCCAGACTTACCATAATGGCGTGGGGCAGGTAGCCGTTGGTTTGGGTCTGGAGCCCCACAGTGTTGAGCTCGGCTGAAACATAGCGCTCTGGACTGGGTTTGTCCAACGTAGCCCGTCGGATTTTGCTGAGCTTGGTTGCGACAAAGAAAGGAAGAACACTCTGGAGAAAAAAAAAACAGGAAACCCATCGATTACAGAAATGGACATGTGTCCTGTTTCAGTGTTCGGTAAAGTATTGAGACAGTGTTAAGACATAATGTTTATTTTCTTAGGTTTAAAAAAGTATTTCCATTTAAAGAGCATCCTTCAGCTGTGATTATGAACCACTCAACCTTATCAGAAGCCTGTATGCCTGTAGCAGCAGAACTGAGATCGGGTCATGATTTACCTGGATGATGATGCCTTTGCTCTTGTATTCAGCCTGCAGTCCTCGTGAAAAGAAGTCCACAAATGCCTTGATAAGATAAAAGCAGGTTGTTTAGGCAAAAACTATATTTTCAGAAAGAAACAAACCAAAAACCCCCCATGGCTTCACACAACAAAAAGCCAAAGGGTTTCAATTTGTAGAGGAATCAAAACTTATCAATACACAATGTGCTATGCAAAAAATAGACAAGAAGAAATATGTGCAAGTTCACACACACAATGTACTTTCACAGTGTAAATGGGGGTTTTAATGAACTGAAATGATCATTAAATCGGGCGTTAAACTCAAAATTCACCTTTGATGTAATTTAGATTTAGCATTTTTAAACCTGCAATAACGAAGCCAGGATTTAATTGATACACATGACCCGTTATTAAGACGCCAACCAATTAATCAGCTAAAACTGTGGACAGCAGGCTGTTTTTTAGCTACAAACACACATGAGCCGGTTATTAAACATTATGACGCCACATGCTCCCATAAACATTTTTAATTGGTACACTACCTCGGGACCTGAGTTAGTCAGTGACTTATTTATATTCAACAATTAAAACAGCAAATATGAAAAAAGACGATCCCTCCCTTTATCTCTGCATCCGAACGAATAATAAACTAACACCCATCCTCATCAGCGGATAAGTTTTTGCCTCGACGTATGTGGGCAGATTAGACAGAATAATTCATAACACAAGAACAAAGATGGATTTGCCCTCATGGGCTGCAGTGTATGGTAAGATGTAAACTGTTTCTGATGCTGAGATGCTTCTATGCATATCAGTGTGGTTAACAACCAAAGAGAAGGTCAAATACTATGTTTTGTTTACCTTGGAGGCTGAGTAGACGGTGAGGAGGGGGACGGGGTACATCCCACTGGCAGAAGAGATGTTCAGGATGGCCCCCTTCTTCCTGAAAAACACAGAGATAAGAGCAAAGGCTATTTTACACTAGAAAGAAAGTCTGAGAAAAAGGGTGACAGAGACAAACACTTTAACCTGAGATCAATCCCAGAATGATGAGGGAACACTGTGTTGTGTTTGCTTGTGAGCTGAACCCAAACTGCTGTGTGTGTGTGTGTGTGTGCATCAAAGGGGAGTTGGCAGATATTGATAAAATCAAAGTTACAGTCCCATCAACAACTAAATATTTACAATGTGAGGATATTTTTTGCTCCGGCTTGTGGTGCTTTCATATGTAGGACGTGAAATTTTGAGGCACATATTTCAGTGTAAATCTGTAAGGTGCTGTTTTGTGATTCAAACTTGATCGTACAAGCTTTGCATGTCTTCAGGTTTCTATACTAAACTGCTCACTTCCTGTACTACAAACCGATGCTTCATTAACATGTGAATGATTTTTTTTTTGTTCTTGTTGGTTTTGTTGTCAAAACTGATGTTAAACCAAAATATGATAAAAGTATACAAATTAAAAAAATCACACTGAGATAAATTAAAGAAAACATTTAACATTATGATTAGTGCAACCACCACAGTAAAAACAAACCAAAAGAACACAGTATTGTTACTTTACTTCTGTCTTTTGTATGGATGACACAAGTGTTTCAGCCTTCTGGCCTTCATCTGAGCAGAGATGGAAATACAGCCGACTAATCTTCAATACCTTTGTTCTAATTAACACATTATTGTTGGTGTTACTTACTGAAGATGAAAAAAGACAAACATCAGTAACGGATTAAAAAAAGGACTGACTCCTGAAGTCATAAAGACTCACCTTTCTACCATAGGAGGTAAAACAAGTCGTGTCATCTGGGAAAAAAACGAGAGAAGAAAGAGTGAAAGAAATAGACAACTGTGAGAAACAGAGTAAAAGTCTATCAATGTGTGTGTGGGCTGTGGACAAGTGTGTGGAGGTGAGCATCCACATTTGTAAACAAGTGTGTGTGGGTTGTGTGTGAAGAGGTGATCGGAGAAGGAAGACAAAGAGAGAGAGAGGAAATGATAATGATAGCACAGGGAGCAGTTGAAAGAAATATTGAATGACATAAATTAAGAGCTAAGAGAGTGGGTGGACTTAAGCTGTTGCTCTGGGAACTGCTCAAGTTGGAGAAGTACGAAGGAAGTGACTTACTATGCTTTATGTCACTGTGCTGTGTGTGTGTGTGTGTGTGTGTGTGTGTGTGTTGTAGTGTGAGAATATCCTTTATGGACCGTGAGAAGACGTGACAGTGGATCTCAACCTTTATCAGC
>JAPZDV010000001.1:24684159-24699930 GCA_029814665.1 Acanthurus lineatus
ATTGAAACTAGATTTGGAGACATTCAGAGACAGGAGGGGTCCTTTTGTGAAAGACCGAGGGGCTCATCTGGTGTCTCTGGGGTTGAAAGGGGGCTACAAAATTTGTGTGTGTGAAGGTGTGCATGTGTGTGTGTGTGTGTGTGTGAGGGTGTGTGTGTGTCTGGTAGTGTGTCTGTGCATTGTTCTATGCATGGTCATGTATGTGTGAGGTCAAACGATCCCGGTCTGCCTCCCCGAGAGGCCCGTGCTGTCCACTGGAAAAGCTCTCTGACGCTCTTCCTCTGTCTTTCATTCTCTCAATCTGTCTGTCTGTCTGTCTGTCTGTCTGTCTGTCTGTCTGTGTCTGTCTGTGTCTGTCTGTCTGTCTCTCTCTCGGGCCGGCAGAACACAAACAGAGGTGCTGCCTTCGTGAGGCACAAATCCCCACTTCCTCTGAAACTTCCAGCGCCGCTTTTTTCCTGTCCAAATTCCACAGCCATTAAACTTTCCTGGCAGCCATTCAGAAAACAACTCAGAAGAGAGAAGGATTGGGGGTGGGGGGGTGGGGGGGTTGTAAGAGGAGGGGGCACTCCTCCACTCTCCCACACACACACCCTCCTCTCCTCACCCCCCCCCCCCGCCCCCCACCTCCTCTTGTCTCCTCTGGATATCACAGATCTTTTGCTCCTGCTTGCTGCCTTAAATAAAGATCTGACTTCATCCTTGTTTTTGTTGCTGATCAAGTTTCCTCAAAAGTGTCTCCTGGTTTTTTCAGAAGGTGCTGGTTGCAGAGAAAACCTCCACCCTGCACCCTCCATCCTCCACCCTGCAGACATGTCTGTCTCCATCCACTCACAGAGCTCCGATGATATAAACCATGGTCAGATTAGTTGAAAGGTAAATATTCAACCAGAGGCCTGTGATTTTTTTTTTTTTTTGTAGGTGGGGGGGGGGCTTTATTACCGTTGGTGCTTCGGTTCACCAGCGGTAGTTACACAACACAAACAACATGGCCTCCCACTCAGCGGGACAGCTGACGGAGAGGTGGTGCTACCGTGTTGGACAGCTTCTCACTTTCTCACTTTCTGCGGATTGTGTAGGAGGGAAATTACACAGCGCTTAAGTTGACTTTATGGCCATTTGCAGTGCCACAGCTGGTGTTTGGGAAATATATATATATATATATATAAAAAAAAAGAAACTGGCATTAAAACTGCACACACGTAGAAAATATTCTTTTATTGACCTGTCTGTTACTCTTTTGTATTAAAATGTGGCGAGTCCTGCAAACCACAACTGTGAAAATAGACCTTTGCTGTCAAGCTGAGATCTTCATTCACACATTTTCTCTAATTTATTTTAAAGTGGTCCTGTGTGCAAAGCAGCGGCCAATCGGCTGATCGATCGATCAGACTGAGCAGAGCTGAACAATCCTGTAACAAGAGAGTGAAAGGGTTCAGATTGAGCACGAAACACTTGTTAAAGATTATAGTTACAGTAAAAACAGTGAAGTTTAATCGTTAACAGTCTGAAATGGGACATAAACTGCAGCATTAAGTCACTTCACCGCCTCCTCTTCGCCCTCAGTGCCCTTCGTGATGCATCAGGGAACAAAAACTGTGTTGCTCCAGAATAAAAGCACAAAAACATGTTTAATATGGAGCGGCAGCAGTCTGACATGTTCAGATTATATTTCAGTAACCGGACACAGATGTGATATAACGCCAGATTACATGCAAGTAAATTTTTCTGTGAATCCCTGATGTGAATCTTCAATCCCACATAAGAAAAACAACTCTGTGGAGAGGCAAACACATTGCATAAACTATTTTTGACAAAAAAAGTGATACAACTTCATCAGCAAGCATCTATAAGCCACGATTGAATCAATGTTTTATGCTTGTTCAGCTGCTGAAGAGACAGATTTCTCCAGAGAGACACGATCCAACAACTCTGAGAAGTTGATGGCAACTATCATTTTGTCTTCCATACCAATAATCCTAAAGTGAACAGCAGAATTACACGATTGAAATCACAGAGTAATATATCAGAAATGTGCCCCTGCATGTATTAAACTGCCCGCCACCATCTGTTAAATGACACTGCATTGTAGGTCAGTGAAGGTCTCATAGGAATAAATGAGGGACTGCAATTATTCATGTTAATATTAGCCTGAAAAAACTGAGGATTAATTCAAAGACAATTAGCTTTTGTCTGTTGTTTAGATATTTAGTTGCGGAGAAAAATGAAAAAAGGTGTTATGGATGCATGTAGCTTTAATATGTATAAAGGATTTTCAAAAAAAAACTTATTGTTAAAATCATACTTTCTGCCTCTGAGAACGCCTGAGAGTCTGCGTGACGTAAAGTTCGTCATCAGAGGAAGTTCATGTGCTAAATGCAGACGTCTCCAATTTGTCGTGACTGTGCGAACAAGTTCACCACCACTCGCCGATTCCTGTAGATGCAGATCTACTGCACATGTGCACGTCTTCCTCCGAGAAAAGAAGCATAAACAGAACCAGTTCACGTCCGTAGTGTCTGCAGCTGTTTGTGTACGTGTCCGTTTCAGGACGTAAGTAGTGAAAAAAGGAAGAAAAGGTCACGAGAAGGTGGAGACGAGTCTCACTAACGGGCCTTGAACTTTCCCTCTGTCACCTTCCTCAAGCTTTATCTTTTTAACTATCCAAAATCCCCAGAGATTTAGCAGCCAAACCAGCTGCTCTGACTTGTAAAACCAAGAGAGGGATTGATGAAGAAAGGAAAGTGTGTGTGTGTGTGTGTGTGTGTGCATGTGTGTGTGTTGTAGTGTGAGAATATCCTTTATGGACCGTGAGAAGACGTGACAGTGGATCTCAACCTTTATCAGCCATTCGAATCAACCTGGACAGACTTAATAAATCAAAGGCAACCAAGACTTCACAGTGGGACACCTTTACATGTCCGTGTTTACTGAGTTTCTGTTTTGCAGACTGATATTAGACCACATATTCAAAACAGTCTATGCTACAGGTCTCACCACCGACTTGTTTCAGTGTTCTGATTCTGAATTACTTTGAATTTAAGCAGTTTTTTTCCAGACAGACCGAGAAAACGTGCAGTCCTCATTAGAGGCAAAGCAGATCTATCCACACAGACACGAGGCTGGAATCAATCCCAAAAGTCTCTCCACTCAATATGAACCCCAAGGGCAAATACTAGTTTTAAAGTCTGTTTTGTTTCCTTTTGACAAATAAGAAGAAAAACATCCTTTTCTGCTGTTCAGACACAATTGATGTTTCCACTCACCTGGCACACTGATGTTATGTTAACATTGACCATGGTGTCGATGAACTGGAACAAGAACAAGAGCATTACTACAACTTGGCCAGTGTGTATTTACTTATTTATGTCACTGTTCAGAAATGTGAATAATTGTATCAACGGCAGGTTTTTAAAGTTGTTACCATGCTATTTATTAAAGCACAAAACATTTTCTTAAGTGCTAAAGGCTGTTTGGTTAATAGCAGCAGTAAGTTAATGAGGACAAAGCACACAAATACTACTGCAAAAGAAGAGTAAAACTCCCGAGTAACTAAATCTCAACATGAGCTAATTTTGCTTAATTAGGATTTGCTGCTACAATAAAATAGCTTATGGTGGCTATTGTTAGAAACTCTTTAGGTAGGTACTGTTATAACAGATATTTACTTCTTTTTTGTGCTACTGTCACACCACATTTTTGCACTGACTGCTGTTTGCCACTTTTGACTACATTTCAGCAAAAAAAAGAGGACAAAATCACTTCAGACGAGCCAGATAGTTTAATTACCACATGTTATCTATCACAGACTGGTTATCCAGCAAAAATTAAATTTAAATAGTTGATAAGGTCAAACTCATCAGGCCACTTTTGATCTGTATCACTTTCTATGAAGCTCAGCTCTAAACCAAATCTGTCCATAAAAGAATCTGGTTTAAAGTAGAGCTACAAATAAGATTTTCATAAAGAAAAAATGACACACATTATGTTAAAGGACATGACATCACTTCTGTTCCTTTTTTAAAAGAACATGTTATTCTTCACATGCCAACAGTGTCACCTATAATGATTCATTCACTCTTTAGGTAATTACAAAACTATAACTTACAGCGTCGAGGTTGGGGACTTGGAGGAAGAATTCAGGGTAAGAATAGGATATTCCTACATTGTTCACTGTAAAAAAAAAGAAAAAATAACATCATTGTGTCATTTTAAATACAACATGATGTTAATAAACTGAAGAATGAATAGGAAAATTCATAAAATATGGAGTTTAGAGTGTTATTTCTCTTTCCGATCTTAGGAGGGCAGCAAAGGGCTGAAGGAGTTTGGCTAAATTAACCTCTATGATTTTATGAAAAAGTCAGTTTATCAAAATAGATTATACCACATTCTTGATGTCTGCAGGACATGATTAAGATTGAATTTACCATCTCATCTGACCAGCTAATGTCATTTTATAATCATATAGGTCAGGTGGACAGAGCAGCTCCTGCAGTCTTACCCAAAACTCCAATCTCCAGGCCTACGAGTCCATCTTCAATCTTTGAGTAGATATCTACAGCACTGAAGTCTGCTGCGATTGTTTTGGTCTCCACACCACATTTGCTTGCTGGGGGCAAAAATATGAGTCAGCATTTTAATTTGCATAAAATTTTAAGAAACAATGGAAGAAACTACAAGTAACCTGTGTAATACTTTCATAAATGACCACAGTCACAACCAGAGTCCCTTAGAACAATGGAAGAAACTACAAGTAACCTGTGTAATACTTTCATAAATGACCACAGTCACAACCAGAGTCCCTTAGAAAAGGAAGAACAGAGTGGAGGGAAAAAAAATAAAGAATTAAACCCTGAAATAATCCTTCATCATAAATGAGGATATCCCTCCCTCAAGAGAAAGCTTTCATTTAATTGGACAGATTCACTTTCGGCTCCAGCAGGAGGCTTTACGGCCTCATAACCAAAAGCATAAGACTCCAGCTGAATCTCCACTCAATAAAGGATCACTTGTGAAAAACACGCAATTCAATGCAATACAATTTAGCCATTTGTCATTCGGCCCCATTGGACTATCACACAGTGCAATATGGATGCAACATTTCAGGTTTCGGATAAACGAGGCCATACAGCTGCATGGATCATGCAGACTAAACTCCACTTTGGCAGCTGTCATACTTAACAGTGTATTAGTCTTGTGCCTTTGGACCACAGGTACTGTTGATTTCCCTTGACTCAAAAAAGTGGGATTAGTTCCACTGATGGATTAAATAGAGTTAATATTGAGCTTTATAAGTGCGTTACAAAGTGATTTACATGAAACTTGTCTCCAGAAATCTTCCCTATCCATCGATTATCCATGTCTGGAAACATTTTTTGAGTACATTAACTGGGCATTGTAAAAGATGGAAGAAGTAAGAAAAAATAGGTAGGACTCACAGATCGCCTTGGAAACGTCATCCAGCTTCTCCTGAGAGCGGCTGATCAGGACGATGGCAAAGCCTCTGCGGGCAAGCTGCACGCAAAAAACATGCCAACAAAGGCGTCACTTGTGCACTTCAACACATAAGCATCCATACAGGCAGCACAGGAAGACAAGTCATTACTTTAGCCTGAAGTGATGACTAACCTGCAACTGTGAATATAAAAGTAGCTTGAAGAAAATATCAAACTCAAGTCACTTAAATAGGTGCACAATTTTAAAGGAGTTTGTATAATTAAAGAGAGGTGGTACTAAACAGAATAGTGGAATATTATATCATTCATATAGGTGAAGGTTTGAACCTGTAATGTTGGTTTTGTTAGCTTGAACATTTCCATTTGTGTACTTTTTAAAAGTCTGTTAGAAAATAAAGTTCTGCCTCTGTCTGAAGTTTATGTTGTGACAAAATGAGGTAACTTGCAGGCAAAGAGAGTTGGATGTTCAGCCTCTGTCCAGCTTCTGTCTATGAAACAGCTACAAACAAGACAGTTGGCTAGATTTCCTGTCAGTCAACAACAGGTTAGTGCTGTTGTTGTTGTAGAAGTATTGTAGAAGTTTGTCGACCTGTAGAGATTAAGCGATACCATTTCTACCTTGAGTCCCCTTTAATGCACTGCAACTCTGAACTTATATAGATGTTGCAGAAAAGGGCTACATGAAGAGAACAACAATGTCTGAATCAGGCTCAAAAAACAATAAACTAAGTTTAACCTGTAAGCTCTATAAGAAAGAGTCTGTGTAATGTCTGATTTAGCCAAAGTGTGATCAGAGTTGGTTACTGACAGAATTCACAGGGCATGTTGACTGTAAAATATATATATATATGTGTGTGATTTCTATATTGTTTACACATTTTCATGCACACCATTATGAATGATTTCATAATGCGTTCATGTTTGAAAGAGATGGACATTTCACCTCTTGTTTCACTGAGGTCTTGTGTTGGTTAGCTTAGAGGCATGATAAAAATTTCCAGAATCCAGTGAATCCTACCTCCTCTGCATAAGCTTTCCCGATCCCGTCTGTGGCTCCTGTCACAACTTAAAAGAGAAAAATAAAGTACAAATAGAGACAGAATTAGCAGGACAAAGTATAAACTGTACTAAATCACACATAAAAACCCATAATTTACTAAGGTTTTATATTCTTATCCATGTTCACTCTTTATTCCTGTAGTTTCATAAACACAGGAATGACTCAACTGGCTGATTCATCGAAAATTAGAAAATTAAATGATGTTGTCCTACATATTTTCTTTATTGGTAAAAAAAAAAAAGGGAGCGTTCCCGAAACTCTGAAAACTCTGGACCAAGAAAAGACAAAAGAATGTGGACAGGGGTGTCTACACATATTGACCTGGACCTTTACACAGTGACATAAAGTAGCAGCCGCAAGTTAAAAGTCTATCTGTATTTAAGAATAAACTTGTGGCTGTGAGAACAGCTTAAACAGATGTTCCTGCTGTGCATAAGCTCGGTGTCAGACCATGCCTTCACAATCTGCAGTCTGAAATGTGCTCTGTGGGCTTCAGCTGCTGGTGCTGTTTGAAAGAAATATTTCCACAGAGGAAAATATTTTAAAATTTAAGGCCAGAGATGATACACCTCTGCCGCTGAGCACTCATAAAAACAGATTTGTTTTCTTTATCTTCCTTGGTGTCAAATCAAGATGAAGACAGAAGACCAGGGGAAACTAAGCAGCACCATCGACCTTAGATTAACAGACAAAGAGCGCCACCTCCAGGAACTTTAGACCCACAGAAATACCTGGAAAGGGTAGGGCAAACCAGCAATGACGGCCAAGCACAAAAAGCTTTGGCAGAATAAAATATATAGATGTTCAAGGGTAAAAGGGCTGCATGTCGGTATAGAAAGATGTACTGCAGAACAGGGTGTATGGAGAGCAGCCGAGGTGAATAAGGAGGACAAAGAGAAGAGAGAGGTGGAGAGGGAAAGTTGGGTCCTCTCTGTCATCAGTGGCAGTCGAGCGGACGGATGCCCTGGAACTGCCTGGCACAAACAGCAGCAGCAACAGGGGCCTATTTTTAGCCATTCCCATATTTCAGAAGGAACTATTCATCACACCTCTGGCTAAATATAACAAAGACTGGATGGGAAGTGGGATGGAGAGTCAGGGCGTTGCAATATGTCCCCGTGTAACCTAAAAAGCTTGGCTTGAAGAGCGACGTTCGCTTAATTCTTGTACTAACTTATGCACTGTTCTGCCTCTCTTGTTCAGTTGTTTCTTATTATTTAATTGTTGATGTTTTACTTTTTTTGTTTTTTTTGCACTGTGGTTTAGATTTACTCCTGATATATGGGTAAATCTCCTCAGATACGAGGTGAATGTTGGTGGGCTCGGTTTGGTCAAAACACAGCAGTCTGGCTTGGCCCCTGCCCTTAGCAGCACAGCCTCTTAGGGTCCACTAGTGTGTTTTTTAAACTCTGAAGGCCGTCTCAGACAAAATCAGACACTGGGGTGATCACTGCAGGTTTGTGAAACAGAGTAGGGGAGCGTCGGCCCATTTACAAATGCAAAATAACATCTCAGTACTCCTTCACTGCAGGGTTGGTCTGCTCTGCAAGGTCTGACTGACCACTGCAGTATGAGGTCAGGTTGCACTTCTTTAAAAGTTGAATCTGTTTTTTTCAGAAACCCCTGCACAGCAAAACCAGACTACTTGCTTAAAATGAATGGCTGCACTTCCTTTTTTTGACACAACACTTTTGGCTCATTAAATATACATGCAAGGTGCACCAACAACATCATCATCATCATCATCATCATCGAGTGCAACTTCTATTCAAAACAAACATCAGTAGCTGAGACCAGTTAAGAAGTTAAGAACAATGTTGACAGAAAAAGGTGCAATGTGGTTTTTTTATTTATGGTCTGCTGGCTGGTTTATTGCTTTGTAGCAACCATCTACCATCCTCCATTGCATTTTCTACACCTACAAAAAAAAAGCAAAAATGTTGATCTTGGCTCAACTTTCATTGATTCAGTGTATAAAAATCCATTTGGCTTCCTGGATCATATTTAATTAATTTTGGTCTTGGTACCTGAAACAACACATCATACTGTTTTCAGTCTGAACACATGGTGGTAAACCGCTGAGTTTTAAAGGCTTGTTAGATGCAACAACAAGGAACAGCAGTTTATGATACAAGACAGGCTTTTACAACTCTGTAAAGCAGCAACAACTGAATATCCCCCGTTTCTACGACCGTCTGTAGAATTACAATGGATGCTTGTTAAAGTTGAGGTGGGTGTAACTTTATGGCCAGAGGACTTTTTTTCCCTTTCTGTTTTATTTTTGTTTGTTTGCTTTGATACAATCTTCTCTTCCTCTTTGAAAACTCCATACCTCACCACATGCATTTGGATTATTTTTATGTAAGGTTATAAGAGGCCAGGAAATGCTGCGGCAATAAAAACAGAGTTAATGGCCTGTCGTGTGAGACTTAAAAAGGTCAGTCTCAGCATTGATACTGATCTGACATATTGGCTCAGTGCATCCCTGATTCAATCATTTTCTTTTTATTACACAGCATTTTTCTCAATTCAAGGACTATAATCTTTTTATATATTTTATGGCATAGCATCATCATTATGGCATGAATCATCAATAATGTTGTTCAAATATGGGGTTTTTCATCATAATACTGCTCAGTCATATTGCTGAGCACTGCACACCTGATTGCTGTTTCCATGAATCATTGCTTGTACGGCTGCCACAATGTCTAATAAAAATTTCCCAGTAGAGACAAAATTTATCTTAGGTAAATATTTGGGTTTTTTTGACCATTACTATTCATTTCTACTCTTCCATCCATCTGCCCTTTGCTGTACCCATCTCCCCTTTGTGTGATCATCCTGAGTACAGATGATGCTGAGGTGCAAAGCATCCTCTAGGGCTGCAGCAGAGCCAAACAGAAGGGAATGGGGGAGGAAAGAGGAGAGAAAAATGACAAACACGAACACGGGGGATCCTGGGGCCAACTAAAAATAGCACAGAGAAGAGGAGGGGAGAGTGATGGAGAGTCTGCAGGCACAATGATGAGGGAAACATAGGCCGGTTATTTTTAGACGTTTTAAGAATGAAATGTTTTGCAGTCAGAACAGGAAAAAAAAAGCCTTTACAGCTGAGTGCACGTTCCCTTTAGTCAAATAAAACAAAGGCTATTTTAAGATCTGCTGCCTTCTACAAAAGTAGGTTAAACTGGCTAGGTGTTCTGATGAAAGTGCTACTCTGTGTTCCTATTTGAGGGTTGGGTTTGATAGCCAACATCATTTATTGCTGGATATGATTAAAGGAAAGGAAATAAATCACTTTATTACATTTCCTGAACTTAAAAGGAGATATAATGAGGATGTGCTCCACATACCAAATTTTTCAATACTTGCGACAAGCCAAAGTCCTGCTTTTCTTGCCAAATGCTCCTTTCTTTCTTTCTTTAAATGTAGTTGTAGGAAACAAATTCATGCCGAAATAACTAGGAGAGATGTTTTTATTAAATTTGAAAATGTGTATTTTTGGTCTGTTTTTTAGGGGGAATTGTTCTTAAGAAAAGTTTCAGCCCTAATAGTTCTTGATCAAGCAAATGTGTGTAAAGATGAAAACTTCAGTTGGTTACTGGATTGATGCTGATGGTACATCATTTGTTTCAACCAAATTTTTAAACATTTTCCGGTACAAATTTTGCAAAAGTGAGAATTTGCTGCTTTTCTCCTCTGTTTTATATCCCAGCAAACTTAAGATCTTTGGGTTTTGGACTGTTGTTAAGAAAAAAACAAGACATTTAAAGATGTCACCTTGGGCTTTGAGATATTTTACTGAGAATGTAGCACTGATGTTTGTAATGTTATACTACACAAAGATTAACTGCAGAGTATCTGATTAAGAAAATAATTATCAGTTGCAGCTGTAACATAATGTAAGATTGCACAGAGAACAGTGAACATTGAATGCAACTCTTGAAGTTAAACTGTTTAGCTGTAGACAACAGGGAAGCTCACTTTAGAGGCACTTGTAATCAGTGAGGATAAGAGAGATAAAAAGTCCATTAGGGCACATCAAAGTAAGCATATATCACAAAAGGAGAAAGGCCAACCTGTTTCAGTTCACACTGGGTTTCCTAAGGGCCTGATAGGAAAAGGGCTTCAAACAGAGAAGTGTTTTATAGTTTGTAATATAGATGAATAGTAGCCAGGAGGTGAAACTACACCTGCATGTAACACAAATAATATACTTTAAGTTTATGGTGTGGAAAATAAGGAGTTTAGCAAGTGTTCAGCAAGTGTGCCTCAAGTAAGCCTGCTTCTATTTGTCTACTTCTGAAATATTTGCATTGTATGTGTTGGGGGGTTTCAACTGAAATGTAAATTTCTTTTTACATATATGTTAACATATTTTTTTTAAACAAGCTGCCTTATCATTACAACATGACCAGGCAGCTATTTCACTAAGAATTGAAGCATTGTCTCAGATAGCAAACTACCACCACTGTGTTTCTCTGTGAAACAGCCACAGACTCCGTCTCTCTCTGCCTCACTCTCAGTCTGACACACATACACACACCAAAGAAGTGAGCTGTGGGTACCAGTGAACCAGAATCCCGAGGATCATGCCTCTCATTTATGAATGGCTCTAGTCACGTTATATAATCAGGCTGTCCTCTCAATCAAGTCCACTTCACTGAGACAAAGTTTGTGAATGAACACAGCAGCCGAGGCCAACGGGCTCCTTCGCCTCATTGGATATTCTGAATCATTTTGCATGTGTAATCCAAAACTAAAAACCCATCTGACGCGCTTCCATTTATAGCTGCACGCGAAAAGATCAAAGGCTGCTGCATCCTCCAAACATTCGGGTTTCTCAAGCAGACTGATGGGAGTCCGACTGCACAGACTGAAAAAGACTTTCATGAAACATATAAACTAGTGAGGAGCAAAGTGTCCAGGTTAAAAAGTAAAATGCACAAATAAATTTATCTGAAAATGTATGAAAATTATATCTCAAAACAGACTACTGACAAGCATTTTGCAATATAACTGTAATATTACTTAAACTACTTCCTATTTCTCTTTAAACTGTGTGTATGTTCATATTAGTCACTATTCATTAAACTTCAGAAACCTGTGGTTTATTTTTGTATGTGAACTTTGCACACCAAACTGGCCAACATTAAAGCAATCTCAGTAGTCTATCTAAAGGTTTAAGGTTCAGTCAGTGTGCATGCAGGCAGGACAGATGGACAGTATTCAGTCTGATTTGATAATCCCCTCGAGCTGTAATCCAATCACAAGATTTCCTACAGTTTACACTGGATTACAAAAGGCTGATCATTCCCTGCCCTCCCTAATTTCACGTCAAAAGTACAACAGACAAATGCTAAAGTCTGCTGTTACTAAAACAAAAAGGCCACAATGTGCAACACGTGTGAGCTGAGGTCATATCAGAAGACCGGAGACTTCGCAATCATCAGTGTGAGCCATTAAACAGCCAGTGTAAACTTATTATGCAAGACAGCGGTGACACAGTGCAACAGTCAACTACAACAGTCCTGCCATTAATCTGGCAGGATTTCTACATTTACAAAGTTTATAATTTCAACCTTCGCTGACACTGTCAGAAAATGCCTTTATTCAACTCTGTTTTTATTTCTTGTCAATAGATAGAAGTTGAAGTTGCACTGGACTGCATTAAACTGAGAGTTTCTAATTCTTTGTCTCTCTCATTTACATTCTTGAGGGGGACAGATTATTAAAAACACCTTGGTATAGTGTAGGTCAGTGGAACATTAAATGAATATCAAACTGTGCCCTCGACCTGAGGGTGTATCTAATACAAACTATTTCATTAAGTGGTAAAAATGAATCTTCTACTTATTGTGAAAAAAAAGCCTGAAACAAATGAGAGTCCAGACAAAAGGTTATAAAATGAGATAAAGGAAAAGGAATAAAGGAAATTTACTAAATAGTATTTATATATTATAAGCAGTTCAATGTTTTCTAATTGCATTTTCTTCAGTGGTTTGATCCAGAGATTCCAGCTCAATGATCTGTTAACTGTAGATGACAATCTGAACAGTCAAAATGATATGTTTGTGCATCTCAGACCATGGAATCTGAAAGTAAGGTTTAATTTCCATTTAAATGCTATGTAATATATTTTTTTTTCTGTTTGCAGATTGAATAAATAAGCATAAATTGAAATAACATCAATACATTTTATAGAGACATGTGTAAGGTTGTTTAAAGCTGAGCTGCTGCAAACATCTGCTGTGTAAAACAGTGATATTGGATGTGGTCAGAGATACAACAGACTATTTATTTCAGCCAGAAGAGGTCAGTGAACGGAGCTTTTGATTCTTGATGTTGAGTCATTCTGTCAAAATAACACAAAATGTGTCAGGAAAAGTTTACAAAATGTGATAAGAACAGCCAAAAAAGTTTTAAAAAAAAAAAAAAAGGTGACATGTGATTATAAAAATAAATAATAAAAATTGAGTAGTAAAAGTGCTCAAGTCAGAAGAGTTACTTTGGACACCTCGTATGATCTGTAAAACATGATGAAAATTTAAATTCTGATCATGAATAATTTCTTAATTTGTGCTGATTATGGACAGAAACCTTTCTGTTATTGTTATATTTTTTTTTTCTAACATTTTGGCACTGTGTATTCATGTTGAGAGAAAGTATGCATGATTAATATAACCATTAAGTGTTTTACTTAGTTTCATAGGTACCTAAGAGACTTCAAGTTCAGGTGACAGTTCATGCATATTTGCAAATCAAATACTAGAAACCTAAATGATAAACCTGAACTATTATAACTTTACAAATAAATGTGTGCATACCTAAGAAGGCACTGATTGACTTCTGCGAAAAACTCCCGTTATTTTCGGCCTCATGATATTCGAGTTTTATATTTATCTTTGATTTTGTCAATTAAAAATATACTCTTACAGTTACACATGGTGTTCATGCACAGAAAACAAACGCTTTAGTCTCACAAACCTTCATAAACTAAAACAGTAACGTTTTTGGTCCCTGTACATTTTCTCACCTGCCCATTTGCCCAGGTTAGCAGGTGACACGAGCCGTCCGTTGCCCAGCACCCACACCTTGAACCCGGACAACAGCCGGTACACGGAGCACACGGACAGCCAGGCCGCGGTCAGAGCACCGAGCCAGAACAGCGGCGTCTCCACGGCTCGTAACACTACTTCTCCGCTGGTCGACATACCTGCACCGCACACACCCCTGTCTGTTTTATT
Organism: Acanthurus lineatus; assembly: GCA_029814665.1. Classification (NCBI taxonomy): domain Eukaryota; kingdom Metazoa; phylum Chordata; class Actinopteri; order Acanthuriformes; family Acanthuridae; genus Acanthurus; species Acanthurus lineatus. The sequence continues at coordinate 24,697,926 of JAPZDV010000001.1, forward strand.
GCTTAAAACTACCAGCAGGACTTAAAATCTCTGTGTTGATGTTATAATAAGTGCTCAAAGTGCAGATACAAGCGTCAAAAAGAATCAGGGATGGTACTTCCGGGTTAAACCCTTCCGCATCAGCGCTTGGCTGCCTGTGATTGGTCCAATTTCTTCTTCTTTTCCCGCTATTGAACGCAAACTGTAGAAAAAAGGGTTTTGACTACCATCTACTGTTCTAATTTAGTCCCCTCTGTCATTAGTCTCGTATTTTGTAAACATGTAAAATAAGCTGTATACTTTATGGTATTTACTGAGCTGCTACGTTATTTTACAATTAATGTTTTTATCATCAAGTTTTTAATGTTACAAACAACTGTTTTTACAAATGACTTAAAAAAACAAATGTTTCACAGCCATCCAATTTCACCCTACAAGTTTTTACAATGAGGTGGAAAGATTTATTTATTTTACATATATTAGTAATATAAACTTACTAATTTGACATTTTACTCCCCTCTATTTATATGTATACAAGGCTTACTGTATGCTTGTTTGAAATCCACAAAATTTGCAGCTTTATTAATTCTTAATTCTGTATTTCATTTGCTATCTTTTTCAATTTAAATTAGCATTGTTTGAAACATTTAAAATGTTGTATGTATTTAGGGGGGTTGACAACATTTTCTACCTGCAAAAATACACTATGCATCACTTACATGGAGAGAGAAAATTCCACTTTCATCTTATCTCATATCTTCTCTGTTATTGTGATGGTTGCATATACCTTATTCCACATACGTCCCTACACTTTTATTTGATTTTTTAACTGACTCTTCACCCAGTGATTGTGCCTGTTTATTTAATTTAGAAATTTCTGTAATAGTTGGTCATTTTATGTTATGTGATACCTTTTTTAAAAAATTTATTTGATAGCCTCTTTGCAGTTATCTTTATACAACAAAACTATATCACTTCTCCTTCTTTATATTGTCCCCTTTTTCTGTAAATTATGTCCATTGTTGTACCTACATCATGATTTTTTTATATGTATATATAATATGTTATCATGCTAAAACTGCAGGATGTGTTTATTAAAATCTCCTGGAAAAAATGCTTGCCTCTTCACTTTGCAGTATGCATTTAATTAAGAATGTATGTACATTTTGTCATATTTCTGCAGCTCTAGAATAAATAGAGCATAAATATGACATCTAATGGATGTTCAAAGACACACTTTAAAAATATTGATGGTGTTGTGATTGCTTCAGTGTGTTTTACTGATCACAACAATCTATACAGTATCAATGTCTGTCATTTATTGGAAAAAGGTGTGGGGGATTGTCTTTGTTTTGTTTTACCTTGTACTGTATTATGTTGGTTTTTGAGTAAGTTTATGATTAAAAAAATGTTTCAAAATGCAAAATAAAAATATAAAATTCCAGCTGTTCACGATAATATATATTATATTATCAGATTTTGTTTAGCATTTTTCTCTGTGCCCAAAAGTAAGTGCTTTGTCTGTTATCACACCTCTAGTGTGATTTAGAGGATTTTTTATTTGCTCTTATAGAAAACTAGGAGATTATGTTGCAACATTAAAAATGTTTTGTTGTTTTATTTCAAATACTGTATAAGATAGAGTGAGGGCTCAATTCCAGTATCATGAGAATCCACAAATGCACAACAAACTCTTTGCACGGATGCCGTATTCAACCTGAGGAGCTGAAACAATTATTTTGAGTAAGTATAAATTCTAGATAGTTAAACTGTCCACAAAACAGTCTAATGCAGAATTTTCTTTTTGTAAGACTTCAATATTTTGTTGTTTGTTGTAAAAAGCTCGCAACATTTCATGTTTTTTCTATCTATATTTTTGATAGATGCTTAATTTTGAATTCATAATTTCTCCTTCTTCTTTTTTCTTTTCTTTTTTTGTTTTTTACTTACCAAAAAGACATAACTGATTCTAACTTGGTACATGCACACACACACACATACACACACACACACACACACACACACA